>JARHVA010002086.1:1980000-2580000 GCA_037957365.1 Torreya grandis | reverse complement strand
CATTCTAAGTAGCCTAGACTCATTGCTTGATTGATTCATACTTCTAGTTTGGTTATCTTTATTCCTCAGATGAAACCACCCCTTTAATACAATCTCGCATGATAGTCATGTATGAATATATTGGTTTAATCCTTTTACCAATTAAAAACTAGTTTCCCAAATTCAAATTCATCATATTGGATCATTTTGCATGTTCTGCAAGCCCATTTTAATGAAATCCAAAAATGTACACTATATAAAAATATTTCTATATTATAAAGTAATCAACTAACATCTATTTCTATATTATTTATATCAGAAGCATGACCAAATTCAATTTGCTAAACTTAATTAGAGGATCTCTTACCACACAACACCAAATGAGAGGGTTCAAAATCCTCTAATAAAATGATACTATGAAATAACCATAGATAGGTATAAGTACATAAAATAAAACTAATCTAGTGCTTACCAAATCTTATGTCACAAATGGGGATGGTTAAACAAACAAAATAAATCAAGAAATCATGGTAGGCAAATGGGGGCCTAGATCACTTAAAGTGGAAGATAGAAAGCAAAGAAAACCCTATATCTATACTAAGTTTAAGCATATAGGTAATATAATCAAGAATCTATAAAATAAACACATATTAATTTATACAATATCTATCTATTAAATGAAATAGCAAGAGTTATGAATACTTACCTTTGGGCAGACCTGTTGAGTCTCAATCTCTCCCCTGGCCAATGGTGTTTTATAAGAGGTTATTATGGATTTTTAAAGATCACACTATATAAATAATCTATATGCTAAATTACTCCTACTTTTCATCTAATAATTCTCAAAAGACAAGTTGTTTTACCTCCAATTCAAATCCTAAACAATGACTCCTTCAAATGCATATTTAGTAGAATTGTGAACTATAATGTGAAAATGAATGTTATTCTCTATTGGAATGAAATAATCCTTGTATTTATAGCAATGGATGATCCTTAACCCTTCCAAAAAATTAGTTAATGAGGTCATCCAACACAACCCAATTTTTTATAAAAAAATTATCATTAGGCCTCAACCTAAGTCAATCAGGCAGACTTAGTTCTATAATGTGTGCTTTATATTTTACAATAGGGTCAACTTGGCTGACTTAGTATGAAAATAATTTGTTTGATTAGTTAGGGTTTATTTGAAAACAAAATTTATCATGGAAATGGATGAATAGGGTTTGAATTGTTTGGGGAGTTAGATAAGTGGAATTTTTAATGGGTTTAGGTAATGATAGAGTTGACAAATAATCTTACGAAGCACCAGTGGTTTGCTCACCCCTTTCTCAATGTACCCTTTAATGTGTGCACTCATAGAGATCAAAATTAGATAGGTCATTAAAAGAGAGAAAGCTTCAATAAATGATAAAGTTTAAAAATATTGTGTGTATACATATGCCCCACTTGAGGATTATCACGTGTCACACAGGTGTAACAGGGGATGGTGCTTTCAGAAATAACATAAAACACATAAAAATAAGATAAAAATTTGTAGTAATAAGTGGAAAATAAATAAAATAAAGTTTATAAATATGTACCTTCACTTAACTTGTTATTGTTACATAGGAGTTGTATGAGAAGTAGATGGAAGAGGCATCTAGTGTGCATAATAAAAGATGAACATGAAAAATAAGATAAAATTTGAAATATTTGTAAAAACATGTGGTTAGCATTGAAAAATTCACTATGTTGTCAGGGTTATATAAATTCTTTTGGTTTATCAAAAGATCTTATAGAAACAAAGTTATGATAAAATTATGGAATTTTTTGGTAAATAATTGCAAGGTTAAAATTTCCAAAATTTTAATATAAAAGGATAATTATCTATTCATTTTTATATTTAATAATTTTTTAAACAAAAGCTATGAGTGATAATAACTAGCAATCAGAGAGATGATGGCATAGATGCGAGGAGGACAAGTGGGAGGACGCATCACAGTTGCAGTGGAGATAGTTCAAGTATGGGGTAAATTTAATATAAATTTTTAGCATTTTGGGAATAAAATGAATTAGTTTAGGAATGGTAGGTAATAGGTAAAATCCATGTAATGAAATTTAACCAAAAAAAATATTAATAAAGTAAAATGACCACGAGTAGTGGGTAGGAGTAAAAATTTGAAAACTTAGGTCCATTGTATTAATGATGAGCTAGTTAAAAATTTATGTGTAAATCAAACAAGGTCGGCCTAACCGACTTAGTTGGTTTGGGAATTTTTGAGGTAAATGGTTGAATTCATAGTAGGTGGATAATCTAGTTGAGGATTATATTAGTAGACAACATTTGGAGAGGCCGATCTAGTTAAAATATCCAGGGTGGCCAATGGTATATGCCATGGCTGACTTAATTGAATGAAGCAATGGCCAACATAGTATTTAGGGTGGTTGACTTAGTATAATTTTAGAATGGGTGACCAATAGCATATGTCATGGCCGACTGTGTAGAAACATTAGGTGGTTAACTTGGTATATAAGGTGGTTAACCTAGATATTTTGAGATAAGCTTGGTTGATGGTGTATACCATGGCTAACTGTGTCTAAAGATTAGGTCGTTGACTTAGTATAAAAGGTGGCCAAACTAGTAGGATTGAGGTAAGTTGTTTGATAGTGTATACCATGGTTGACAGTGTATAAATATTAGGTGGATGAATTGTATAAAATGTAGTTGACCTAGTAGACTTGAGATAAGTTGGTCAATGGCATATGCCATGGCCAACTATGTATAAATATTAGGTGGTCAACTTAGTATAAAAGGTGTCTAACCTTATAGTATTGAATAAATGTGTGGATGAATTAGTATAGAAGATGGTTGACATAGTTAGGAATGGTAAATAAAAGGCAAAAAAAGTTGATGAAGTAGTTAGGTAGTGTAGTTGCTTATATTTTTAAAATGTTAACATATATTTTATTATTATTTGGGATAGATAGTTGATGCATGTTTTGTTGTTAGATATTTTACAGAGGCAATGGAGACTCTAGAGATTAGTGTATGTAGTTTGGTTATCATATCTACTTGAGAGATTGTCTATGATATATCAAGCATAGTTGACTGCCTTGAGTTTTGGTGGTATTATGGAGATGCAACAAAATTTTTTGAGTGCAGAGTTAGTCTCCATCTTCTTAGGAACATGGGAGCCACTAAATGACATTTTTAGGTGGATGGTGGATGGGGATACCATTGAGATGGGTATCACCCTTGAGTTTATCCATGTATTGTTTGAACTCTCGATTGTAGGCTTATATGTGTCATGTAACACACCATAGACAGATGTAGAGAGGTGAACCCTATCCTTACGGGCAATTGGCTAAGAAAGAGATAATTAGGTGAGCTTATGAGTGCACCTATTAGATGTATAATTATCATTTATTTTGTATATTTTTAAGGTCATTATTGGACTTGTGACAACTCATGTGGTATGTCACAAGTCAAATGGGAAGATCCCATTATATATTTTTGTGTTGTGCTAATCTTTGTTGGAGTAGGGCACGATGTATAATTTAGGATTTTTTATTTGGGTGCATTTAGTACATGATTTGTATAGTATTCTATCATGAGGGCATATGATGATGGGCCATTTTATTTTATCGAGTAGTTTGACTTATGATAGGTTTATGATGTATCAACCTATGGGATTACCGCATGTAGTGGATGTTATATGTTATACCACATGCCCCAACAATACATAAAATCACATGGGAAGAAATTATTTTATGGTATTATCAGGGCATAATAAATACTAGGACCCCATATCCAAGTACCTTCCAAGCATAAGTTCATGCAAGGATTATAGGGCACTATCCTTGGTAGGTAAAGGCACATCCAATGCCTCACTAGGATAGTTTGGGTTGCCCCATCCAAAAAATATTATAGTAGTGTTGGAATATTATGCGTGACATGTGAGGGAGCATCATGGTGTGAGGGGTATAAGAGTACCAATAGATATTCCTATCATATGGCCACATTAATTGAGACATGGAGATTATAACACTGATGATAGTGAGGGTATCCAATAGTATCTAAAGGATTAAGATATGAGACTATTGTTGCATAGAATTAAATATTAGATATACCATGGTAGTGGTGGATACAGAGACAAACTCTAGTGCAGACACATACACATCCATAACCACCCCCATAGGTACCACCACAAGTACCACCATATGCACCACCATAAAGATATCCATAGGGAGATCCACATGGAGATCTTATAGTGAAACTTGCATTGAGTTCATCAATTATGAGGTAAATGCGTAGTTGATTACATCATGCTCACGTTATTGAGCTTGGTCATTATAGAGGCTTTACACCACCACAAAACCATGCTTCATAGGAGTAATTATTGGTCAAGCCAATGGGACTATTATTGGTAATAAATTTGTATTTTGTTGAGTTTGTGATAGATTGATATACATTCTAGATATATGTAGTATTGTAGAGATATATATGTGATATCTAATGTATATTTGGTTTGAGTGTTGTAGATGTTATAGCAGAGGAGGCTAGATGGTTATCCATGGTTGAGAGAGTGCATCATGATGTTTTAGATGGCGTGTTACCTCAACATGATACAATAAATATGATAAATTTTATGGTTCCTTTAGTACCTATGTATGCTAGTTGGTTTCAGTTGGTTGGTGTGGCAACTTAAGAGTTGTAAAGACTATGTGATGCAGATCAAGTGGAATTACCATCAAGTGTAGGTGATGGGGATTTATGAGCATGGAAGTAATTAGCTCATGTGTGAGCTACACATTTTGAGATAGCTAGATAGTTGTCCTAAGTACAAGGCCAAGTGGCCCATCTACAGGGATAAGTTGATAAATTACTGACATGTACAAAGTCACTTTAGAAAACTATTTGTAGAGGGTATTTGTAAGCTTCTATGGGTAGTGTAGCCTATCCACTTCCATATAGGTAGGGTGGACCACATATGTTTGATAATTAACCTTAATTTGGGTCGTTCCTATAGGTTTATAGGTTTTTTCTAAGTCTTAGTTATGTGTATTTTTAAATACACTTTATTCTTACCTTTCTGAGGTGTCACTCACTTGTCTAGTCCAGTTGTTAGTTTTAGAGTTACTTATATATATCTCTTATCCCCCACATGACACACATCTTTCTCATTTGTAATAGGATTAGGGCCACATCTCACTCATGCCTAAACTTGCACACATAACTCCTTGTTAGGAACCTGTGTAACCCCTTCTCTTTATTTTGTTAGTATATTAGTTGTTATGGATGCATATGGTTTGTAAGTCATCTTGTGAGCATTTTTAGTTATGTGTATTTTTAAATACACTTTATTCTTACTTTTTTGAGGTGTCACTCACCTATCTAGTCCAGTTGTTAGTTTTAGAGTTACTTATATATAGATCTTATCCCCCACATGGCACACACATCTTTCTCACTTGTAATAGGATTAGGGCCACATCTCACTCATGCCTAAACTTTCACACGTAACTCCTTGTTAGGAACTTGTGCAACCCCTTCTCTTTATTTTGTTAGTATATTAGTTGTTATGGATGCATATGGTTTGTAAGTCATCCCGTGAGCATTTTTTTTATCCCACATTCGTGGGAAGTAGTAGTTGCTTAGATTAGACTTAGTATATAAGTAAGTGTTGAGGCCAATAGAGGCATCTTTGAATTTATTGTATTGAGCTTGCTCAAAGGAGGTTTCCCCTTGAAGTAGATTGTGATGAATATAATCATTTCGATGCTTTTGTTAATTATATAAATCTATTATTTCATGCATTGTCATTAATTTATTGCAGGAGGATCCTCTCATCTGGTATCATAGTAATTTTCAAGGCTATTTTTTTTTCAAAAAGTCTTAACTTTTTTATACTACATAATCGATTTAAGTAATTTTTTAAAAAGTCTTAACTCTATTCTACTGCATAATTAATTAAAATAATTATTTATATCACAATAAACTATTTCAGGTCAAGGTAAAAACCTGACCGCATAACTATGGGAAGTGCTTGGGTGAAATCCCTAAAACTCATTTTGAGGAGTACCATAGGAACCCCAAAGTAGTTGGCCCATTGAGAGGACCTACCAAAAAAATAGGCAATGGCCCCTTCTCAATTGAATAGTTTCCATCTGTGAGGAAAACCAAGCACTGTCACTGAGAGATAAATTTATAGCCAAAAAAAATTTGGAGAGTGGTACTCGCTTAGATGAAATTGGTGGCTAGAGTGATATATTTAAACCCTTAGGTAGCCATTAAAACTTGTGGCCCATTTCTATCAGTTTCAAAATATTATCGTGGGTATCATAAAACTTGCCATATCAGATCTTCAGACTTTCTATATTAGTTTTAGTATATTATCAGTAGAGTATCAGAAAATTACCATATCATATTTTTAGTAGAGTATCAACAAACTTGCTAAAATAGTTTTAGCATATTACCAATAGAGTATCAAAAAGCTACCATATCAAATTTGTAGACTTATCATATCATTTTCAACATATTCCTAGTAAACTTGTCTTATATAACACAGTAAGCAAAAAAATGATTAATTTTTTTTCCATGTCTCTCCATTTGTATCCTTGTTGATCCTTAAATTTTATCTAGACACCTAAAATTCCATTCCCCACATTTTCTTCCTTGAGGTCCCATATCTCGATTCTACTCCTAATTCCTAAAAATCTCAATTTACCCATTTTTTAGGGTTTGCCATAACTTCTATTTTTGTTTGTTTGCCTCATAAAAATTTCATAGTTTTTATCTCCCTATTCTAATATTTTGACCCTCTTTGATAAATTTTCCATTTTTTCTATTTTCACTCCTGAAATTGTCCTCTCCTTTATCAATCATACTCCCACTATGCAATAAAATTAGTAAAAGTACTTTTAACCCTTTCATTTTCACCCAAATTAAAAAATTCTCTTACTAAACATGTCTTAACTCTAGTTTTCCAACCCATTCCAAACAAAAAAAATCTCTTATTCTAGTCATGGTAGTAACCCAAATAAGAGAAAAAAACATGGAGGATGAAATTGCCACCCTCAAACCCCACATCAAATATCTTGATGAAAAACTTCTTGGCCTCAGTCTTCAACATACCACCATGAACAAAAAATAGCATCCAAAGTCCTATTTAGACATCGGGTTTTCTTATTCCATCAATTTTTATGAGTTAAAGCTTAATTTTTCTTGATTCAATGGTGTAGATCCAAATGGATGGATCTATTAGGTAGAACAATATTTTAGTCTACATAATACTTTTGATGCCAACAAGGTCCCACTTGCATCCTTTCACTTGGAACATGAGGCCCTTCAATGGTATTGATAATATACCAAGGCTCATAATGAGCTTGTATGGACTGATTTTTACACCCTCATTTTTCAATAGTTTGGCCCTAGTGTTTTTGATGATTTCACTAGAGGACTCACTAAACTTTGCCAAACAGGAACCATGAGAGAATATCAAATAGAAGTTGAAAAGCTATCAAATCACATAGAGGGATTTTTTGATGAATTATTTAGGAGTTGTTTGATTAGTGGACTAAAAGATGTGATTCTCTTAGAGGTCAAAATGTTCTATCCCAACACAATGGTGGAAGCCCTAGGGTTGGCTAAGTTGGAACAGGATAATATCATAGCTCAACAGTGATTCAAAGCCAATTTTTCTCTATTCAAAAATATAACTCCATAACGATTTCAAACAATGCCTACCCCCAGAATCACTCCTATCAAGCATTTGATTGAAGTAGAGATGAGAGCCTATAGAGAAAAAGGACTATGTTATAATTATGATGACAAATTCACTTAGGAACATCGATGTGTAAATCAAAATCTCTACCTACTAGATGTGGATTCTCCACCCAAAACTAAAGTTTTCAAATATGCTCATGATATAGTAGATAATTTGGAAGAAGCTCCACCGATTGTGGAACCTAATTCTCAAGAAGACCAACCAGATATAGCTCTCCATGCCTTAAGAGTCACCACGCCACAAACCATGTGGTTCAGGGGTTACTTCAAGAATCTCCCTTTCACAATACTCATTGATTCATGTAGCACCCATAACTTCATTGACCCTCAGATCACCAAATAGGTTGATTATTTTATGCATCCTTGCTCCAAATTTGAAGTCATGATTTCCAATGGGTGCATATTACCTTGCAAATGGAGGTGTCATAATATGCATATCTCTATTGGAGATTATAACTTATGATCTAACATGTTTACCTTGCCTCTAGGAAGATATGATGTTTCAAGATCCCAATGGTTATGCACACTTGGACCCATCTTATGAGATTTTACTAAACTTTGGATGCAATTTTTAAATAATAAGTAAAAACACACATTGAAAGGCTTATAATCGGGGTCTCTCAACATCATAATTTCACATCACATGAGAAAACTTCTTAAGAAGAATTCACATGGTGTCATTGCCCATATCCATTCCATTCAAATGCAACCATAAATGGTCTCAACTACTCCTAATCTACAAACCATTATACAAATATACGTAGGTGTCTTTGCTGAACTAGTGGGATTGCCACCTTCATAGTTAGAGGGCCACCATATTCAGCTCCTTCTTGGAAGTATTTCTCTCAACATCAGGCCTTACCACTACCTATTTTAGTAAAATATTGAGATCAAGATGCTCATTTGAGACTTATTGAAGCAAGGCATTATTCACCCTAGTACCAGCCCATATTCTTTCCAAGTTCTCCTCATCTAGAAAAAATATGGGTCATGGCACCTCTGCATTGACTTTCATGCACTTAATCACATCATAATAAAGGATAAGTTCTCAATTCTTATAATTGATGAGCTTCATGGAATTCATTATTTCTCCATGTTAGATCTCTGCTCTAGATATAACTAGATTTGGCTTCATGAGGATGATATCCCTAAGATAGATTTTTGCATGCATGATGGCCACTATGAGTTTTTGGTCATACCCTTTGGCTTCACTAATGCTCCTTCAACATTTTAGGCATTGATGAATAAAATATTCTAGCCCTACCTATGGAAATTCATTTTGGTCTTCTTCGATGATATCCTCATCTATACTAAAACATGGTCTAAGCATCTCCAACATATGGACTTCACACTGCAACTTCTCTCTAATCAGCGTCTCTGTGCAAAATAGTCCAAATGTGATTTTGGCTAGGATGAAGTGGATTATCTTGGGAATATTATTTCAGCACAAGGGGTTTAGGTGGATACCAAAAAAATAACTACCATGACAAATTGGCCTCATCCTCAGACACTCAAGATTTTTCATAGTTTTTTGGGGCTAATTGGATACTATCATAAGTTTGTCAAGGATTATGAGAATATTACAGCTCCACTGACAGCTATGTTGAAAAAAGATGCTTTTACATGGACATAATCTATTGAGTTTGCAATTAAAAAATTAAAACAAGCTATGTGTAATACCCCTATTCTAGATATGCCATATTTTTCCAAGACTTTCACTATCAAGAGTGATGCTTGCGGTAATGGATTTGGTGTTGTTCTCCTCCAAGAAGGATACCCCATCACATTCAATAGTAAATCTCTTTATGTCAAGAATTTAGTACTCTCTACTTATGAGAAGGAAATGATAGCCATTTTGCATGCAGTATAGAAGTGGTGGCCATACCTACTGGGGAATCATTTTTGCATCAAAACTAATGACCAGAGTCTGAAATATTTCTTAGAATAATGGGTGTCTACCCCATCACAATATAAATGGGTCAAAAAACTCATGGGTTATTGTAGAATAAATTTTTTACTCTACGTCGCATTTCGATCCTCAGTCACACACCACAATTTTGTTCCTGCATACCTTGGTCATGGCGGCAGAAGTTTTGAAACAGAGCACAGGTTTGTTTCTTTTGATTCATTTTCCATCTAAGTGTCGAAGGGAAATGGAAGCTGCCAAGTGGCGTAATCCAAGCACGGGTTCTCTTTTCCCCCTTTTTGATTCCTTCATTTCATTTTTGCCTAAGTGTGAATTCAAGCGGAGGCCACCAAGTGTCACTTTTCGAAACACAGTTCTGGCCAAGTGGAGTCTTTCAAAGCACCTTTCCTAAATTTTTAGAGAACCATGGAACGTGGCACGTATCCAATAGAATGCACCATGTGTCATCATCCACATCTCATATCGGCACCCGTGTTTCAATCTATTTCTCGATAAAGGTTTTCAACAAGCCAAGTAGTAGGAAGAAGTGAAAAGCACCAGATGGCAGTCGCAAAAGGCCCTAGACTACTTTTTCAGAGAACAACGGAGGTCACCACATGTCAGCATTCGAGGGATAGTCAGTTCAATGCCTGGGTTAAATGTAATGGTTTAACATTTTTGGTTTAATACCTTGGTTAACATGTAAATGGCACCCAGTGTTGAACCATTGAACCATTAAACCATTTTGGTTCATCGGGCAGTTCAAGGGTGTGTCTCAAAAACCAAAGGGGTCAAGTACCTATTTGAAAGGCAGAGAGGCATCATTTCATTTTGTTTAAGTGCCGAAGAACAATGGAAAGTGCCAAGTGTCACTTTTTGAGCCCCTTTCTATTCCATTCCCAAAAGAAGTGGAAGACGCCACATACCCCTAGTAGGAGAAGCGAAAGATGCCATGTATCTTTCCAAGAACATCAAAGACCACCACGTGTCAACTTCTAAGAGATAATCTTCAAGATTCATTGCCAAATAAAAATTGTGGTGGGTCTCAGGTGTTATTTCAAAGGTCTGTGGAAGCTGCCAAGTGTCACCATTTGTAGGAGCCTAATATGTGCCCCAAATAATTCTACAACATGGATATAGAGAAAGCATAAAATGCCACATGTCTTCGATAAATCAGGTGGAAAGCACCAAGTGTCATTCTCTGGTGATTTCTAAGCAATAAAGAGAATTTTAGGAAATCGACTAAGTGTCCTCTCCCATTTCAATAGAATAGAGTGTTCTATGTATCTGTTACAATAAAGCAAGATGGAGAGAAACTCAGTGGGAGTTATTTTTGGTAGATGGAATAGTTCATCAGGTAGATTTTTGGAGCCTATAAACATTAAAAGGGTCGTCTATTTGTCCCTTGTAAGAAGAGATAGAATGGACAGTTGTGTGGCTAAGAAGGTGATAGAATGAGGAAATTTAGGCATGAGAGGAGGTACTAGACATGAATTGACACACCGTAGTAAGGGCAGCTGCCCCGCCCCAGCATGGCCCTTCCTAATAAGACCAAGATACAGCTAAGGCATTGAATACGTTGAATGCTGCACTATTTTATCTCAAAATTTGAGGCTATAAAGAGGAGTGGGGATTATTGTAAGGAGGAGGATTATATAGATTTAGACTTTCTAGAGTTCTTTTGACTAAGTAATATCATTTGCTTTTGTCTCATTTTCTTGAGTCATAAAGTTGATGTAACTGTGCATGTTTTTGTGCCTTTTATGTGGCTGAAAGAATTAAGAAGATTGAGCTCTATGCCTTTGTTGATATTATCTGTGTCATTTGCAAAATTATTCTATACTATAGATATTCTAGAGTTGTGATTAAGAATGTCATTTGCTTTTGTCTCATTTTATTGATTCAGAAGTTCTACATAATTGTACGTGTTTATGTGCCTCTTATGTGATTGGAAGATTCTTACAAGAAGATTGAACCCTATGCCTTTTTTGACATTTTCTTTATCTCAGCAAAAGAAGCCTCTATTATGAGCCTCTATTTCTATTGTTTCAATCTTTTACATTGATCATGTGCTTGTTTGGTCTTAAATGTGAATGAATCCTACATATAGTCTCACTGTGCTCAAGATTAGGATAGAATTACACTCAAGTGCATCGCCATAGTTAGGTTTCATTTCTTTCATTTGCATTTTTGTTTAAATTCCTATCCCTTTCTCCCCCACACTTGATACAAAAGAAGAGACCAGCTTCTCTAAAATTTGAAAGTTCTTTCAAGCCGCAATATCCCACAGCTTGAAACTTTCCATTGTTGTTGATTAGAATCAAGCACAATTTTAAGCATCAACAATTTTTGGCACGCTCGATGGGACCAGTCTTGAAGTTTCTTTCAAGACCGTATGAACCAAAGAGCTATGAGGAGTCAGAACTGTGGATCAGTCACCAGATCATAATTTACTGCAAATTCAGGTATTCTTTTGCCACCTTTGGTAATAAGTCCAAGGAGAAGAGCTAACCAGTTTGCACCAATACTAAATATGGGAGCCCCTATTCTCTCAAAAAATTACACAAGCTAGAACACTGGTAGTCCCTTAATCCTCCCAACACCACCTGCCATTTGGGATCCTATCCCGATAAATGCTCTAAAAGCTCTGCCCAAATTTAGTGGGCAAGACTCAAAAACACTTGCAAAACATCTTCAAGATGTATCAGATGTATGTGCCATACATGTCACACAACAAAATGTGGCCATAAGGTTATTAGAAGCTTCTTTTAAGAGGAAGGCTTTAGAATGGTATCAGTCTTTGACCCCAAATACCATATCTACATGAGACTAGCTTAGAGATCTATTCTTTGAAAGATTTGTAGAGAAGGGTGATAAGTCTTCTTTGTTACAGCAGTTAATCACCATTCAAAGGGGACCACAAGAAGACATGACTAACTTCAATACTAGATTTCAAAAGACTTGGGACAGAATCCCTGCTATAGCTAACCACCACTGGTATGGCCATAGTGTTTTATCTCAAGGATTTGAATTCAGATATATCTGTTATGATTCAGTCATTGGAAGGGCACACTTTGCCAGGGGCTTATGAATATGCGGTCAGAGCTAAGAATCATTTAATAGATGCTATAAAGTTACCTCCAAGGCCCCACATGCCTATGTTCCCAGAAATTTCTTTGCCCTTACCTCAAGAAGTTCTTAAATTTGTAAGCCCACCTATGTTTATGTACACTTACCCTCAATCATTCGTGAAAGAACCTGTCCCTACTCAGTCATCTGAGATAGATGATATCAAGAATATCCTGAAGATGTTTTTCAATGAGCTAATCAATATAAAGAGGTAGCATAATACTTTCCCTAAGCCCCCTTATCAAAGCTATCAAGGAAACAAGTTTTCATCCCAACCAAACCAATATCAGGGTCCTCCAAAATAAACTAACCATCAACTAACGAATCAATTAGTTGCAGTTCCCACACCCTCACAGACCATTCCTCCCAACTCGAATAGAGAGATAGTTCTAGGTCAAAATAATTATGTGAATAATACTAATTCTTGGTGTTTTCATTGCAACAATGCTCATACATCCAGAGATTGTCCTAGGGGTAATCTACAATAAAGGGTGGCTGAGCAGAGAAGAATGGATGGTCAGTTTACCAGTACCAGTAATAATCAAGCCTACCAGTCTCCCAGTATGCAAAATTCAGTCCTAGTGGCCCAGATGCAAGGAATGTCCTTGCAATAAGAGGAAGAAATAGCCCCGAAACATGCTTTGTTCTCATGGGTTGAAAATAAAGAAACAATTTTTTTGAATGAAGCATCTACCTCCCAAAGGCCAGTGATGCAATCTGATTATTACACCAGATCAAAGAGGAGAATGGTGGAACAACCTAAGATTTTAAGTGGTCAAGTCAATAATAATCCTCCATCTCAAGGGCAAAGAAATGTTGTTGTTAGACAAGAAGGGCCTCAGCCGGTGTAAGATCAAGGGATTCCTGCCCAAACCTAGGAAAAGATGAGATATCCTTATATCCAAAAAACTCAGTCCTTGGGACCGATAAATGTAGTGGATCAATTGAAGAAGACTCTAGCACAAGTATCGATATGAGATATTTTGGCTATTCTTGAATAGAAGACACTGCTACAAGAAGCTCTACAAGGCCAAGCAGTACCCAAAGGTGATGTTACCAAAGAAGGACCTGCTGAAAAAGAAAAGCTCAAAGATACAGTTCCTCATCAGACAACAACCTTTGTGAATGATGCAGCACAAGTAAGTAAATCTAAGCCAGAGCCTTTCTATTTGACTCTGATAATTGGAAAGAAACTCTTGCATAATGCATTGATAGATTTAGTAGCTAGTACAACTGTGATGCCCAAACAAATAGCTGATGCTTTGAAAATAAAATATGAACCCCTTACAAAAGGATTTATGTAGCTAAATGGCAAAATAGTACAAACTTTAGGGAGAACCAAACAACTCCCATTGCAATTATACACATGTCCCAACATAATTGTCAACCAAGATGTAGTTGTCATAGATATACCTCCTATTTTTGGTTTATGTTTATCCAGAGACTTTACAACAAAAATAGGAGGATATATGTCTCTTGATTGGTCTCACTTCATCTTGAGAAACAGATACGGTTCGAAGATGAAAATTTTATCTGAACCACTGTCCAAAGATCATATCACCAATGAACTAACAACAAGATTAGAGGTAGATCATGCTATGTTAAATAAGGAAGAAAGGATTTTTGTTGAATAACTAGGCGACTGGATTGAGCATGATCAAGAGGAAGAAAATAGCCAGTTGTTGTCTATGATGCATAGAAACCCATATGGGAACTATGACTCTACTGGTCTGGGCACGTATGTCATTTTTGATGAAGACCAGGCAATCCCAAACATTGTAAGAGTAGAAGTGCCCACTACTCAAGATTTAGAGATTTGGACTTTGAATTTTGATGGGGCTAGAAGTAAACATGGTGCTGGAGTAGGGATTTGTCTTACTGCTCCAAATGGTGATAAAATTTTAAGGGCTATCCAATTCTAATTTGCTTATACTAATAATGATGTTGAGTATGAATCTTTAGTACATGGGCTCTTATTAGCCAAGAAAAAGGGAATAAAGAATCTAAAAGTAAAAAAATATTTAGAATTAGTAGAAAAGCAAATTAGAGAAAAGGCAACAACCAAAAATGTGAGAATGAGATCCTATAGGCATAGGATTTGGGATTTGATAGAAGATTTTGAAGCCTTCAATATTGAGATAGTCCCTAGAAGTCAAAACTCTGAAGCTGATAGGATGGCCCAGATTGGCTCACATTTTAACCTAGCAACTGGCTTATTGATTAACAATGAGTCAGTAAAAGTTATAGTGAGGCTGACCATTCTAGACAATGATGATAATTGGCAAGTATTTGAAAATGATGCTCAGGTAGTTTCTTTCTTACAAAAATCAGATGAGTTTGCTGCTCAGTTGCAAACCAAAATTGAAGAGGCATATGGTGATCAGATTATACAATTGAGGACCAATAAGCTCCCCAAGGGATTGATCACCTTAGAAAACTTGTTCGACCTAGAGGATGTAAGCCTATAAAAGAAAAGGTTCCAGGTAGATAAAGCAGACTAATCTGAAATAGAGGTGAGTGATGGGAAAAGACAAAGTCAGGAATTTTGCAACTCAAGAAGAGAAGAAGGACTAATCGAATTGTGCCAGAGATATGATAGAGTTATAGCTTGGAGCTATGAAGACCTTCATGGATACAATAAAGACATTATCCATCACACTATAGAATTGACTGAAGGGTCCAAGCCCATCAGACAGAAATAGAGGCCAATAAATCTAAGAATTGAGCCTCTGATGGTAGATGAGTTGCAAAAACTTTTAGATTCCAAAATAATATTTTCAATCAAGCACTCAACCTGGGTATCAAATCTAGTACCAATTAGGAAAAATAATGGAGATGTAAGACTGTGTGTAGATTTAAAAGATCTAAATAGAGCATATCTAAAAGACTACTATCCCTTGCCCTCTATGGAACAAATTCTACAAACTATGGCTAGATCAGAGAAGTTTTTTTTACTAGATGGTTTCTCTAGATACAATCAGATTTGGTTGGCTGATGAAGATCAGTACAAAACTGCTTTTACTACCAAATGGGGAACATTTGCATATGCTAAGGTGCCTTTTGGTCTATCAAATGCAGGACCCACATTTCAAAGAGCTATGGATATAGCCTTTGGGGAACTTATAAATAATATTATCGTGGTCTATTTGGATGATCTCACTATATTTTCAAAAAATGCTAATGATTATTTTGATCATTTAGAATCTATTTTCAAGAAATGTCAGGATTTTGGGATATCATTGAATCCCAAGAAATGCATCTTTGTTGTACCTCAAGGCAAATTTTTGGGACATATAGTATCTAAGGAAGGAGTTTCTATAGATCCCAAGATAATCACAACTATAATGAACCTACCTCTTCCAATAAATAAAAAGGCAATTCAGTCCTTTTTAGGAAAGATCAATTTTGTCAGTAAATTCATATCTAATTTTGCAGGCTTGGTAAGACCAATGACACTCTTACTAAAGAAAGACCTGGTCTTCAAATGGACTTTAAAAGGAAGGCAAGCCTTTGAAGAGGTCAAAAAGGCTATCTCAGCTGGCCTAGTTTTTAAAAACCCAAATTTTTTCAAGCCCTTCGTAATGTATGTCTATGGAGGAGAGTCAAGTATTGATGTTGTCTTGATTCAAAAGAACGATAGGCTGGAGGGGGAACACCCAATAGCCTTTTTCTCAAGAAATCTCAGGGATTATGAGACCAGGTATAATTTTATGGAAAGACAAACCTATGCCATGGTAAAAGCCCTCAAAAAATTCAGGCATCTGATATCAGGGAATAAAATTTTGATACTTGTAGCTTACCCAAGTGTCAGGGAATACATCATGGAGGGAGAAATTACTAAGAAAAGAGCCAATTGGATAACTAAGATCCTTGAATATGATGTAGAGGTCAGACCTACCAAGCTAGTCAAAGGTAGGGGCATGTGCCAATATATAACCCAAGAGCTTGAAAAGATGTTATTTGAGGAAGCAAATTCAAAAGGAGAGACGGAGACGGTGTTAAAAATATAAGAGGTTAATCAAGAATCCTGGGTCACAAGTAGGATTCATTTTATGAAAAATAAGATTTATCTGAGAGAACTCCCTCAAAATAAGAGGAGATATTATAAGATACAAGGAGTTCATTTTGTTTTAATTGAACAAGTCCTTTTTAGAAGAAATTTTGATGGAAAATTGTTAAGATGTGTAGAACAGGCTACATGAAATGCATCATGGAATGTCAGGGGGGCATTTTTTTGCAAAGACCACAGCCATAAAAATAAGTGAGGCAGGATATTTCTAGCCTACTTTATTTGTAGATTGTTATTAGTTGGTTAAAAAATCTCAATCCTACCAATATTATATGGGGATGAGGAGGAACGCAGCCATGCCCCTTAGTCCTATGATTGTGGATGAACCTTTTGCTCAATGGGGTCTTGACTTCATTGAATGATAAATCTAGTGTCATGTATGGGTCACAAATAGATATTAACTACCACAGACTATTTCACCAGATGGACCAAAGCAGTCACACTTAAAGAAGCAACAGAGAATGTGATCTTAGATTTTTTAGGGAGTATCACTACTCACTTTGGGGCTCTTCGCACCATAATTTCAGATAATTCTAAAGCATTCTTGGGGTCTAAAGTATCTGACTTTGCCTTGAAACATGGAATATATCTAAAAACTTTATCTAACTATTACCCTCAAGGTAATGGTCTGGCAGAAACAACCAACAAGAACCTGATAAGACTCATCAAAAGAGTGGGGGCTAATCATCACAAAGAGTGGCATAAAGTGCTTAATCTAGCACTATGGGCTGATAGAATCATGCCTAAGCAAGTGATCAAAATGTCCCCATATGAACTGGTATATGAAAAGTCTGTTGTGATTCCCTTAAGCTTGGAAATCCCTACTCTCCAGCTGGTCAAACAAATTGAAATTGAAGAAAATGGCCCCATGCAAGTCAGACTCGCAGAACTTTTGGAAGTTCAAGAAAAGAGGGATATAGCCCATGATTTATTGATTAGGCATTAGGGAATGGTTAAGAACTATTTTGATAAAAAGGACTTCAAATCCTAATTTTGAATTAGGCTCAATTGTTTTGAAATGGGATGCAAGGGCTACCAAGCTGGGTCAGCATATTAAATTCAAAGTGTTATAGACTGGCCCGTATAAAATTTGCGCGTGCAAATAGAAGAATTCATTCGAACTAGAGTCGATGGAAGGAGAACTTGAAGAGATTCTTGTAAATGGAATCTATTTAAAGCTTTTCAATTAACTTGGGTCTCTAATGTATTATAGTTAAATAATTTCCCTTTCTCACATTGTTTTTTCATTGTTTTCCCGCTTTTCTCTTTTAATAAGTGTTTTAAACACATGTCGACGGCTCTTTTGAAGCTATAAATTTTGCAATTTTGATTTAGCAGAAGGTGGAGTTTTCTTTTTGAGCAGGCTCAAAAGTCCTAGGGGTCGCTAGTAACTATAGAATAAATTTTTTACTCTATGTCGCAATTCAATCCTCAGTCACACACCGCAGTTTTATTCTTGCATACCTTGGTTGTGGTGACAAGAGTTTTGAAACAGAGCGCGAGTTTGTTTCTTTTGATTCATTTTCCGTCTAGGTGTTGAAGGGTAGTGGAAGATGCCAAGTTGTGTAATCTAAGCACGGGTTCTCTTTTCCCCTTTTTTGATTCTTTCATTTCATTTTTGCCTAAGTGTGAATTCAAGTGGAGGCCTCCAAGTGTCAATTTTTGAAACACAGTTTTGGCCAAGTGGAGTCTTTTGAGGCACCTTTTCTAACTTTTCAAAGAATCATGGAATGTGCCACGAACCTAATAGAATGCACCACGTGTCAGCATCCACGTCTCATATCAGCACCTGCATTTCAATCTATTTCTCGGTAAAGGTTTTCAACAAGCCAAGTAGCAGGAAGAAGCGAAAAGTGCCAGATGGCAGTCGTGAAAGGCCTTGGACTACTTTTTTAGAGAACAATGGAGGTCACCACATGTCGGCATCTGAGGGATAGTCGGTTCAATGCCTGGGTTAAATGTAATGGTTCAACATTTTTGGTTCAATACCTCAGTTAACATGTAAATGGCATGTAGTGTTGAACCATTGAACCATTGAACTATTTTGGTTCATCGGGCAGTTCAAGGGTGTGTCCCAAAAACCAAAGGAGTCAAGTACCTATTCAGAAGGTAGGGAGGCATCGTTTTATTTTGTTTAAGTGCTGAAGAATAGCAGAAAGTGCTAAGTGTCACTTTTTGAACCCCTTTTTACTCCATTCCCAAAAGAAGTAGAAGATGCCACATACCCCTAGTAGGAGAAGCGAAAGATGCCACGTATCTTCCCAAGAATAGCGGAGGCCACCACGTGTCAACTTTTGAGAGATCATCTTTAAGCTTCATTGTCGAATAAAAATTGTGGTGGGTCCCAGGTGTTATTTCAAAGGTCTGCAGAAGCTACCAAGTGTCACCATCTGTAGGAGCCTAATATGTGCCCCAAATAATTCTACAGCATGGATATAGAAAAAGTGGAAAATGTCATGTGTCTTCAATAAATTAGGCAAAAAGTGCCAAGTGTCATTCTCTGGTGCTTTTTAAGCAATAAGGAGAATTTCAAGAAATTGACTAAGTGTCCTCTCCCATTTCAATAGAACAGAGTGTTTCGTGTATCTGTTACAACAAAGCAAGATGGAGGGAAACTCGGTGAGAGTTATTTCTGGTAGATGGAACAGTTCACTAGGTAGATTTTTGGAGCTTGCAAACATTAAAAGGGCTGTCTGTTTGTCCCCTGTAAGCGGAGGCAGAATGGACAGTTGCGCAGCTAAGCAGGTGATAGAATGAGGAAATTCAGGCATGGGAGGAGGTACTAGACATGAATTGACATGCCGCAATAAGGGCAGCCACCCCGCCCCAGCTTGGCCCTTCTTGATAAGACCAGGATACATCCAAGGCATTAAATACGCTGAATGTTGCATTATTTTATCTCAAAATTTGAGGCTATAAAGAGGAGTGGGGATTATTGTAAGGAGGAGGATTATATAGTTTTAGACTTTCTAGAGTTTTTTTAGTAAGTAATATAATTTGCTTTTGTCTCATTTTATTGAGTCGTAAAGTTGATGTAATTGTGCATCTTTCTGTGCCTTTTATGTGGCTGAAAGAATTAAGAAGATTGAGCTCTATGCCTTTGTTGATATTATCTGTGTCACTTGCAAAAGTAGTCTATACTGTAGATCTTCTAGAGTTGTGATTAGGAATGTCATTTGCTTTTGTCTCATTTTCTTGAATCAGAAGTTCTAAATAAATGTACGTGTTTCTGTGCCTCTTATGTGATTGGAAGATTCTTACAAGAAGATTGAATCCTATGCCTTTGTTGACATTTTTTGTATCTCAACAAAAGAAGCCTCTGTTATGAGCCTCTATTTCTATTGTTTCAATCTTTTACATTGATCATGCACTTGTTTGCTCTTAAATGTGAATGAATCCTACATATAGTCTCACTGTGCTCAAGATTAGGATAGAATTACACTCAAGTGCATTGCCATAGTTAGGTTTCATTTCCTACATTTGTGTTTATGTTTAAATTCCTATCCCTTTCTCCCCCACACTTGATACAAAAGAAGAGACCAACTTCTCTAAAATATGGAGGTTATTTCAAGCCACAATATCCCACAGCTTGAAACTTTCCATTGTTGTTGATTAGAATCAAGTGCAATTTTAAGCATCAACAGTTATGACTATGAGATCACTTACAAGAAGGGTTATGACAATATTGTGGTTGTTGCTCTATCTCGTACATTTGTGGACCAAACTTCCCTTTCAACTATTTCTATGCCTATTCCAAATTGGTTGGATGTTATACAACAAGGGTATGCCAATGACTCCTCATTATCTCAAATCATTCAAAATTTATCCACTAACCCCTCTACAATATCACATTATTCTTGGGATGGTGCTTCTCTATGATACAAGGGTCATCTGGTGCTTCTCTAGAGCATAGATCTTTAGTAGGCTATATTCTATGAACTCTATTCTTCTCCATCCATAGGGCACTTAGAGTTTCTCAAAATTTATGAGTGGTCACACTGCAACTTATTTTATAAGGTAATAAAAAAGTCAATTTAACAAATGGTGGCTGAATGTGATACCTGCAAACACAATAAGGGTGAAACCACACTCATTCTTGGGTTGCTCGAACCCTTGCCCATCCCTACCAAGATTTGGATAGATATTTATATGGATTTCATTGAGGGGCTCTCTAAATCTAGAGGGAAAATTTTGATCTTAGTTTTGGTTGATCGCCTTTCCAAATATAGTCATTTTTGTTCCCTCATCCATCCCTATACCACCTCCACAATCGTACAAATTTTTTTGGACTAGATTTTCCATTTTCATGGTATTCCTTCTTCCATTGTCTCAGATCGTGATGCAACCTTCACCAGCCATTTTTGGAAAGAACTATTTTGATGCACTGACACTCAATTAAATATGAGTTATAGGTATCATCCACAAATGGATGGCTAGACTAAAATTATCAACAAATGCCTAGAAACTTTTCTTCATTACTTCACTTCAAAAAAACAACACTAGTGGGCAAAGTGGCTTCCTCTCATTGAATGGTGGTAAAATACCTCCTACCACACTTCAATTAAAATGACTCCTTATGAATCAATCTATAGTCAAGCACCAGTAATGATCCTTTTGTACAATCCCAGTAGTTCACCAATTCAAGCGGTCAACATGCTTCTCCAAACTCAAGATCAGATACTCATCACCCTACAGAATAATCTTCATATAACATAAAATAGAATGAAACAACAGGCTAATCAACACCATTTTGAGTGCACCTTTCAAGTAGGTGATATGGTTTTTCTTCATCTATAGCCATACAAGCAATCCTTCCTAAAACTCAAAGGGTGTCATAAGCTAGCTCCCAAGTTTTATGGGGCATATAAGGTTATCTAGAAGATTAGGTCAGTTTCTTATAAGTTGGAGCTCTCACATTATTCCTATGTTCATCTAGTATTTCATGTCTCTTGTCTAAAAAAAGTCTTGGCATAAACATTAGAGTACAGACTATTTTACCAGAACTTGATAATGAAAGATCCATTATTTTTGAACTAGAGACAATCTTGGATAGGCGCACATGCCAACTTCACTCCTACTCCATCACAGAGGTATTAATTTAGTGGCATGAAATGTAACCAGAAGATGTAACATGGGAACCACTCTTTCAGATTTAACACCAATTCCCACATCTAAAGCTTTGAGGACAAAGTTTTTTCAAAGGGGGAGGGGATGTTAGGAACCTGTGTGACCCCTTCTCTTTACTTTGTTATTATATTAATTGTTATGGATGTGTATGCGTTATAAGTCATCCCATGAGCATTTTATTTTATTCCACATTCATGGGAAATAGAAGTTGCTTAGATAAGATTTAATACGTAAGCATTGAGGCCAATAGAGGCATCCATAAATTTATTGTAATGAGCTTGCTCAAAGGAGTTTTCCCCCTCAAAGTGGCCTATGACCAATATAATCATTTTGGTGATTTTGTTAATTTTATAAATATGTTATTTCATGCATTATCACTAATTTGTTGCAGGAGGATCCTCTCACTCCTCTTCTCTTTTAGCTCTACATTAAGAGTTCACCTCTCTCATTTCTTGACACTCTCTACACACAACTCATTCTTGTTCTAAGTCTTGTTATTGCATCATTGATGCTCTCTTGGTCTAATTTAATTCTTCTCCTGAAATTCTATATACTATTGTACTTGGATTTCATCATTGTAATCTTTTTAATACTAGATTGTGGGGTTTTTTTACATTTTGATTTTTTTCTTCACTTATTAAATCTCTTGTCTCATTTTTGGTTTTATCTCTATTGAGTTAATCTTGTTCATTTTCACACTCTTTTGATTTTGATTTCAATGCTTATCAATAATTCTTGGACTAAATCCTAACAACATCTATATATTTATTATTGTACTATATCTTGTGATATTGTATCAGACATTTTGAGCCATATATGTGTGTTGATTTCTAATGATTTATAGATGTTATGGATGTATTTATTTTCTTTATATCATGTGTTTGATCTTTATATATGATATGGTAAAATGTATGATGTATGTCTTATTATTTTATAGTAAATGTGAACAAACATATGGTCAAAAATAATGATTATTGAAGAAATTTTAAAATGATAAAATGGGAAAACAAGTTGACCAATGATAAGAAAATTGGAATAACGTAAATGAGATATATTAATTTAAACAAAGTCATATATGTGAAATATGAAATATCGATGTAAATAATGTTCAATAAAAACAAGGATATGCAAACCAAGGTATGCAAATAAGAAATATCAATGTAAATAGAGTAAAAAATGTGTAAACAAAGATATTTGAATAAGCAAGATATGAAGTGTGTGAAAATAAAAGTGGGAATAATAATGAAAAATTATATAGGGTTTGTGTTAGTCAATAATGTGAAAGAGAAGTTATTTTGTGACACATGGCATGCAGTAGATATAAGAGGAGGATATTTTGTGAAGAAGGTCTGGTCTTATCTAAGGTCTTACACTATAACTCACAAATGGATAACCAATGAGGTAGAAGTGGGATTTATTGGTATGAAAAAGAGAATTTTGTGAGGAAGGCCTTGTCCTATCCAAGGTCTTAGACTAAAACTCACAAAATAATAACCAAGGAGGTATGATCAGCTAATAAGTGATATGCATCAAGGGGAGTATCGAGAATAATATTTATGAATAAAATGAGTGCGAAACACTTACATATGCATTATAGCGATCCTTAGTAGACATGAGACATTATAAAAAATGTGCAAGTGCTAAGATTTTGTTTGGACAATAAAGACTTAATATACTTTGATTGGTAAATGCAAATTTTATGGATAATGAGTGAAGTACCTAGATAATCTCACGAAGGTTATTTACAAAGAAAAAAAAGCCTGCCTCCCCCTGACTTGTTCCTCATTCTTCAAGACCCTTTTATAGAGTCGTTAGCCTAATGTAAAGATTGGGTACTTGCGTGATAAAGTAGGTTGCAGTAGATGTAATAATGAGACCTCTTATTCTAGTCTATTGGCCTACCACCCTAATGGACATCGACTCTATCATGATTCCAACTATGGATTTTTAGCTTCGATCGAAATAGGAGATGTGCTAAAGAAGAATCACGTATTTTGGCTTGATTTTGACTTTTGAGTTTTTTTTTGCCTTTTGATCAATACCTTTTTGTATAATGATTTGGATTTTAAATTTTATGTATTTTTTTATTCCTCCTTTGTATAGACTTGAAAGAACCAACATGAGTGATATAGATAACTAACACAAAGAAACTTGTGCTTTAGAAAAAAAAAGTAATCAAAACTATGTTGGCTTAAAAAATGCTTAAACTTTCCGACAAGTATGAAATATCAATACTAACCATAGGTGTGCTTAATATTAGGGAGATATATGATTAAAAAAATAAGGATTCTGAGAGATCCATGTGATAAATGGTACAATGGTGAATATGATTTGTAGCTAATCCCAAGGAAAATAGGATAGTGTAGGGTGTGGTGTTAGAGTTATGTCACATAAATAACTATATTATTCAAAAAGTGATCTAACATAAACATCCATGTAAGGAAAAATCATCCTAAGATAGGGAAAAACAAGTGTTTTCAAATTATATAATGAAATGTAATTAAAGCATGTATAAAGATTCAAAAGTTGTAAAACAAGAACCATGAATGTAAAAGTAGTTATGTAAACATAGAGATAATAAGCAATGTAAGAAATGATAGCAATGCATCATAAATGTTATAATGAGGTATGAATATCAAAAAGAAATAAGGTACAAATATGAGGCATGATATGTCATGAAAAAATAATGTGCTCAGAAATAATGATGGATTTCATTGCATACAACATCAATAACATTTGAGAAATCCTATTGTAACTAGAATCTAACCTTGAACATAGTCTCATCTATATTCATTGAGAAACGTGCAAGGACTTCTTGTCACACTATCTCAATGGAAAATGTATATATGCTAGAAGAATAAAGTTGCATATGTGGCATCTCCTATGAAGATTAATCGATATGAGGAATAATGTGATTGAAGGCCTCTGATCTCTGGGATGATGAAGGAGGTAAGGAAGGGTTAGCTTTTGCCCATTAATGACCTTGGGTATGATGTCAAGAAGGTGATGGTGTAGGCTATGTAAAAACATGGAAGTGCTACTACAAGACTTTGCACCTATTAGTATGATGTGTAGCACACTAATGCCAAAGTAAATAGACCTCCTCATTTTTAGGGATGTGCTTTGAAAGAATCTTAGGATGAAGCAGATTCTTATCTATTGACTATGCCTTTATTGGATGAAGCACATCAATGTATTATTGAATATTTTGGCAATGTGTATAGGTAAGCATGGTTATACCATGAAAAAAAAGTATGTATATGAGTAGTTTATTGTGGAGGTCTAGTATCTATAGTAGGAGTGGAACTTGAAGCCTTTTGTTGTGATAAGAACCTATGATGTGCTCGACAATTCTTGGCCTAATGATTGGAAACCTTATGGAACTCATAATATGGCTCATCCACCCATAGTTTAGGTAAATGATCAAGCTTAAGCAAAGGTGATATTCCATCACCATCAATAGGATAATTCATATTAGATTCTATACTAGGATAAGTAATTTGGAGATATGATCACAATGTAGGTTAGCATAATGTGGTTGACATCTCAAGAAGGATCAAGTTCAAAGAATTAGAAAACCTAACAAAATGATATGGTCTTATCATGTCATGATCAATAAGCATACTCTGAATAGGCTCAATAGTGACTAGGTGAGAAGTAGTGTGGTGTGTGCTCCATCTCTGACCTATAAACATCAAGTGAAGAAGAGATAATGTAAAGTGCAATAGAAGGAGAAGGAACTACATCAATAGATCTACTATTATGCAAAAAGTGTTGTAAATAAGAATGATATCTAAGTTTTTCTATGTTTTTAGATTAACTAAAACCATCTAAAAAGGGGTCATCTAATGAATAACCATCATCATAAACATGAGTGTGAAGATAAATAGTGCAAACATCAATGATCTTATTGGTTAAATAAGCATGAGGAATGGATTGTTTAGTCTTAGTTAGAGTAATAAGAATCTCATCAATCAATTTTCATCAAGACCGAGGTCATAAAGAAGGAGGTAATTGAGTAATTATGTGTGAAGGGAGATTAAAAGTTTTGATTTTCAAACTGACTCATTCAATTCATCATTGTCAGAATCTAATAGGTTGGGTTAGATATTTCCACAAGTTTAGGGTGTCCATTATAGACTTTAGTGATTTGATGGGGTAATTAAATCATTTAAGCACACAAAATGAAATGCTAGATAAAGTTTCAAGGGTGATAATTTTGAAAATACCATGATCCTAGAATTTTTTGAAATTCCAAGGGTTCGTGTCTCCTTAAATCTTGTAAATATCACCATTATGATTATATTTAACACACTGACATGATGATGAAGCTGTTAGAATAATTTTCATTGATGTCAAAAGAATTGTAATGGTTATGAATGGAAATGTCAAACAGAATTGTTACTGGAAGTGAATGGAATTATTGATGAAAATGAACGGAAGTGTTGCTAGAAGTGAACATTATTGTTGCCAGAAGTGAACAGAATTATTGCCGAAAGTGAACGTAAATGTCGACGGAAGTGAATGTAATTATTGTTGGAAGTTAACGAAAATGTCGACGGAAGTGAACAAAATTGTTGACCTTGGTTGACCTATTGGGAGGAGTTATGACCGTTTGAATGGACCTTTTCACTTGAAGAGGCATAACCTTAATTTGTGGCTTTTTGTGGGTTATAAATAAGTGCATAACAAATGGCAAAAGTGTAGATTCAAAAGTGGAAGATATAAAATAAGAGCAAAATTTTTAAAGGAAAATTTTGTGAGAATATTAGAAGGAAAAAACTAGCAAGTATAAGGAATAGTATAGCAGTGAAAATAGTCAAGTGTAGATCGAATCGAAAGGAGATAAAGCAAGTGTTCTATCATCTGTTGTTTTGATAACAAATTTGAGATAGAAGAGTGATTTTTTTTAGAAGGTTAGTGCCTTCATTTTGAAGAGATTGGTGTCTCTTGCTAAGTTGGTGCTCGGTGAAAGGGGTTGGTACTCCTGTAGGTTGGTGCCTACAAAATTGTTTTTGGGGTAGGTGCTCTAGTAGGCTGGTGCCTAGGAATATTTATATTAAGATAATTTCTCCATGGTTTTCTCCTGAAAGGGTTTCCACGCAAATCTGTGTCTATTTGCATTGTGTGGTTTTGCATTATATTCTTTGATTACTTTGAATATATTAATTGTGGAGTAATTTGAGGTTTTGGATTTAAGATTAATAGTCAAAAGCGAAAAAAATATATCTTATACTTATTCACCCCCCCTCTCAGTATAATCCTATGCTTAACAATTGGTATCAGAGTAGGTTCCTTCGGTGTTAGCACAACTGCTAGAAGGTAGATCTTGGAAAGCACATATGGTAGGATCTCAAGTGTTGGATGGTTTCTCCACTAACAAGGCTCCTTTACTTGATGGAACGAATTATGTATTTTGGAGCATAAGGATGAAGACTTACTTGATGGCCCTAGGTTTCGATATTTGGCAAGCAGTGGTAATAGGATACACAACACCACAAATTGCACCAATGGATGCCACCATAAAAAAGGCCAGTGAGAACAATGTGAAAGCTATGAATGCAATCTTATGTGGGCTTTGATAAAATGAGTTTGTTAAGGTTATGCATTGGGAATCTACAAAAGAGATTTGGGATAAACTCAACACTATTTATGAAGGTGATAGTAAGGTTAGAAAAGCAAAACTCCAAACCCACCAGAGCTAGTTTGAAAGTTTAAAAATGAAGAATGATGAAAACATTTTTGGGTATCTTCTTCATGTCGATGAGATTGTTAATGTCATTCGAGGACGTGGAGATAAAATTGAAGAATCTGTGATCATTCATAAAGTCTTGAGATCCCTACCATTGAGATTTGATGTGAAGGTCTCCACCATTGAAGAAATGAAGGATTTAAACATGATGAAAATGGATGAACCCTATGGAATTCTTACGACATATGAGATGAGAACCGAATCTGAGAGACAGTCAAAGAAGGAAGCATCATTCAAGGTCTCAAAGAAAGAGAAGATCAAAGAACCAAAATCAAGTGAAAATTCAAGTAGTGAAGAAGATGAAAACGAAGCTCTATTCATTTGAAATCTAAAGAAAGGATCGGGCAAATATAAAGGAAAGTTACCATTTAAATGCTTTAATTATGGTAAAATTGGTCATTTTGCAGTCAAATGTCCAAATAAAGGAAATAGTGATGATGAGGGAAACAAACTAAAGTAGAAAAGGGGAATCAAGCTGAGCAAAGACAAGCAAAGATTTGAGAAACAAAATAAAAGCCTATACTCCAAGAGGTATAGCAGATCATCCAAAGAAAACAAAGAAAGTGATGTTGAGAGTGATAATGAAGAGATTCTGTTCATGTCTATAGAAGAAAATGTTACCACCAGCAAAGATAATTTGGAGGAAGATGAAGACATGGAAGAATAAGTTGAAGTGAACCTTGAAGAAAAACTTATTTTTTCATTGGAAGAAATGAAACCATTTAATAAGAAGAATCAAAAACTGAAGTTACAGATCCAAAAATATGAAGAAGAGAATAGAGACTTCAAAGTTAAAATATCACAAGAATTTGAGGAATCAAACAAGGTAATTGTTGATCTAAAAGTCCAAATCGAAGAAGCAAAGAAAATTGAAGAAGATCTAATGGATCAACTAAAGAAGAAAGGAGAAGAGTGTGAAAGGTATGAATCTGAGATAACTACTTTAAAAAGGGATCTAGAAAAGGTGAATTCTAAAATAGCAAGTGACTTAAAATCTGAGAAAAGCACTCAAGTTTTGAATAAGATTCCAGAGAGTCAAAGATCACCATCTAACAAATCAGGCATTGGGTATGAGAAGGAAAAAGAGAAAGCTAAGAGCTATGTTGAAACTCTTAAAGAACCAGTGAAAAAGGAGACCAAGAAAGAAGAAGCCCAAAATACAAAAACCAGCTCTATCAACAAAGAAAGCAAAGGAGAATAAAACTTTATAAGACCATTTGCTCTAAGATATGCAAATAAAACAAGGTTTGGTAATTATTTTGATGGATATTGTTATTATTGCAATCATTTTGGTCATAAGAATTTAGATTGTAGAAAGAGAGCCAAAGATATTGAAGTCAGGAGTAGAAACAAAGGAAATTATGGAGCTTTGAAAAAAAACTACAATTCATTTGATCCCTTATCAAACTTTGATGAAGCTATAGTTTGTTACAAGTGCAACAATTATGGACATATAACATGCTATTGTAGAAGTATTTTTTGAATCTGTAAGACAAGATCAAAAGTTCAAGGCTCTAGTGATAAAGAAAAGAGAACCATCAAAGACTTGAAAGAAGAAGCAAGAAGAATCCATGATTGTTCAAAAAGCATTCCATGCTAGAGATGAAGGACAATAATTAGGTGACTGAACAAGAAGTAAAATTGAAATATGTTTCCATATCCAAATATATGGCAGGTATCTTCACTAAGCCACTTCCAAAGGAAACATTTGAGTACCTACGATAGAAGTTGGGAGTAATATCTTTTACTTGTACTCATTAAAAATCAAGAGAACAATTGGTTAAGGGGGACCTAAATTTCTTTTTTTGACCCTTTGCCATTGATTTCAAAGGGGGAGAATGGCAGTACAAGGAGTTATAGCAAGGGGGAGTTGCAAAAAAGAAGATGGGGAGTTACAAAAAAGATCTTTTTAGAAGGTTGCCATCAATGACAAAGGGGGAGATTGTTAGAATAATTGTCATTGATGTCAAAGGAATTGTAATGGATATGAATGGAAATGTCAAACATAATTATTAATAGAAGTGAACAAAATTATTGCCGAAAGTGAATGGAAGTGTTGTTGAAAGTGAACAGAATTGTTGCAAGAAGTGAACAAAATTGTTGTTGGAAGTGAACGAAAATGTCGACAGAAGTGAATGGAATTGTTGTCGAAAGTGAACGGAAATGTCGATGAAAGTGAATGGAATTATCAACCTTGGTTGACCTATTGGGAGGAGTTGTGACCGTTCGAATGGACCTTTTCACTTGAAGAGGCATGACCTTAATTTGTAGCTTTTTGTGGGTTATAAATAAGTTCATAATGAATGGCAAAAGTGTAGATTTGAAAGTGGAAGATATAAAAGAAGAGCAAAAATTTTAAAGGAAATTTTTTTTGAGAATTTTAAAAGAAAAAAACCAACAAGTATAAGGAAGATTATAACAGCGAAAATAGTCAAGTGTAGATCGAATCAAAAGGAGATAAAACAAGTGTTTTATCATCCTTTGTTTTGACAACAAATTTGAGATAGAAGAGTGATTTTTTATGAGAAGGTTGGTGCCTTCCTTTTGAAGAGATTGGTGTCTCTTGTTGAGTTGGTGCTCGATGAAAGAGGTTGGTGCTCCTGTAGGTTGGTGCCTACAAAATTATTTTTGGGGTAGGTGCTCCAGTAGGTTGGTGCCTACGAATATTTATATTAAGAGAATTTCTCAGTGGTTTTCTCTCGAAAGGGTTTCCATGTAAATATGTGTCTATTTTCATTGTTTGGTTTTGCATTATATTCTTTGATTGATTTGAATATATTAATTGCAGAGTAATTTGAGGTTTTGGATTTAAGATTAATAGTCAAAAGTGAAAAAAAATATCTTATACTGATTCACCCCCCTCTCAGTATAAGCTTGTGCTTAACAGAAGCAACAACTTTCATGCAATATATCTAAGGTATACCAATTAAAATGTTATATGATAATAAGAAATTAAAGATCATAAATTTAATACAAACAATGACAGGAGGAACCATCTTAGGAAGTCAGACACATCCTAAAGGAGACATTTATATTCGATCATATCCTTGACACATACTTTGGGTAGATTTAAGGTTACATTTAGAGTACCCAAGTGTTTTAATAAAATCAAGGGAGATGATACAAGTTCTAGAGAGTTTTTTTATCAAAGCATGCTTGACTCGGATATCACCAATTTATAAATTGATAAATAGCATAGGATCATCTTCACAAACTAATATTTCATCAGGAATCATTGAAACGATGGGAAATTTGAGTGAGAGATAAGTATCTATAGTTTTATCAAAGTGTATAGACATTTGTTTGCATTGTTGAATAATACTAGCTACAGACCTAGACAAAGTGGTTTCATGCCCCACAAGTGGAGGTTGAGGGATGTTAATTTTGAATAAGAATTGCATTATATAATTATCATGACGAGGAGAAGTATTCATGAGTTAGAGAAAAGGAATTAGAGATGGGAGACAAGAAAGTTATATTATAGGATCCCATTCATCATATATGGTTAGATCTATATTGGATAGAGGTGCATAATGTTGAAGCAAATTTGTGGAAGGGTGGAAGTCCATTTAAATTGATGTTGATAAGAGGTGGTTGATTGGGACTTAGTCATTATGGTTTTTTTAGATGAATATGATTGGGTTGAATTAGGTAATGTTTTGGGTGTCATGTTTGAGGTTTTGTGAGGTTCTATAGATGCATTTGTAGCTGGTGAATAAATCAAATAAGTAGGTTGAGTTGGATATAAAGGTAATTTAAATTGAAGAGAATTTGGAGATAAGTGAGAACTATAAGTTGTATAAATGGAAAGTGAATAAGTATCCAAAAGTGGTGTGTGATTAGAAACATGTGGGATATTGGATGAAGGATTAGTTAGATTTATGGGAATCATTATCATATGCCCAGATTTTGTAAAGTGAGATGGGTAAGAATCTTGGACAATACAAAAAGTTGGGAAGTTATTAAAGCTAGAATTTGGGTAAGTATAGATATAATAAATTAATATCCTCATATTGTTCATAATGAAAACATTCTCATCATTAAGATTGATAGAAGTTTCTACAATGTTGTTAATGGGAGGTTGAGTAGTACTTGGTTGATGATTATGAAGAGGATCCTTATAAATGGTGAGATAAGCATTAGGTTGATTAAGGGCATCATGTTTAGTTTTTGTTCTTTGAGCCTTTGCTACCATTTCATAAGCTTGTTGATGCTCACGAATTAGGATTTCATGATCAAAATTAGGACCAAGAAGATATTCAAGACCAAAGTTTTGTAATTGACGACAAGTTTCATGAGAATGAACCCAACTTGCATGATACCAAAAAAAAATTGGGTGGATCATACCAATGTTTGGTAGGGTGAGTAGGGTCAAGATCTCATGGTGAAGGTCTAGGAAGATACTTTTGAATTTCCATCATGGAAAGAGGTTTGTAATAATCCACATTGTTCACTTGGAAAAATGTAGAATTGGGTTTTGGTAAAGGGTTGGTTGAAAGTGGTTTTGAAAGTGTTGTATCATTGGAACCACTTGAAATAATAGCGTGAATATAATCATAGTTATCTATAACACCATATTTCATAGCATGATAGTTTTTATATTTCATAAGTATTCAAGTTCCAACAAGAGGATGGGAAGGTTCAAATTGGATTATTAGAAAATTTTGATGTTTGGCTTGGTTGAGGGATTCTTCCAAGGGTTTTAGAGAAACGGTCCTAACATGATATTGTAATTTAGGATGGAGAGTATTAGTGAATAAGTGAAAGAGATTATCTTCTGACATGTTATGTTTAGCTTTATTGATCAAGACTTTCCATCATTTAATGAACATTTCAGCATTTTCATATTCTAATTATTTACAATTGATGAAGTGAGCTAACTTATTTTCAAGAAGGTTGTTAGTTTGGAATTATTATACTAGTGTATTAATTAAATCTTCAAAATTGGGTATAGTATGAAATTTGAGTTGATTATACCAATATAAATCATCAATTTCAAATTTTTTAGCTAAGATCTTGATAGTTGTAAAGGTATTGAGCCTAATCCAATCTTTATACAAGTTTCCAAAAGCTTTAAAATGCAAAGCAGATTGGTGGATATATTATAATTGAAAGTAATAATAATACCACCTATGTCAATGTTTGTAATATAAAGTATTAAGGGTTCATTTTTTAAATGTTTGATAGTTTTTTTAAGAAGTGGAGGTTGAGGTATAAGGTTATCTTGTGCATCTCATATGGGTGGGAGGACATTATGATTTTTCACTCCCCATTGAGTAGGTTGAAGATGATTTTGTAATTGAAAAAGTTGGTTTTACATTTGTAACATTTGATTTGTACTATTAGTTTTAAAAGTAGCCATTTTATTCATGGCTTGTAATAAAATTTGATTGGTATTGATAGTGGCTTGACTACTAGAATTAACTTGAGATTTACTAGAGGTAGCATTGACTTGAGTATGAACATGGGTACTTTGATTAGGCCCACTCGAGGAAAGATTAGACATAGTAGTTGCTATACTAGGCAAGGTAAAAGAAGTAGAGAAAATTGAAGACATGGAAGAATAAAATGTCATGGAAGAATTCATAGGGTGACTTGCCCTAAGGTTTGTAGATAATTTATGCATAGGTAAATGTGTAAAATCAAGGTAAGGTCCCATCATGAGATTATATATGATCATGGGATCCTTTCCTTAATGTTGAGGGTGTTCATTGATAAAAAAGTATTATTTCAATAGTATATTTGAGATCAGTTTCATCCTCGACAAAATAGAAATTTTGAGCATAATTAGGTGGATCCAAAGTGTTAGGAGGAGGTAACCCATAATTTTTGGTTTTAGTGGCCATATGGACATTGCTGACATCTATATTTTATACATAAGTATAAGGAAGGTGAGAATGAGGACACTTAGGAGGGTTAAATAAAGTCATCTTATCATTTTGAATTTGTATTTAACTTTCTTAAGAACTGTATGGCATGCTAAAAATCAAAGATAAAGGTAGAAAGCTGGAAACAAACAAGGTCGAGTTGGTCGACCTAGTTGGGTGGATACAAAAGTATAGAAGTCTAGAAACTGATTAAGTCAAGATGGTCAACTTAATTAGGAAAATAATAAATGATAATAGTCTAAAAACCTACTGAGTTGAGTTAGTCAAATTATTAGGTAGATAACAAAGAAAATAGTCTAGAAACCTGTTGGGTCGAGTTAGTCGACCTAGTTGGATAAATAGGGAAAGATAGAGATTTTTCCAACCTCTTAAGTCAAGCTAGTCAACTTAGTTATATAGATATAAAATAAAAATGTGTTGAAAATGTACTAAGTCAAGTTGGTCAACTTATTTATATAGACAATAAAAATATAATAGTGTTGAAAGCCTACTAAGTCAAGCTGGTCAACTTAGTTGTGTAGCTAGGGAAACATAGAGTTTTTTGAAAGCCTACTAAGTTGAGTTAGTTGACTTAGTTGCATACGTAAGAAATATACAAAGTTTGGACATCTTACTAAATTGAGTTGGTCGACTTAGTTGCATAGGCAAGAAAAGACAAAGTTATACTAAGTCATGTTCGTCGACTTCACTAAGTCTATAAAAATTTTAAGAGTAATTTAAAATATGTAATTTTTAAGGTAAAACTAAAGTAAATAGAATATTGAACTATATAACACAACACAAAAGTGTATTAATGTTGGTTAATACAATCTACAATACAATAGAGAATATCAATCAACAAGCATAAAATGTAATTTTATAGCTACTAATGCTAGTTAATTACTAAAAAGATCATGAAGTTGTATTAAAAGGTTTTAATTGATTTTTAAGCTCCCAAATATACTTGATTTTTCATTGGATAGTGACAACTCAATGTTTCAGAGCAGTAACTATGGATGATGTATCATTCCCATAACCCATTAAACACAGTTTCAAGGGTAAACTAGAAGTAATTTCTTAGTGATAACTATTAACTGATACACCAAAAACTCAAAAAAATGACTATATTCCTAAGGTTCAATTCAAAGGTAAATCATAGGCATTTATAAAATGCCATGAGGTACGTAAAAACTAAAGACTTTGTTTAGCTCTCTACTATGACTATGAGTATTCAGTAAATCCCCTCATACTATGATATCTATAAATGATAAATAAGGATTGTAAACAAAGTATTGTGTATCCCTTCATGATAGTAGCTAAGTAGTTTTAAAATTATCAGTATGTATTTTATATATAAATTAAGATAAAATAAAAATAAAAGCAAAAATCAAGTGTCGAAAATCAATTTTTAGTTTTAGAAAGTATATAAATAAGCAACCAACTCTTTTCAAATCAAATGTAGAATTACTAAGAAATGAAATTGATTTACCTTACTTATGCTAAAAATAAAAAATACATAATAAGATCAACCAGGATGATTTAGTTGGCAAATAAAATAGAACAAATTCAAGTGAGACAGTCTAGTCTATTGTGAAATTCAACCAAAATCAAACACACTCGACCAAGCCAACTTTGTTTAGAAGAGAAAATAGATATAGAAATTAGTTATCCAGGTTGATTAGTTGATTGTGTTACAATTTTATAGAACTTAAAAATTGGTAAAAACAATGCCAAAATTAAAATACTAAATTTTTTTACTAAAAGACAGAAATAACAAATTGAGGTAATGGATAAAAATGGAAGTATGAAGGTTATTTAAAGTGAACTTAAAAAATATAACCAAGTCAACCAGGTAGACTTAAGTGACTATGAATGTTGAAGATCTGACTATTAATTGTATTGACCAAACCTGATTGAGTCCTACAGAGAAAAAAATCTAAAAAACATAGAGGTTAAACCGGGTCGACCAAGATGACTTAGTCTATAGAGGGATGAAAAATAAAATCACTAAAATGAAAATAGGTCAACCAATGTGATTTATTTTTGTAAAAAATTGAAAAATAAATAATTTTAAAATGAACTAAGTTGACTAGCTTGACTTAGTTGATTGTAAGTAAAAATTTAGAAAATAGAAAAAAAATGACTAAGTTGACATGTATGACTCAATTTATTGGAGATAAAACCCTAAAAGAAAAAAGACAAAACTAGGTCAACCAGCATGACCTAGTTGACTGTAGATCCTAGATTTGCAAATAAAGAAAAAGATTAGATCGACTAACACAACCTAGTTGATTATGGAATAAAAACCTACAAACATAGGACAAAATTGGGTTAGCCAACATGACCTAGTTGACTATAGATCTTGAATCTACAAATAGAGGTTAAGATTATATCAACCAACATGATCTAGATCACTGCAAATAAAAAATAAAAGAGTTAGATTCATGTTGGGTTCACTAGAATGTATGTAAAAAATAAAGATAGATCTACAAGTTATCTTATTTAATAAATCTAATATTAGATAAAGTAATCAGTTAACATCTATTATAATACTATTTATCATAAGATTTTTTATCACACAATACCAAAGGAGAGGGTTCCAAATCCTCTAAGCAAATGATAGTATTCAATAACCCTAGCTAGGTCCAAGTACAAACCAAAAACTAATCTAGGGCTCACCAAAGCTTGTGACACAAAAGGAGATGGTTAAAAAAAAACAAATCAAGGGATCATGGTAGGAAAGTGGGGGCCTAGATCACCTAAAGTGAAAGACGAACCCCACCGCCCCCCCTCCATATCTATACTAAGTTTAATCATAGAGGTAATCTAAACAAGGAGTTATACATTCAACACATATTAATTTATAAAATATCCATCTATAAAATGAAATAAAAAGAGTTAAGAATACTTACCTTTGAGTGAACTTGTTGAGTCTTAATCTCTCCATGAGAAAAATATTAGATCGACTAGTGCAACCTAGTTGATTATGGAATAAAAAAACTACAAACAATGGACAAAATTGAGTTGGCCATCACAACCTAGTTGACTCTGGATCTTGAATCTATAAATAAAAGATAAGACTAGATTGACCAATATGATCTAGATCATTGTAAATAAAAAATAAAAATGCAAAGATTAGATTCATGTTGGGTTCACCAGAATGTATGCAATAAATTAATATAGATATATAACTTATGTTATTTAGTAAATTCAAGATCGAATAAAGTAATAATCTAACATCAATTGAAATACTATTTATCATAAGATTTATTATCACACGACACTAAAAGAGAGTGTTCCAAAGCCTCTAGGCAAATGATACTATTCAATAACCCTAGCTAGGTCTAAGTACATAAAATAAAACTAATATAGTACTCACCAAAGCTTGAGGCACAAATGAGGATGGTTAAACAAACAAAATAAATAAAAAGATCATGGTAGGAAAGTGAGGGCCTAGATCACCTAAAGTGAAAGATAAAAAGAAAAAAAAACCCTATATCTAAAATAAGTTTAATCATAGAGGTCATATAAACAAAGAGTTATACATTCAACATATTAATTTATACAATATCTATCTATCAAATGAAATAACAAGAATTAGAAATACTTATTTGGGTGAACCTGTTGAGTCTCAATCTCTCCCTTGACCAATGTCTTATCCAAGAGATGGTTGTGGTTTTTTAAGGATCACACAATAATATATCTAAGATACAATGCTCCTATTTTACATCCAATATTTTCCACAAAGCAAGCTATCTTCCATTGTAAGAAAACCCTAAGCAATGACTCATTCAAATGCAAATTCAGTAGAATTGCAAACTGTAATAATGTGAAAATAAATGTTCCTCTGTATTGAATTGAAATGAACTTTGTATGTATATAAATGGATAAACTTTAACCCTTCTAAAAATTTAGCTAATGGTGTTGGCAAACGCAATCCAATTTGTTTTTAAAAGTTATCATTAGGCCTCAAAATAATTTGGCTACGTTGACTTAGTTCCATAATGTGTGCTTTAGCTTTTAGAATAGAGTCAAACTGGCCAAATTAGTATAAAAATAGTGTGTTTTCTTAGTTAGGGGCTATTTGAAAGTAGAGTTATTTAGAGAAATGGATAAACAGAGTTTGAATTGTTTGGGGAGTTGTATTAGTGGGATTTGCAATAGGTTTAGGTAATGTTATTGTTGACCAAATTTTTTGTGAAGCACCAATGATTTTCTTATCCATTTCTCAGTGTACCTTGTAAGACGTGCACTCAAATAGATCAAAGCTTGATATATTTTTACAAGAGAGAAAGCATCAATAAATGATAAATTTTAAAAATATTGTGTATATACAAAGTTATTATACTACATGATAGGTTCCAAAGGGTCCTAAAGTTCACAATACTAGACAATATACACACGATACTACATATTATCATCATGATAGTGGTACTTATGTTATAGATCCAAATTAGTTTTCATATTTTGAGTTGAGATTAGATACATCATAATGACATGATATTTGCTATTCATGAGAGGTCATCCTTCCTATGCTTGATACAAGACCTATTTATTGTGATGATATTTTAGGATCCATTGGTTAGTGTGTTCCTTTTTCAGTTATATATATTAAAAAATATAAAAAATAGCATATTGAAAATTTTCTAAAAATCAAGACTTATGCATGACATGTATAGTTTGTTTACATCAGTTGATTTATGTTTATGTATATACAATACTTATCTATATATTTTTTTATATCAAATATGATTCACCAATGTATTTGAGATAGTTTTAGAACATATGGGTTGTCACTTCTAGATGTAGTTGCAGGTGGTAATACTATCTCAAGCCCAACATTACACAAACAAAACCGCACTACTCATGACAATAACACATTGCACTATTTTCTCATTCCATTAGACTTGTCTTAGTGAACATAGACTCCAATTTCTCAAATTCAAATTAGTCACAGACCTTATACAACTTGTTTATATCGCAATAAATTTTACTAACATCATATTTTGCTTAGGTTTTATCATTCTATGACTATCCCTATTGTTCCTACTATAGTACAGTACATTGCACAATTTTTTCATTATTTTATCACTTAATTTAACATTTTTATCTCATGAGATACATAAGTTGTATAATATGATGTTACAAATCGCTTGTGTAGATTAATTTCACTTATTCATGCATATTTATCGTGTTTGCTTCTTTTCTTCATGCTTTGTGTGTATTTAAATTCTTTGGATTTTAGACATTTTAACATGTTCATGATTGTGGATCTAAACTTTATTATGTGTTTCTATGTGTGTGATTGACATTTGAACATGTCCCTTATTTTTGTCATTTTGACCTTGTTATGTGTTCTTGCATGTGCTCATTGTGTGTGTATCATTACCATGACTCTTGTTTTCTATGTTTTTCTTAATTTTTTATGCCAAGATAGATATCATGAATCTCCCTAATTTCGTGATGACATGATCGATATCATACGTATTTCATGAATAGTTATATATTGGTTTCAAGTATTTAATATATGATTATTGTTCACTACGTGCCTAATTGATAAACATCTATCTAGACATGGCACTGTGCATGCTTGGATTTACATGTGCCTTACATTAATATATTGCTTATATTATCAATATGATGTTACGATTCTCAATGTTATCATTATTGATCTAAATTTCAATCTCTTTAGAACATCATTTTCATGACTTTTTATTTTGACCTGAGTTATTATGCAGGCTTTATAACTCATCTAAAAAAGAGGGAAAATACATAGTGGATTGTATTAAAAATTAAATTACTATAGTACACTACAAAAACATAAAATAACATTATTTTCTTAGTTGATCATAGTGCATACTCAGTTTTTACTCAATAAGTATAGTCAAATAGTACCACACTCTAAAGATAATGGCACAAACCAAGATTATCCAAAGTGTAACTTCACCTCAAAATCATAAATAGTGTTTTCCATAATTATCATAATCATACTCACTCTATATAACAACTTTTAGTGATTATCCAAAAATATATAAAAATTTATATATAAATTATTTATTTTTTTAAGATTTGGGGCATCATGCACAACATGTGTTCCATAATTTACACAGGTTTTACTCATAGATTAAGTTGGTATTAATTCTTTGTCATAATTAATATACTTAAATATCATATTGGGGGCATGTGCATAACACATGATCAATTTTTTGCTAAATTTTTCACTAGTTTCTGAAGAAAAAATGACAATTCATGTCATTCTCTATGTTGTATACAATAGACTCGATTTATATTATTTTTTGCATCAATTTTGTATCAAAATGATCTATTAGAATTCATAAAAAGATTCCAAAGTATTTTACTTCTTTGAGTTTGGTGATGATGAATTCAAGTGCATCTTGAAATTTTAAGCACATTCTCCTACCAAAGAGGGCTGGGGCATGCATTGTCCAATCCAAGTGTTTCAAAAAAAATTATCCAAGGGTTTCACCCTTTCTAGTCACCATTTTTACCCTATAATGATCTATTTAAATTCATACAAGTATTCCAAGCTATTTTACTACTTTGAGTTGTCTAATGATGAAATCAAGTGCATCTTGATTTTTTATGCACGTTATCCTACCGATGAGGATTTGGGCATCCATAGTTCAATCCAAGTGTTTCAACAAAGTATTATCTGAGGGATCCACCCCCTCTACTCACCATTTTTTCATCAAAAAACACATTAGTTTGTATAAATGAAAATGTGTATTTGTTCTTTTTTATTTTATCTATAAGTTTCATATCTTTACTTTCATATTGTTATTTTAAGGATTGATTTATACATGTTTCATTGCAGATTTGAAATAAGCACAATTTAGCATGTGATCTACATTCAAGACCATTATTCATAGGTAAGCTCAGGTTTAAATCATTTTACTCTAGTAATTTCACTTTGATGCACTACTAGAATAAAAGGAAGACAAATGTAGATGTTTGAATTAATATTTAATGCTAAAATAATGCACTTATGACCATCCTTTATACACGCTTAATCTATGCTAAATTCCATGGTTTGAAATCATTATTCATCTACTTATATATGGATGACCCTCTATATTAGGAAAAATATGATACTAAATGTTCATATTCATCATCCCAAGAAACCCAGACTCATTTCTTAACTAATTCATACTTTCAGTTTGGTTGTCTCTATTCCTCAGACAAAATTGTTCTATTAAGAGGATCCCACAAGCTAATCTATGTTTGAATCCATTATTTTCATCCACCTACCAATTAATAACTAGTTTCCCAAATTCAAATTCATCCCAACAAGTTATTTTGCATGTTTTTCTAGCCCAATTTGAAGAAATCCTAAAAATTACACAAAAAAACACATTTATACCCATTTATTCACTAGATGATTATGATGATTCTATCATTGCAATCACTATAATATCTAACTGCACACTGATGGGAGAGTACCTATTCTTCCCAATTCTAAGTCCCTACAACCCAAAAATCTCTAATCTAGGTTTGAATAAAACAAGGTCACTAATCATTTGTTCAAGTACATAATCACACCAACATTTTACCAACATATAGCATTTCACTAGTATTGTACACACACCATCGTAGCATTAGATAATGACATAGAGTTTGATCTCTTTTTAGAGTATTGGTGTGTAGGTAATGTTTAACACACAAAGTTTTGAGGTCAATCATAAACCCATCCCCTTGCTCGTTGCCCCCACTTACACTATTTTTCCCTCTTGTCATTGAGATAGGGTTTAATTGAATAATAAGGTATACAATGGATACCATAGTGAAGGCATCTAAAAAAACATAAAGGACCTATAAGGGAAGGTGCATCTGTCAGAATTTGCACATAAGTCAAAATCCCTAGAGGATGAAGTTGCACCCTATAGACAACAACAAATGCCTTTGAAGTCCAAACAATGTGACCTTGTCCTAGGATAATGCGGATCCTTTTTCTTGATTCAAAACAACCTCACATTGTCACAGTTAGTTTATAGTCACTATTACAATCCTACAGACCCAATTCTAACTAAGTCATTTATATTTTAGTAATTTTCTTTTTTAACATTGTTGATGCCTGAATATGTATCATAGGTGCCCAGAGTGTTCAAAAATACTTCTTATTTTAAAATTTTAAGAATTCAGTGCATAAATTACAGGTTGTGATAATCATGTTATCTATTGATGAAATATAGACAAAACTAGTGGACTATTTCACAATATTTATAATGTTTGGTGGTTGGGATCCACCATGGTTAAATAGTTAATCTATGTAAAATCTGAAGTATGCTATGCTAAGAATGTTGAATTATGATCAAAAACTAATTTAAAGACTAATCTAAGATAAATATTTACAACAAAAAGTAAGCTAAAGTGATTTGGTTAAAAAATGAGCAAAAAGAAAAGTAAGGCAAAGAAGAGATGTTGATCTTCATTCAAAATATCATGACAAAGTTTAAATATCATTTAGGCATTCACTTAACCAATGTATGACATGAAGTAGTATAAGCTCAAATCCTATCACACATTAGGCAAACATCTAAGGAATGTGGAAAACAATGCAAACAATAACCAAGTTCACTTTAAAGATTTACTCCTGCAAGCAAACAATATTATGTCAAATGCAAGAAGAGTAAGAAAATGAAATGAACCTAAAAAATTTCAATTAACTTAGAATTGACACAAGTTAACAACTCTACATTCAAATGTACACTTCAAAAATTTATAATAATAATTCAAATCTGGAAGTCAGAACAAAAAAATGAGAGAGAAGCTAGGATAACAAAAGACACAAGCGAATTTGGACAAACTTTACAAAATTCCTTATATTAATTGCTCAAAATTTAAAATTGGTTTTGGCTCAAAAAAACTCCACCCTCATTTTACAATTGACAATATTCCTTTTATAGATGCAAGAAAGTATGTTGGTCAGTCATATCCAATTACAAAAGTACAAGTGTTAGGGCAGTTATCTTTTTTACAAATGTTTTAGAATACACTAGACTTTCCTTAATGGACTGATCTATAGGCAATGTGTTTTTCAAGTTGCACATGCATTTTCAAAAGAATATTCCATTTTCAAAATGTACAATGCTTAGCTATAGGAGGAATATTTTTAATTCAACTAATCTTTGGGACCCTCATGTTGCTGAAGGGTCTTCATTGTTCTTTGAAGCTACTCTTCAATTATCTCAAGGTTGACAATTGGTTTTATGAAGAGCTCCTTCATTTGGCCCACTAAGCTCTTGTGGTCTTTATCTACTCTTCTTAATTCCTTTTGATGTTTCTGGCTTCAGTAATCTGTTCTTCTGTTGTTATAATCATATCCATGACCTTATTGTTGTTTATCCCAAATTTCTCTTGGTTCTTGCTCCTCACTTCCTATGTGACCAAAGTAGCTATGTGCTTAAACTCCTCATCAGTGATGAGGCCTATGGAGTTGAGTGCAGATGGCTTGGTGATCATGGTTTTGAGCCAATGTTTCATCTTATTTTATAGTTACTTGTCATCCTCAAGGAGACTTTCCAAGTTCTCAGACCATGTGTTTAGGGTTTTAATTTTGTTTGCAAGTAGTATCATAATTTTGTTTCAGATGAATCAAGCTAATGGTTTTGAAACTAGAGATTTGATCTTCCATCAAGATGTTGGTCAACTCTTTCATTTTATCACTTGAATTCTTTCATTGGGTGACTAAGCTCTTTTCTATTGTATTCTATTGGGTAAAGCTCCACATTTTTCCTAGGAACATCTTTGTGAGCTATCATGGCAAGAAATTCTATTAAATTGCTCATTATTGGACTATAATTCAAATTTTGCATTGAATTCTCTTGCACATGTGATAATTCAACTTCTTTAGCTTGATTATGGTGAATACAGGGCTGAATTAGGGCTCATATGTGTGCTTAAGGACTTTTGAAGGTTTTCACAATGCTCTAATGGCAAAAACTATCTAAACTTGCATGAGCTTCATTACTTAGATCCCAATTTAGATAATCTATTTATACCTTTACTTTATCGTGAGTCTATGAAATCTCTTGAATTGACTGTCATAGCTTATGTCTCTGTCATGGCATCTCTATGGCATCTATGTGGCATTTTCATAGTATTTTTCTCATTCATATTTTAAAAATGACCATTGCCTTTTAAAAAATTCATGCTTGATTTTCACACTATTGGATCATCCTTGCACGGATCAATGTGGATCGTCGATCATGATTTGAAAAATTGAACGTCATTGGCTACTCGTTGCATTCCCTACAATTATGACACTTGTCATTTCTATATTTGCCTTGACTTTTCAATATTTTTACACACCGTTGGTCTTGATTACACAGATCAATCATGCTTCATTGATCTTGATATGCTTAATTGTACCTTCTGCTCCATAAACTATTAATCTAAATATATATGCTTATCTATGTATCATCAATCTCTAAAAGATGCTCGAGCTTTAATTTGTGCCTTGTAGCTATGCCACATGTCATCTCCATGTTTCTCTTGACTTTTCAACATTCATCACGCACCGTCCGATCATCCTCATCTGATCAAACATGCTCCATTGGATCTTAATCCACCAAGTCAAACGCCATTGGTTGTTGAGTGTTATTTAGCTAAAATTGTTACACTTGTTATTTTCTCTCTTGTCTCAGGGCTCTGTTGAAGTTTTGACTCGTTGATATGTGTTGTTGGATCAATCGGGCCTAATCAAATGTGTATCGTTGATCTTGTGAAGATGCTTGAGCTTTAGCTTAGGGTCGAGATCTTTGAGTTTTCAATTTTAATCCTACATCATTGATCTCGTTCATCCGGGCAAACATAGATCGTTGATCCTACGAATAAAAATAACATTTAAGTCAATACTTGAGGAGAATAAAAGACTTAGCATAATGTTTTGGATTATGGATTTATTTCATATTAATAAACATAGGCAAGGCCTTAGAAAAAATATTTTAAGTTTTGAGACATAATAAAAGGGACCCCACAGATAATCAAAGACATAGCATATAGTCTTAAGACAAGGCCTTTAAGCTAAGTCTATAGACATAAAAAAGGTCCCGGTGGTTAGACCATGTGAAAACAAAAGGGACCAAGGGGGCTTGAAAAAATAAAGAGACCAAATGTAAAAAATTTAGACTAAAGTTTGATCGTGTTAATAAACATGACTAAACCTTAGGATAAAAATAGAACTAAGTACATGACATAATAAAAGAGACCTTGTATTTAGTGAGACCATGCTAAGATAAAAGAGAACAAAGAGGGCTCGGGGGTGAAGATCTTAGGATAAATATTTTATGCTAAGGTCTTGGTCATATTAATAAACACGACTAGAACCTTAGGATAAAATATAAACTAATTCAAGTTAAAGTGTTCCTGTGAAAATTTAAATAAAAACTCCTACCAAATTTGAATTTAAAAGGACTTAAACTAAACCTAGACTAATGGGTTTAGCAATTCAAATATGAATTCAACTTGATTTTAACAGACCAAAGGCTAGTAAAAGATCAAATCATTATTAATTCATACAACCTAGACATTGCTCATTCCAAATAGATTTCATTAAACCTGCAACCTAAAACACATATATCCAATGTCAGTAATAAGATAAAACTAGAGCCATCAACAAATAAGCCAATCAGACCATGGTGTGGATGATCTTTAAATAAAGATACAATGTAAAACACTCTAATAGTACTTTGATCAGATGAATTTCAAATTTAGGTTACAAATTTACACAATTTAAGACAAGGGTCCCCATTTTTAAAAAATGGGGGTATGTTGACCTCAACAAACACATTTATAAAAGCAATAAGTTGAAATCATTTTATGTTTAATGTATTATGATTTACTTATCAATTTGTATTAATTAGATTAATCTCCTTTAATCACAAATTCATATAAAATAGTCATTTTATCAAATCAACCAGGAAATAAATTATATATATTACCTTAACCGTCTCATAAATTGCTACAAAAGTTATTTAAATGCAATCTTATTACTCTACCTCCACCATTTGAAGTTGACATGAGTAAATCTTAAGGCAATTTTTTTTAACAATGCATATTTTGATTCCCATATATGCAATGATCATTCTACTAACAAATGTTTCAATCTCAAACACATTATTTAAGATCCTATCAATAATAATGTTACTGAGCTAGGCACTCCCACAAAAGAAACTAAGAACCAAAATAATGAAATTGTTAATTTGAATATTTTCAGTGAACCATTTCTAAAGTATGACTCTAATAAGGATAATTCAATAGTGCATTATAATTAAAAGGAATATCCACCTCCTAAGTCATAATATCATCCATTATATGGAATTATTGGTACAATTGTTCAAACTAATCCACCATGTGATATGATTACATTTGATGATAGTGAGATACGGGATGATGATTTTGATTTTCATGTTTTATGTATACGAGCTTATATTGATCAACAACCCATCTATAATGTGCTTATTGATAACATATCAAGAGAAAATTCATGCGCAATAAAATTACTCCATTCATTGGATTACACACATGACATACAAGCAATATCCAAAAGTGTCAACACTTTTAATGAGAAATAATAAATCACTTTGGAACATATTGTGTTGTCTCTTCATATTGGTCCTACTATATTATCTACTCATTTTCTATTTCTATCACAAAATGAGATATTTGACATGATATTATGACACCTTTGGTTTCAAAATTTGTGTTGTACCTTCTATGGTACATAGATGCATAAATTACATTTAGTGCAATCATGTTAAAATTTGAAGAATGAGATATGAGTACCCTCTACAATACATGGCACATCCTCCTTCCCATCTACCGCCATAGTTCATTGTTACATATATGCAATAACAAAACACATTTATAGTTGTCTCATCTAAGCAAAAGAGTTATATTTAACCAATTTAAAAAAAAATACAAAAGGATCAAAAATAACCCATGTAAAATCAAGCCTATCAAAAAAAACAATCCAGTTCCTAACAATCAACATTACATATAATATCTCCTAAATTGGTGATACATGAAGATCAACATGTTCCACAAAGAGCACAACATTTGGCACAATATCTTACTATTCCTCATCGGATTTTATATCATTCTACATCTTTTAGAGCTATTCCTCCTACACAAGTAGCGATTTAGATAGTTTTCTTATAGCACATGATGCATTTTATGATTATGATTCACGTACACTAACATAGTTTGTTCATGAAATGCAATCATTATACCACTTAGCTTAGATTCGTTTGACTTCCATATTGATGGGATCATTGGTAGCTTGATGTATTATCAAATATTTTTAAAAATTCAAAAACATTCAAATAATTCAAAAAAACTGAAAAAATTGATTGTACATAGTTTTTTTACTATTACATCATGTTCTTCTATTGTCATCAGGGATTTGATTTGATCAAATTCTTCTAAACCCTTGGATATTTTTGACTTTTAGGCCATTTGGCTATTCATTTTCACCTTTTTGAATATGAATAGTCTAAAATAGTGGTCTATTCTCCCATAGTCTGATTTACCTTATTGTTTTCCTAGTATGCACTAACAAAACTGTATTTTCTATCAAGAAAAATATAGAATAGTAAGGGACAAAATCGACTATCATTACTATCCTCAACTAGTCAATCTTGTCCTATGCAAATTTTCACCCAAAAAAAAAAATATGATCACACAGAGCCTTAATATTTCCAATCTCAAATATTTCACTCAATTTTAGTATGCAAACAAGTGTTTATTCATTCCAAATCTTTATTTTTTAAGCTATATTTCTCATACTTGTTACATATTTTGATAAGTATGCATTTGATGAAATGAAGATGTACAATTAATTCTATGCATATTTATTTAATTTCTTACATGTTTTCAAATTTAAAATTCAGATACAGTGAGACATCTTCCTCATACATGGTGATGCCATCATTTATAGTGCATATTTCACATTGACACATGTTACAAATTGTTCATATATCTTTCCATTTATTATACTTTTAAACCCTTCAGTTTCACTAGTCTCTTTTATTATAATTTTAAATTTAAAAAAGTACAAAAAAAATAAATTATTATCAAAATTGAAAAAACATTCTAAATATTTTAAAAATTCAAAATCAATACCTGAGCATGATTTGATATCTAGTTTACATCATTGGTATGTGTTATTTATCTCATGATTATTGTCTATCACACATGCATTTTATTGGTATTCATGTGCTAAGCAGAATATATATATCACAAATGGACTAAGATATTGAACTTGCCTCTACTAAGTAGCTTTTTTGTGAAGAATAAATCAAAAATTGATGCGAAACAATTTTACAAAATCGTAATAACAATGGTTATGAACAGAGATGCATAAATAACAAAAATAAAAATGCACAACAAAAAGACCAAATTTAATGTAGTTCACCCAATGTGGGCTACATCCACCAAGAAACATTTACTCAAATTTTATTACAAGTTACAAGAGTACAATCCACTCTTAGATCAATCTTCTCATAATTACAATGCACAAATATTATTTGGAGTTACACTCTACAAACTCTCTTAAATTCATGCCTGAATCCACACACTTTGTTCTTCCTTCTCAAACCCTTATTCTCATGATGTGTTACCTATTGAATATCCATCTATACATAGTACATCAACATAGCGGTTTTATAAAACAATGGTTATCAAAACCTTAGACAAAGTCAACCCAAAATGGTTCCCCATTAAGGGGGTGTAGAAAAGTCTTAAACCCCGATGAGAATACATAAATAATGTATAGTACATTTTAAATGTACGGTATTTGAAATACATTGTAATTTAAAAAGAGGCTCCACAATATAACATTTTATAAATTGAGGCATATATTTCACAAGTACAATTTTTATAGGCATTATCATTCTATGACTACAATACTAATGAGCTATATATTGTTACAAATGTCTTGATAACATCTATATATTAAATTATGTACATGTACATGATATTTTTAGGATATGATCACATTAAATGTATACATGGTGTATGTTATATTTCTAGTTATATGCTCCATTGATATTATTACTTGTACATAGTAAATTAGACTTTGCTTGTTTATTTTGTATGACACTTGGCACTTGTGTGAAAATTATTTGAACATCTCCAGGAGATCATTGTTTGGTACGTGCGATATTTAAACATGTCCATTGTTTGTGGCCCTTAGCCCTTTGTTTGTAAGACATTTGAACATGTCCCCAATTTGTGACTTTATCATGTCTTTTGGATGTGACCCTTGGCCTTGTATGTGCAAACTTTACTTCTGTAACATTTGAACATGGCCCTTGTATGCGGATCTTGGTCTTATTATATGACATTGTGATTTTTATGTGTTTGTGTTTGATGAGCTTGTCAAGTTCGATGAGTGCCATGACTCCTATCATGCATTAACTAATGCATAGGATATGAATTTTACATTTTAATATTATGAGATTCATTAACACATTTATATAGGCCTTGTCTTATATGGTACATACAATATTAAAATGGTACACATTTTACTATAATGACATCCTTTTCACATATGCTATATAATTCAATGATTACATCTTATTGTGCATGATGTAGTCAACTTTAATTTTGAGATAAGTGACTTTTAGGATACCATTCCCTCGCCTCAAAAGGGGGGCATTTCAGTAGGCTTGTCATACACGAGATTGGCATTTTTTAAGAAAAAAATAGTTTTTAGTACAAATTATAGTTTTAAAGTTTTAAAATGATTTAAAAATAAGTCATTGACACATATTATGGAGGGTGTATGCCGTGTTTATGCACTCTCATTATAAGAATAAATAAAATATTCATACAATTTTTGGTGCATGATGTAGGTTCATGCACAAGTTTCATACATAATTCACAATTTGCATCTACATATAGTTACAAATTATGCATTTATCAAAGGGGGCATAATAGAAATTCATGTAAACTATGTTATTTTTAAAAATTAAGGGGGCATGATACAAATTCATGCCATACTTTTCAATACTACTTGATATCTTTGGACATGGTAGGAGATTGGATGTTCTCCATTGTCTTTTGATCATGCATTCATGAACAAAAGAACAAAGTGGCAATTTAAATCTACAAACTATATGCAGTGGTTGATTTGGTTAAAATGCACAATGCATAACTTAGAGGTTTGGTGACCTCTACCATTGAAAAAAATGAATAATTACACATAAAAATGTCTAGTAGGGAAAAGTATTGACAGATATTTTTGTTGCCTTTTGGACGTTTCTGTCTTTGGTCTTCTAACAATCATTTTTCAAAAATTAAATCCTCCCTTACATTGTGATATGTGTTTTTAATATTTTTTACATGAAGTTTTCCTTTTTGGATTGCTATAAAGGCACACTTAAAACACCTATTCTGATACTTGACAATTTCAATATAGAGGCATATTTACACTACTGCACATTGAGCAAAGCTTTCCTATTCTTCATAATTCTAATTCTAATAACTTGAAATAGTCCTCATCCAAGTCCAAAGCCTATTTTATCCTAGCCAAAGAAAAAGATAATCAAGTATTCAATCCATTTTTATATGCATTTATATAGTTAAAATAAAAAAATTACACAAAACACTCTAAGTGGAAGAACTACGTAAGCTTGAATTTCCTCTTCGGAGTATTGGATATGTAAGTAGTGTTCAATCATCATTGAGGTGATTAGGGATAGCTTAGCCCATTACGCTCCCCTCTTTTTCTATTTGTAGGTTTTCAATCATTTCAATCCCTATTAGGGTTTCAGTATTGAAGAAGCTATTTACAAGTCTTTTGCACATCTCTAAATATCAAATATCCACATATTAACATAATTCAAGCTATCACAAATGATCATGATATGATTGTCCTATTTTTCAGCAAAGGATAAGATCAACCAACTCAAAACTATAGTGTTAGTCAAGCTAATCCCAAGATGGACAATCATGTCCACCAATTTTAGTTCCATCTTCTAAATATTTACAAATTCAATTCCCATTTGTTATTTACAACCTTCTGTTAGCTTCATATAGTCTGATCTCAGACATAAACAATTAAGTTTGTCATTTTTTCCATTAGTCAGCCTTTTCTATTTTGATTTCACGTTGTCAAATTTAGTATTTTGATTTTATTATGTGTTTCAAAATTTGATTTACAACATTTTGTTATGTTATATTCAATTTATATGAAATAGGGTTAATTGACTTATTAAGTCAGATTTTGATAATAAAAAATCTCTCTATGATGTGTTTATGAAGTAAGTCATCATTATTAAAAGTGATGACCTTGTTGATATCCTTGATTGTGTTCATTATGGAAGTAAATGATGTTGGTTGTGTGTCACGAGGGAGAATTATATTGCACAATGTGTCATATAAGATATCTTTGTAGATGGTTGATCTCCTTAATAGCTCTAAAATATAAAATTTAGCAAGGGTATTCCTTATTTGATCGATAATATCATATCCCTTAGATTGATTTGTTTGTCGTGTGGAAGGTGGAGGGGGTTGACGAGGAACATATTGACACCTTTGTTTTGATGCAGTGGGTGAAGTACACATACTTGTCTTGTGTTGATAACATGAATATTGGAGTCTAATATAAGCCATCAGTGAATAATAAGAGTAAGATAATGAGTGAGATAACCTTGTGGTCTAGGAGCAGGAGGAACAAACTGAGTCATATGTGCCCTTTGGTGACTACTAGTGATAGGTAATAGCTCGGATTGGATATTGCAACAATATGAATTGAGGAAGCCTTGAGATTGTACAGTGTTTATTTTAACCTTTTTGTTGTATTTGGATTTGATTAGTGCCAATACATAAGGAATTCAAATAATGCCTTGAAAAGTAAGATAAAATATAATGTTGAAGTTCAAAAGATGTAAATAAAATTCAATCATTATTATCATGATTTTAATTTTAAATTGAAACTTTGAATTTGTAAAGAGGATAAGTGGTGTAACTAGTACAGTTGTATTTGCTTTGTAGGCTTTCAAATATATTGATCCCAGTCGTAAATAGTGAACACGAAAAAAAACACTAACTACAAAAAATTTCATCATCTCATAGATGTATTATCTTATATTTAGGGTATGTTGAAAGTAACTTCGTAGGGCTAACCACTTACTGGTGCACTACAAGAAAAAATAATCAAAGGTTTTTTATGGCTGAAAAATAAATTTTAAGCATTTATGATATATCGTGAGGTACGTAAAAACTAAAATCCGTATATAGTGTTGTATAATGGTTTGAGTATTGGGGAAATGACCCTTACACTACGACTTAGGTAAAATTGAAGATAGCTTTGCCCAAAATGACAACTCATATGATACTTAAAACTGTCAAAACACAGTTTCTAAGAAAACAGAGAAAGAAATTAAAATTTGAAAAGAATTTTTTTTTTTGCAAGAAAAATTGGGAATTTATAAAGCCCTGAGGTCAAAGATAAATTATTTTTAGTGTTTGTAAATAAGAATTTCGAATGAAACTCTAGATCAAAAATCAAGAAAGAATGCAATGCCTGAAACAAACGTATGGGTTCAACAAAATATTTTTACCTTAATTTTGATCAAATAATAAAATTTAATTGATGCTAATAAGTGTGAAAATTGATGACTGTCAAAATGTTAAATATGTACAATAAGGTAAAATATTAATTTTGAAAATTGATAAATATGAAAAACTGTTATTTTTTATAAAACACTGAGAAGAAATGTACTTAGCTCAAATTGAGAACTAGGTGACTATTTTAAATATCTGTAAGTGAAAATCAGAAAAAGATGTGACTTTGCATGCTAAAGATCAAGGACAAAATCTAAAACTATTTCTAAACAGGACTGCCCTAGCTGGATAACAATGCAAATCATTCAATTTTGTTGACTACAAACTTGTCTTAGTTGACTATGACTAGTGACTTATAGAGAAGACATAGAAAGCAAAATTTTGACAGTGACACATCAAAAGTAGAATCTAAGTATACTTCTAGACATGATCAATGTATGTGGATAAAAAATGTAAGTCGCTCAAGTACATTGACCATGGACGTGTCCTAGTTGACTATGATGAAAATTTCACTGTTATGCCTCTTACACATGAGTTTGTTGATTAGGTTGAGATATTAGAATTTACATTTGTGTGTAATTAGTTATTTTTCTTCATTCATCTTTAAAACCCTACGGGTACCTTGAAAGCTTAAAACCTACAAAAGAGGGGAGTGTAATGGGATGAGTTGACCTCAATCATCCCCTTAATGATTGATTGTTACGTACGTATCCAATACTCCAAATAAATCAAGCTCGTGTAGTTCTCTCACCTAAAGTGATTGTGAAATTGTGTTCCTTGACTATGTGTATGCAGATAGAAAAATAAATTTGATAATTAACAATGACAACTCTTGATTGATTTGAAATGATTTAGACTTGGCTTATAGCTTCTCCTTGTGAATAATCTCTAATTTATAAATAATAGGACAAATTTTCTCACTGTGCAAGGGTGTGTAACCTAGCAACCAAGTGATAACAAGTGGTATACTGAATGACTTTTGATGTGTATTTATAGGCAAACATTTTGATAATTTTATTTAGTCAACCTTTTAAAACACGTAAAAAGACCCAAAAGAATGATTCAAAATTTGTAAATTAGTTGTTATTTGGCATGGGACATAACCACCCTAAGTGGACAAGAGCATGAAAATGCTCATTTTCGTCTAGTGTGAACCTATCCTTAAAGATCAGGGACAACTGTCTTGAGTAGTAGATAGTCTGAGGGTGATATTGAGTAGTTTGAGCATTTGACTTTGGAAGTTTTATGTAGTAGTGATAGAAAACAAAGGGTCAAGCCTGCATATAGATAAACAACTTAGATAAATGGTGAATAAAAACCATGTATTTGGACACAAGTCATGTGATTTAAGGATATGCCAAGATTTAGCATTGTTAAGTACATGTGACAAGATTTATGTATCTACATAATCTTATCAGGCTTGTTTGAAAGCTTTACTTTCATCATCTTGTAACATAATTTGCTAGGAATACTGGTCTTGGGTCTTTATTTGTTCTGAAACTAAATTCCAAAATTTCCTTGTTAATCAAAGTTGATTTATCTTCCACATATGGTGTAGTGAGGATGGTATCTAGGTCATCTCCTTGAGCATTTATATTAAGATTTTTGCTTTCTCCATAATACACATGGGCATTTGTTGTATGAGAAAACCTATTCTCATGCTAGAAGGGTGGGAGATCCTCATATGACCCCAAGTATTCTAGGAGAGACTCGTCATTTGAAAATTCATCTAACGTCAAAATCTCGAGTGAAATCATATCATCAATAATATCAGGGTATACTAACTGTAGTGTGGATATGTGATGAAATTCTCACGTAGGTTTTGGTTTTGTTTTGAATGTGTAAAAATAGTGTCTTACATGGTTCTTCCTTATTGGTTATTGACCCTTACGTGTATCCTAGACCTTGTCTTCCTTTAAGAGTGGATGCAAAAATAGGATGGATAATGACTTGTGCATGTTTTCCCAATCACCGTCATGTATATCCCATATTTTGTAAATATTTGAGGCCAAAACCATATTGGTTCACTCTATTAGTGGTCATGATAGAGTAGTTGGAGTTGATATTGGTGTTGGTACCTCATTTTGTGAAATAGAATTCATTTATTCTTGATAAGAGGTTTGTATGTAAGGTATATAATGATCCACAAGTTGAGTCATTTCACAAAATTTGAAAGGTTCTTAATCCAAAGGGTGCGTGTGTGTGTGTGTGGATCGGTGGGTGGGTTATAACTAAATTTGAGACATGCATGCATAGTAGAAGGTATTGGATTCATGAGATCATGAATCCATGGTCTTCCCAATAAAATATTGTAGTTAAGACTAGTAGGCATGACCTGGTATATTATAGCTATTTTTCTAGGACCCATTATTATATGCAATGTAGTTTGTCCTAATACCTTATGTGGGATATTTTCAAATCCCCAAATGTTCATATCTGAGTAAGTAAGATCATTTGCCTCTATACCAAGTACATTTATAAAAGAGATATTACAAATATCTAATCCTAACCCATTATCCACTAAAACCCATTTGGCTGCCTCATTCTGAACTTGGACTTGAATATACAATGGGAGATGTTGATCTATAACATGATTAGGGGGTAAGGCCTCTTTTTCAAAAAAGACACTTTCCTTCATCTATCATAATGTGTTAATGATTAAAGCGGCATAATGTGGTTCTGCATCACTTGGTAAAATTGTGACGTGATGTTGCATAAATAATATTTTTGTAAAGAGGCATCATTTGGAGCAATTCCAACATAAAAAATTTAGCATGGGTATTTTTAGTTGATCAGATTGATTGGTTTGTTTGCTGGGAGGTGGAGGGGGATGAGGAGGAACCTTAGTTTTTACCACATGATGGATCACCCTACCCCTTCGTATTGTAACAACATGGACTGCAGAATCCAATATAAGCCTAGGGTAAATATTGGAGGCAAGATGGTAGTTGTCAACATTTTGAGATCTAGGAGGAACAAAATGAATCATGCATGCTCTTTGGCGTCTAGTAGTTATTGGATTTAATTTAAATTGAAATTTGAACATTGTGAATTATGAATAAAGGCTAAAGATTGTGTATAATGAATTTTATCCCTACTACTATACGTATATTTGATCCATGTAATTACATAATTGTTATAGATTTTGAATATTAAAAGAAAACATGTAATGATTACAATAATAGCTTGAGTCAAAAAATAACAACTATGTACATCCATTATAGCATACGTTATTTTTAATATTAGGAAAAATTATAAATCAAGGTTGAAAATTATACCTTAAAGCAAAACTTTGAAAACCCTAAAAAGAAGGATGAAACCTTAAGAGAACCTAGGGTTTAGAAATGCTCAAGCAATATTCAGGTTAACTAATAATTTTTACCCTATTTTTTATTAATGTTTTCCCTAAACAATATACAAACTATGTATAATTCATATTAAAATGTATAACAATTAAACATGAATCTAAATGTAACAAGTTGTCACTGATTTAATGATTGCACTTGCCAAATATGGAAAGTAATAAAGAGGATAAGATACTTAACATTATATTATTCTTTGCAAGACAAACAAATTGCAACTACAGGGCAAGGAACAAACAAGATTATAAGTTTTTCGATGTAGGATCTAGAAATATGTGTGTGCCTAGACAATATTATTAGCCTTAGGATAGTACCATATAACATTATGTTCCCAATCTAACAATTATGTCACTATGGATTTTGTTTCACTATTTTGATACAGGCAAATATTCTTGTTTATCTTTGAGATCTTTCTGCGATCCTGAGGTCTAATTACATGCGAGAGTAACAAAAATTGATCTCCTTCACTTTAAACTACAGGTCCACTTGCGATGACAAAATTAGGCCTACAAAAGGGGAAGAAAGGTAGGTTGGACTAACCTCAACCATTCTCTATGCATGGCTAATTGTTGCCTACATATCTAATACTCTAAAGAGACAAGTCAAACTGCATGTGGTTCTCCCCATTAAATGATTGTGTGCAATTAGTCCTTGCTCAATATATGCAACCTTTTATCTAGTTCTGACACTTGGAAAATGACAAATTTGACTTGACTATAAGGTGCTTCAATCTTGTCTAAGACATGATCCTTGTGACTTATTTGAAAATTGGGAAGAATAGGGCAGCTCGTTTGAATGTGCAGTAGTGTATAGATGTATGCAAATAAATGTTAAATACCTGATAAGCTTAGGCTTGATTTGTGTGTGTGTGTGTATATATGTAACTCTTTGATTAATTTTTCATGCCATCAACATGCTAGATGGATGGGGCAACCCATGGGAATGATTTGATTTTGAAATATGATTGTTGTTGGATGAAGGACAAAACTGTCAAATTTGGACAATATTGTATGGGCGATAACATTGATCTAATGATCATGGGATGTTTGAGTATGATATTTTACTAGTTTGGCATAGGCTAGGGGAATTCCTATAGGTGACCGACGGCAACCTAGAATGATTACACCCATAGCATGTGGATGTGAGAAAATGGTGAATCAAAGTCATACATGTGTGCAAAAGTCATCTAGGGTGAAGGTATGACAAAACTGACACTGTCAAGTTTTTGTTACCAGATTTTAGTATCTACAAATTGGTGTGATAGGCAATGGGATGATTTATTATAGTTGGCCTCAATAAATTTGGGCAAGGCCTAATAATAATGGTTGAACCTTTGGAGGAACTTTGTTTGCTTCAACAGTCATACAAGTTAATGTTTTAGCAAATAGTTAACATGATGGTGAGATTCCATTAGAAATCTAGTGGCTAATTAGGGGTCAATTCTAGTCAATCAACTAAATTTCACGAGTCATGTGGTGTAATAACATTCATTTGATTTAATGGTGAACCATCCTTTAGAACCAAGCTTTTGTTTGAGCAGATTGACTAATTTATGAATCATTTGGGCAAGCTTAATTCAGAGTGTAGAGGAGACAAGGAGTTATTAATTTAATATCCTTTCATCAGGAGAGCATTTAGGTTAAGGGAATTTATGTATTCCATTGACAGCAAGTGATCAAGGACTTCCCTATGTTATCAATCAATCATATCATCTTAATTTTCAAGGAATACTATATTTATATTTCTTTGTAAGGTGAGGTATGCAACAATTTGTGTATCGCGTGACTTTTTTGTTTTCTCACTTTACATTTCTTTCATGCAGCGTTGCATGGTATTCATTCAACTTTGTGACTACACATCTCACAAGCCATTATTATTGGATGCTCGAGCATGACTCAACTTAGTCTGACAAATATTTCATTTTCTGTTGTTTTTTTACCTATTCAATGAAAAATATTTGGGAGAACGAATTGTTCAAATAGAAATTATTGTATTGGTAAATATGCCAATACACTTTGCTCCTAAACGATCAAATTTTTTGTTTACATCAAGTCTTAGTGGTGATAGAATTTTGAATCTCTTTTTTTATAGCTTCCGTTGTTTGTTAGTTTAAATGATGCAATTAGAGAAAAATGGTGACATGTGAGCGTAACGAAAATATTTCTTTGCCTCAACTAATTTTGAGCTATTATAGGTAATTGTTGTTTATTACCATAATTGTGAGGGTAAGTAAAGCTAGGCATACAATATTTTCAAAATAGTACATGGGCACCCCCATAGTGGTACTAGATTTTAAAACATTAACCATCATATGGAAGAAAACATGAAAGCCAATTGAAAGTAAACTTTAAGAAGAAACTCATTTTAGAGATTTTTTATTTGGACACATTGGCCTAGCTAAATAATTCTAGTTTTGATGCAACAAAATAGTTGAGGAAATAAATTTGGTAAAGCATTGGATGTGCATTTTATATTTTACTTAAATTGTTTGTCATGTTTAATTTTGAAAAAGGAGTTTTGTGAGTTATATTTATTTATTATTTGATTTGGTATGCATCTTGGACCATTGAACATTAGAACTTAGATAGAGAATCGTCAACAAGGTCAAATCCATTGGGTCAATATAGCCCTAGTTCAATTTTTTGGGAGCATTAAGAGAAAACGATACACTTATTAAGACATCTTAATTGAAACTTCATCCTATATATTTTCTTGAGTATATGATAATATATGTACTACCCACTCAATGGTCCCTTATTATAGCAATTTATTTGGACTTCTCGTAAATATATTTATCTATTATACTTTATGATTGAATTATTGATATACCTTTTAAATATAAATAAAATTGCTTGTTATGTTTTAGTTTTCAATTCAATGTTTAATTACTTCATTTGTGGAGTACTTAAACTATTTTAATTTGAAACACTTACATTTAGTTGATTTATGATTTTAAACATGAAAGAACATGCTTTGATGCCTTACGAGGGTTGGTACTCATATTAAAGTGTTCAAATGTTAGAAAGTTGAGACCTCAAGTCTAGTTGTGTCCCTGGAATTGAATGAGTCAACATCAATATATGTGACCTTTGTTTGAACAATAATTTAATTAAAGAAAAATAGAGACCAATGTATTAGTCATGTAAAGTTATTTTCAATGCCATATCACATGATCCATTTTGTTGATAATGGTAATTTGACCCTTAAATAATGCCTTTGGTATTGATATGGCTTATGGTATGGAGAGTAACAAGTCATGAAATTAATAGTTTTTTAAAGGAGGATAATGTCTACTGCCCCACCCGATGGCATCTTCTTATTTAGACTTAGTGCAAATGTGACCATCCTACGAGCAACAATTTAATTGAAACCCAAAAAAGACAAATGCATTATTCATATAAAGATAATTTCAATGTCATATCACATGATCTGTTTTATTGACTATGGAAGTTTAACCTATAAATAGCCCCATTGGAATTGATATGGCATATGGTATGGAGAGTAATAGTTCATGTGCTTACTTCCAATAGAGTTTTCTAAATGAGGATAATATGTATAGCCCCACTTGATGGCACTTTAGTCTAGCAATTTATTTGGTCTTAGTGTAGATGTTTTTATTAATTAAACTCTATGATTTAATTATTGCTTTGCATTTGGATGTTTTTGTTGACGCGGTGGATTGCACCCTGTGAAGGGAGGCTCAACGCTCTTCATCCACACGACACAATGGAGACATCCCTCTTGCTGTGGGTGGCAAATGTGAGGGATGAATCTCTAGATCAGGGGCTAACTCCCCTTAATGCACCTTGAGGCCCTAGATTTCCTACTGCTAATTATGGGGGAGATGAAAAGGGAGAGAAAATACTAAAAATGGGACCTAAGCTAAGAGGTGATGCACCAAAACAATTGGTCTACTTAGCTTTAGCATATACTCTGAACTATGGACAACAAACATACACTTCATTCAGGGGAGAAAAACTTCCTTGCATCAGTATTTCAGTAGGGGATCCTATGAAGATACAGGGAGGAAGAAACTAGCATAAACGTTTTTCTAAGACACTGCTATGTAGCTTATTCACTTGCCTATACTTCTTTAGACACTTCCTGTGACCTGCAAGAGAAGAAAATCATTATGCACTAGATATGCTGGAGTAAACTTATGAAAGCATGAACACAAAATGACTTAACACAGGATAAAACCATAGACATATACAAAAGTGCAAGCTCAAATGGAGGTAAAATGCTCTTTCTGATTCAAGGTAAATTCCTTTAGGGCTTCGCCATACAAGCTGAGAGATACTTTATCAAATGAGAAGTTAAAAATATATAAAGAACTGAAAACAAGATAGCTGACAAATCAAGGAATGAAAACCCATGCTGAGTTAAACACTTTTGCAAAGACCAAAAGACCATGTTATCATATTCTTCCAATTGCGTATAGGAGAGCCATACTCTAAATGTCCAAGCCACCGCCCTTATTGTCTTGGACCTGCAATAGCATGTGATACTCCTAGCAACTAATAAAGCCATCCCCAAGTTGTTGTGACTAGACCATGCTCTCTTCAATGCTAGGCACAACTGGCTGTGCATTAATGGTGAAGCATGAAAACACGAGCTGCTCTCCTCTATAATTCAAAAACCAATCTATTTTATTGGTTTTTGGTAGATATATTTCACCAAATGTATTAATTCTCCTTGCTGAGTTGTTTATGCCACTTGTCTTAGTTTGAGTGGTCATTGATTCTACCCTTTGTCTTTGTCAGCAGTTGGAACTATTCTGAGTTGCCTTTTCTGCTTTGTCTTTGCTGGTGTTTTGTCTCTTTCCCTCGACATCTCCTTTGCCTTGGTTTCTCCTGTTTTGTCTGCATGAGTTCTCAATGGGTTTCTACTCCTCAGGCCTTTGCTTTTTTCTTGCTCTTTGTGGGTCTATCCTGTAGGTGGGTTTATCTCTCAGTTTGTATGGTGAAGCCCTAAAAGAATTTACCTTGAATTAGAAAGAGCATTTTACCTTTATTTGAGCTTACACTTTTGTATGTCTATGGTTTTATCTTGTGTTAAGTCATTTTCTTTTCATGCTTTCATAAGTTTACTCCAACATATCTAGTGCATAATGACATTCTCTTGCAAGTCACATGAAGTGTCTGAAGAAGTATAGGCAAGTGAATAGGCTATGCAACAGTGTGTCTCAGAACACCTCTTGTGCTAGTTTCTTCCTCCCTGTATCTTCATAGGACCCCCTACTGAAATACTAATACAAGAAAGTTTTTCACCTGAATGAAGTGTAAGCTTGTTGTCCATGGTTCAAAATGTATGCCAAAGCTAAGTATACCAATTGTTTTGGTGCATCAACTCTTAGCTTAGGTCCCATTTTCAATATTTTCTCTCCCTTTTCATCCCCCCCCATAATTAGCAGTAGGAAATCCAGGGCCTCAATGTGCATCAAGGGGTGCTAGCCCTTGATTTAGATATTCATCCCTCACATTTGCCACCCACAACAAGAGGGATGTGTCGATTGAGTCACATGGATGAAGAGAGCTGAGCCTCCCTTAACATGGTGCAATCCACCGCATCAAGAGTTTCTAACACGCTCGATGGGACCGTTTGTCTAAGGAGTTGAAGGATTTTTTGGTGTGTTCTTCAACCAATCAACGTTTGGAGGCATTTCAACCAACATCAATGGCGACTTCGAGTTGAATTAGCTGGTTAAGCAGTCCTGGTGCCATGAAGAAATCACATTTTGGTATGTATAATCCCATTGCTTAGTAACATGAGCCCTTAACAAGGTGCGATCCACCGCGTCAAGAGTTTCTAACACGCTCGATGGGACCGTTTGTCCAAGGAGTTGAAGAGTTTTTTGGTGTGTTCTTCAACCAATCAACCTTTGGAGGCATTTCAACCAACACCAATGGTGACTTCGAGTTGAATTAGTTGGTTAAGCAGTCCTGGTGCCATCAAGAAATCACATTTTGGTATGTATAATCCCATTGCTTAGTAACATGAGCCCTGTGTTCTTTCATATAACTTTGATCAAGCTTAGGTTGTTCATGGAATCACCTCAGGTAGCTCTCTTAGTTGCCCTTCACCTAGTGTAAAGGAAATAATGCTAGAGTTTGAGAAGCAAGTGATGGAGATAAACAGATTGGAGGAGCATAATAGATATCATCAAGAGCTTATGTACAAAGAGCAGTGCTTGTTTAGGCAAGCTCAAGCCTTGCAATCCATGAAGGAGCAAGTAGCAAAATGGAAGAGTCCATTCATTCAAGGCAATCAGCTTTGTGTGCCTTCTCCCATTCCAAAGCAACCCCCTCATATTCTAAAGAAAGCCCCTTCTTGTGCACCAAATCCTTTATACCAAATAACACTTGCTCACTCTAGCTCATCTGATGCATTAACCACTCCTACTCTTAATCCCTTGCACCTAGCTTTTCAACAAAGGGCATTAGAGCAGCCTCCCATGGAAATGAACCTTCTCAATTCCCTAGATTGTGAATCCTCCTTTAAAGGGAATCATACTATGCCTTTTGAAAAACATGTCTCTCTTCAAGAAACTCTTCATGTGCATCAACAGTCTCTTCCTAGTCTTCCTCAACCTCCTCAAGTCTGTCAACATGACGTCAAGATTCCAAGTTGGAGGAGGGAATACCATGAACTAGCTCAAGGCTTTGGAAATGATGAAGTTGCTGCCTATTCTCAAGAAAAGATTTTCAATCCCAAGGTCATGAGTTAGAAGCAAACAATGGAATCATGGGGTAAGAAAAAATAAGAGAGGCCTATTCATTTTGATAGAAGCCTTGAAGAAGATGAAGCTACTCCTACTCATCATGATGATGCTTGTGACCTCCAAGAAAGGCTCTTCCAAGAGCATATAGCCAAGCAAATTGCAGATTTGGAGTTTAGAATGAGGTTCCTCAGCCAAGGTGTGATGGATGGTTTAGACCAAGCAGAATATCCTATGTCTAAACACTCCCCATCTACACCCCTCCAAGAGAGCTATCAAGCCACATCTAATGTGGATGAAGTGTTAGCCAAATAGAAGGAAGAGAATCATTCAATTCTAGCTCAAGATTAGCCTCCTCTTCCAAATGAGTTTAACCATCAACCTTTCACTTCATCCCTTCTCAAGGAGGAACCTATTTTGAAAGAGGCAAGTGAAGAAGATATGATCCAATTCATGGCTGATGAAGAAGCTCTCATGAATGATAATGGGGAGGAAATCATCATGGATGCTCCTTTTGAAGATAACATCAACAATGGATAAGACATAGGTGATGCATTGATCCGGGCAACAATTCAGATGACAATTCGAGTGATGGGTCCACCCCAATTGATGGCGAAATTTCCAGGAGCCATAACTTTTGCACCGTAGCTCCAATTGACTCGCCGTTTGAACTGTTCGAAAACTAATAATGAGGGGAACGTCGTGAGATGGCATTGAGCTCCGCTAGATGAAGTTTGACCCCTGAAAACCCAACGGAAGGGCCCCAAATTTTAATTTTAGTAGTGCAGTCTAAAAATAGTAAGTTTCTAAAAATAATAATTCCTCGAATTCTGTATTGTTATAAATCTTGAAAGTCGAACCACTCGATCTCCCTCGAGATTGGTGACCTTCCACATCCTCCTCCCACCTTCAAAACATGTATAAATTAAGATGTAACCCGAAATGGAAAAGAGACATCTCTTCTCAGAGATAGGCATATGTTTGAGTCTGCAAATTTGATCAATAAAACATCTCTTTTCAGAGATAACATTATTTGAATTGTGTTGTTCTTATTTTTGAATTATCTTTCAACCAAATCTTGAGTTTTGGATCAGTGGTATCAGAGCCATCAAGTCACTACTTTTTGAGTCACAATCCTCAACATCTACTGCTCTACCTCATATAAACCCTGTAGTCGAAGAGGTTGAAGAAAAAATTGTAGATGCTGATCCTGAAGCCATTGTTGCTTCATCACAGACCCATGATGAGACGCTAGATGACAAAGAAATGTTGTTTCACTCTAAGTTATGGGTGAAAGGTAAGCCTCTACATTTCATTCTTGATAATAGAAGTCAAAATAATTTAATCTTTTCTAATGTTGTGAAAAGTCTAAATCTGTCCATAAAGCCTCACCCAAAGCCATACAGTATTGGATGGTTGAGTCTAGGGAGAAACCTCCATGTCACCCACCAATGTCTTCTCTCATATGCAATAAAACCTTTCCAAGATGAGGTCTTATGTGATGTGGTCAATCTAGATGTTTGTGATGTACTCTTTGGTCAGCCATTCATGTATGATCGACATGGCATCCATGAATCAAGAACTTGAAAGATCACTCTCACTCTTGGAACATGGTGCTACAAAGTACCAGAGGTACCACCTTCTACATCTGTCTCTTTGATTAGTGCTAAGAAATTTGTTCTCATGGTGGTCAAGCCACAGGAATCCAAAAGGGTTGATGTTACAGCCCTGACTACACAAACAACACAACATAAGCAAATAGATACCGAGCTGAAGAATTTCATGGCCTTTCGTTCACAGACTGATGGTCAGACAGAAATGGTGAACAATCAAGGCCTACACAGTTCTATAAATCACAGTCCTTTCCAAGTATGCATCAAGAATCAAATCAAAGTACAACTACCACACTTGATGACAAATCTTGATGCAATAGGGACCATTGCTTCTCAAGGAAGGAGGAATGATCTGGGCAACAATTTAAATGACAATTCAAGTGATGGGTCCACCCCAATTGATAGCAGAACTTTCGAGAGCCATAACTTTTGCACCATAGCTCCAATTGACTCGCCGTTTGAACCGTTGGAAAGATAATAATGAGGGGAACGTCGTGAGATGGCATAGAGCTCCGCTCGATAAAATTTGACCCCCAAAAACCCAACAGAAGGGTCCCAAATTTCAATTTTAATAGTGTAGTCTAAAAATAGTAATCCCTCGAATTCTGTATTGTTGTAAATCGTGGAAGTCGAACCACTCGATATCCCTCGAGATTGGTGACCTTTTACATCCTCCTCCCACCTTCAAAACATATATAAATTAAGATGTAACCCGAAATGGAAAAGAGACATCTCTTCTCAGAGATAGGCATATGTTTAGGTCTGTAAATTTGATTAATAAAACATCTCTTTTCAGAGATAGCATTATTTGAATTGTGTTGTTCTTATTTTTGAATTATCTTTCAACCAAAGCTTTTGAGTTTTGGATCATGCATACATGCAAATGTTCCAGCAATATGAAGATGAGATTGACAAACATTATTTGTCAACAATGGATGATGAGAAATGTAAGCATGGTGAGCTCTCTCCCCCCTTGTTTGATGAACTTCCTTGTTGCTTTGATGAGGAGAATGACCATGCCATGGAACCCGAGTTGGAGGAGGATTAGGAACATGTCTTTGAACAACTAGAAACTCTTGTTTTTGAGCAAGAAAAGGAGAGGCCTACCCATCTTGATGAAAGCTTTGAAGAAAAGAGCCTTGAGCAAGAAGATGATGTCCCCTGAGATGAGAAAGTAGTTTGTGATCTCATTCTAGACATCACAACAATCACCCTTCTAAAAGCAAGCCACGATGAAATAGAAGATCAGTTTGATAGGCTCTTCAATGAAGCAGAAGGGAACAAGTCAATCCATGATGCATATCAAAGGGGTTATTAGCTAAATGAGCCCTATGGTGATGAGCTAGCAGCAATTAACTTCTTGGTGAGATACACTAGCATGAAGGGCCAACATGAGGCAATCTCCAAAGGGCAAAGTGAATACATAGATGTTGGAGACATGTTTGACCTTGATCCACTCGGATACAAGCCAATCAAGGTGGCAGGCAAGAAGAGCAATTCACGAAGTCTCCATTCCATTCAGCCACTTGTCTGGCACCATAAGTTTTCTTGCCATGAAGGAGACTTAAGAAGTTTTCCCTTTGATCCAGGAGGGAGGCAAATGTATCTATTTAGTTGTATATATTAGTTTGCTTTCAATTATGTGTCTTTCGTTTCCCCTAAGTGCTGTTGCATGCATGTGTGTAGTGTTTTTAGCCTTTGTGTGTGTTTTTTCCTTATTGTTTGGGATAAAATCTTTGTTGGTTCATAGATCCTTACAAGACTGTTGTTGACTTCACCAAGATGCATCCTGACTCCATACCCAATGGACTTTGTGGCTACCAATCTTCTCAAGCATATCAGGCATGCTTTCCCTGTGGGTTGCCAATTGTGTTGACCAATTTTTGATCCTGCAGGCCAAAATTGGGCACCTCCTCCTTTTTCTTTGCAAAAGTCATCCAATCCATGTGTTGGCTAGATCATCCCTATGTTGCCTTGTGAAAATGTTATATGTCAGACCTTTCTCATGAAAAGGCCAAGCATTTTATCCTTTTGCTTAGCCAAGTGCATTTCGAGTTTGTTAAGTGCAATTAGTTCACCTACAACAGTGCATTTTGCATTTTACAAACAACTTAACCTATGAAATTTTCATAAGCTAAGTCACTTGCAAAGCTCGATTTGGTCTTCACAGACCAAATCAAGTTTTCCAAATGATTTGTAAAATTTTCATAAGTCGAATTGCTTAATAAACCCAATTTGGTCCTTCTTGTGTTATTCAGACTTTGCAAGCATATTTACTTGTAAAGGTTTATAAGTAAAGTCACTTGCAAAACCCAATTTGGTCTTAACAGATCAAATCAGGTTTTCCAAGTGTCTTTATTTATTTGCCTTATCAGCTGAAGTTGATGTAAAACTCAAAGTAGAAGCTCTTGGAAAGTCTGAAATGGTATATCTAGTGTAAATCGGGTTTGTGCCGGTCCATTACTTCTCTACTTTTACAAGTAGAAGCGATTGAAGAACCCAAAATTGGTCTAAGCAGTTTGCAAAAGGCAACAAATTTCCTTCAGAGGGCATTTTGACGATTTGAAGAACGTTTACAAAAAGTTCGAAGGGTAAGTGTCTTTCTGGAGGGCACTTGGGAAAAGAAAGAGGAGTTCTTCACTTTTTTGAAGGGTCGTTGCAGAAATCCCAAAGGGTATGTGCCCTTGTGGAAGGCACTTAGGCGGCGCACAAGACCCTTACAATTCTTTCGAAAGGCAACTTTGGATTCAAAGTGTCCTTGCGGAGGGCACCTTGGTCGGTGGTAGGACCAAATCAAAAGTTTCTAAGGGGCATTTTCAAATCAAAATGCCCTTGCGAAGGGCACCTTGAGAAAGATGAAGACCATTTCAGAAAGCCTGAAGGGCACTTTTGGATGAAAAAAACCGTTGCGAAGGGCAACCAGTTGAAGGAGACATTGCAAAGGCCTGAAGGGCAAGGGGCACTTGCCCTTCGAGAAAATCCCTTCGAGAAAAGGAAACAAGTGCAAGGAGTTTTCCTTCGGATATTTTGTCTGAATGCCATGTCAAAGAAAAGCTTGCCCACAAAAAAGACCCGCAAATAACAAGCAAGAAAAAAACAAACCTGAGTAGAAACCCATCGAGAATCCAAAGGCCCGAATGAGCAAACAAAACAGGAGAAACCAAGGCAAAGGAGAAGTCAAAGGAAAGAGACAAAACATGGGCAAAGACAATGAAAAGACAAAACTCAAAACAATTCCAGTTGTTGACAAAGACAAAGGGCAGAATCAATGCTCATTCAAACCAAGACAAGTGGCATAGACAACTCAACAAGGAGAATTAATAAATTCGGTGAAATATATCTACTGAAAACCAATAAAATAGATTGGTTTTCGAACTACAGAGGAGAGCACCCTGTGTTCACGCTTCACCATTAATGCACAACGAGTTACGCACAACATTGAAGAGAGCATGGTCCAGCCACAACTTGGGGATGGCTTTGTCAGTTGCTAGGAGTATCCCATGCTTTTGCAAGCCCAAGACAGTAAGGGCGGCAGCTTGGACATCTACAACATAGCTCTCCCATACACAGTTGGAAGAATACGACAACAACATGGTCTTTTGGTCTCTATAGAAGTGTTTAACTCAGCATGGATTTCCAATCCTTGATTTGTCAGCTATCTTGTTTCTAGTTCTCTATATATTTCTAACTTCTCATTTGAGAATGTATCTCTTCGCTTGTATGGCGAAGCCGTGAAGGAATTTACCTTGAATCAAAAAGAGTATTTTACCTCTATTTGAGCTTGTACTTTTGTATATGTCTATGGTTTTATCTTGTGTTAAGTCATTTTTTTCATGCTTTCATAAGTTTACTCCAACATATCTAGTGCATAGTGATCTTCTTCTCTTGTAGGTCATAAGAAGTGTCTGAAGAAGTATAGGCAAGTGAATAGGCTACGCAGCGGTGTCTTAGAACACCTCTTGTGTTAGTTTCTTCCTCGTATCTTCATAGGACCCCCTACTGAAATACTGATGCAAGGAAGTTTTTCTCACCTGAATGAAGTGTATGCTTGCTTTCTATGGTTCAAAGTGTATGCCAAAGCTGAGTAGACCAATTGTTTTGGTGCATCACCTCTTAGCTTAGGTCCCATTTTCAATATTTTCTCTCCTTTTTCATTTCTCCCATAATTAGCAGTAGGAAATCCAGGGCCTCAAGGTGCATCAAAGGGAGCTAGGCCCTGATCTAGAGATTCATCCCTCATGTTTGCCACCCATGGCAAGAGGGATGTCTCCACTGTGTTGTGTGGATGAAAAACACTGAAACTCCCTTCACAAGGTACAATCCACCGCATCAATAGTTTCTAACACGCCCGGTGGGATTGTTTGTCCAAGGAGTTGAAAGATTTTTTGGTGTGTTCTTCAACCAATCAACCTTTGGAGGCATTTCAACCAAAACCAATGGCGACTCTGAGTTGAATCAACTAGTTAAGCAGTCTTGATGCCATCAAAAAATCACATTTTGGTATGTATAATCCCATTGCTTAGCAGCATGAGCCTTGTGTTCCTTCATATAACTTTGATCAAGCTCAGGTTGTTCATGGAATCACCTTAAGCAGCTCTCCTGGTTGCCCTTCACCTAGTGTAAAGGAAATAACGCTAGAGTTTGAGAAGCAAGTGATGCAAATAAACAAATTGGAGGAGCATAATAGATATCAACAAGAGCTTATGTACAAAGAGGAGTGCTTGTTTAGGCAAGCTCAAGCCTTGCAATCCATGAAGGAGGAAGTAACAAAATAGAAGAGTCCATTCATTCAAGGCAATCAATCTTGTGTGCCTTCTCCCATTCGAAAGCAAACCCCTTTTATTCTAAGGAAAGCCCCCTCTTGTGCACCAAATCCTTTCTACCAAATACCACTTGCTCACTCTAGCTCATCTGATGCATTAACCACTCCTGCTCTTAATCCCTTGCACCTAGCTTTTCAACACTAAAGGGCATTAGAGCCACCTTCCCATGGAAATGAACCTTCTCAATTCCTTAGATTATAAATCCTCATTTGAAAGGAATTATTCTATGCCTTTTTAAAAATGTCTCTATTCAAGAAACTCTTCCTGTGCATCAACAGTCTCTTCCTAGTCTTCATCAACCTCCTCAAGTCTTTCAACATGATGTCAAGATTCCAAGTTGGAGGGAATACCATGAAATAGCTCAGGGCCTAGGAAATGATGAAGCTACTGCCTATTCTCAAGAGAAGATTTCCAATCCCAAGGTCATGAGTTGGAAGCAAACAATGGAATCATGGGGTAGGAAAAAAGAGGAGAGGCCTATTCATTTTGATAAAAGCCTTGAAGAAGATGAAGCTGCTCCTACTCATCATGGTGATGCTTATGATCTCCAAGAAAGGCTCTTCCAAGAGAATATAGCCAAGCAAATTGCAGAGTTGGAGTCCAGAATGAGGTTCCTCATCCAAGGTGTCATGGACGGTTCAGACCAAGTAGAAGATCCTACATATGAACAGTCCCCATCTACACCCCTCCAAGAGAGTTATCAAGCTACATCTGATGTGGATGAAGTGCTGGCGAGATGGAAGGAAGAGAATCATTTGATTCTAGCTCAAGGTTTGCCTCCTCTTCCACATCAGTTTAACCATCAACCTTCCACTTCATCCCTTCTCAAGGAGGAACCTATTTTGAAAAAGGCAAGTGAAGAAGAGAGGATCCAATTCGTAGCTGATCAAGAAGCTATCATGAATGACAATGAGGAGGAAATCATCATGGATGCTCCTTTTGAAAACATCATCAACAATGGAGAAGACATAGGTCATGCATACATGCAGATGTTCCAACAATATGAAGATGAGGAATGTAAACATCGTGAGCTCTCTCCCCTCTTGTTTGATGAACTTCCTTGTTGCTTTGATGAGGAGAATGACCATGCCATGGAACCCGAGTAGGAGGAGATCATGAGTATGTCTTTGAACAACTAGAGATTCTTGTTTTTGAGCAAGAAAAGGAGATGCCTACCCATCTTGATGAAAGCTTTGAAGAAGAGAGCCTTGAGCAAATAGATGATGTCCCCTGGGATGAGCAAGCAGTTTTTGATCTCATTCCAGATATCACAACAATCACCCTTCTTCAAGAAAGCCACGATGAAGCAGAAGATCAATTTGACAGGGTCTTCAATGAGGCAGAAGGGAACAAGTCAATCCATGATGCATATCAAAGGGGTTATGAGCTAGATGAGCTTTATGGTGATGAACTAGCAACCATTGACTTCTTGGTGAGATACACTAGCATGAAGGGCCATCATGAGGCAGTCTCTAAAGGGCAAAGTGAATACACAGATGTTGGAGACATGTTTGACCTTGATCCACTTGAATACAAGCCAATCAAAGTGGCAGGCAAGAAGAGCAAGTCACCAAGTCTCCATTCCATTCAGCCACTTGTCTGGCACCATAAGTTTTCTTGCCATAAAGGAGACTTAAGAAGCTTTCCCTTTGAACCAGGAGGGAGGTAAATGTATCTATTTAGTTGTACATAGTAGTTTGATTTTAGTTGTGTGTCTTTCATTTCCCCTAAGTACTATTACATGCATGTGTGTAGTGTTTTTAGCCTTTGTGTGTGTTTTTCCTTGTTGTTTGGAGTAACATCTTGGTTGGTTCATAGGTCCTTACAAGGCTGTTGTTGACTTCTCCAAGATGCATCCTGACTCCATGCCCAATGGACTTTGTGGCTACCAGTCTTCCCAAGCATAGCAGGAATGCTTCCCTTGTGAGTCGTCAATTGTGTTGACCAGTTTTTGGTCCTGCAAGCCAAAATTGGGTACCCCCCTCCCCTTTTTCTTTGCAAAAGTCATCCAATCCATGTTTTGGCTAGATCATCCCTTTGCTGCCTTGTGAAAATGTTCTCTACCAGACCTTTCTCATGAAGAGGCCAAGCAATTTGTCATTTTGCTTAGCCAAGTGCATTTCGAATTTGTCAAGTGCAATTACTTCACTTACAGCAATGCATTTCAGGTTTTAAAAATAACTTAACTTATGAAATTTTCATAAACTAAGTCACTTGCAAAACCCAATTTGGGCAAAACCCAATTTGGTCCTCACAGCCCAAATCGGGTTTTCCAAATGACTTGTGATATTTTCAGAAGTCGAGTTGCTTAATAAACCCAATTTGGTCCTTGTAGTGTTATTCAAACTTTGCAAGCGTCTTTACATATAAAAGTTTATAAGCAAAGTCACTTACAAAACCCAATTTGGTCTTGACAAACCAAATCGAGTTTTCCAAGTGTCTTTACTTATTTGCCTTATCAATTGAAGTTGATGTAAAACCCGAAGTAGAAGCTCTTGGGAAGTCTGAAATGGTCTATCTAGTGCAAATCAAGTTTGTGCAGGTGCATTACTTGTCTACTTTTATAAGTAGAAGCAATTGAAGAACCCGAAATGGTCTAAGCAGTTTGCAAAAGGTAACGGATTTCCTTCGGAGGGCATTTTGATGGCTTGAAGGATGTTTGCAAGAAGTCCAAAGAGTGTCTTTTCGGAGGGCACTTGAGAAAAGAAAGAGGACTTCTTCACTTTTTCAAAGGGTTGTTGCAGAATTCCTGAACGGTATGTGCCCTTGCAGAGGGCACTTAGGCGGCACACATGACCCTTACAATTCTTTCGAAAGGCAACTTTGGACTCAAAGTGTTCTTGCGGAGGGCACCTTGGTTGGTGGTAGGACCAAATAAAAAGTTTCGAAGGGGCATTTCCAAATCAAAGTGCCCTTACGGAGGGCACCTTGAGAAAGATGAAGACCATTTCAAAAAGCCTGAAGGGAACTTTTGAAGGAAAGAAACCCTTGTGGAGGGCAACCAGCTGAAGGAGACAAATTGCAAAGGCCCAAAGGGCACTTGCCCTTCAAAAAAATGAAACAAGCCTAAGAAGTTTTCCTTCAGACATTTTGTCCGAAGGACATGAAGAAAAGCCCGCCAATAGAAAAGACCCGCAAAAAGCAAGCAAGAAAAAAGCAAAGGCCTGAGTAGAAACTCGTCAAGAACCCGAAGGCCTGAATGAGTAGACAAAACAGGAGAAACCAAGTCAAAGGAGAAGTCGAAGAAAAGAGACAAAACACGGACAAAGACAAAGCGGAAAAGACAAAACTCAGAACAATTTCAACTGCTGACAAAGACAAAGGATAGAATCAATGACCACTCAAACCAAGACAAGTGGCATAGACAACTCAGCAAGGAGAATTAATACATTTGGTGAAATATATATACCGAAAACCAATAAAATAGATTGACTTTCAAACTATAGAGGATAGTAGCTTGTGTTTTCATGCTTCACCATTAATGCACAACCAGTTGCGTCCAACATTGAAGAGAGCATGGTCCAACCACAACTTGGGGATGGCTTTGTCAGTTGGTAAAAGGAGTATCCCATGCTTTTGCAAGCATAGGACAGCAAGGGCTATGGCTTAGACACCTACAACATGGATCTCCCATACGCAGTTGGAAGAATACGACAACAATATGGTCTTTTGGTCTCTGCACAAGTGTTTAACTCAGCATGGGTTTTCATTCTTTGATTTGTCAACAATCTTGTTTCTAGTTTTCTATATATTTATAACTTCTTATTTGAGAAAGTTTCTCTCAGCTTGTATGGCGAAGCCCTGAAAGAATTTACCTTAAATCAAAAAGAGCATTTTACCTCCATTTGAGCTTGCACTTTTGTATGTCTATGGTTTTATCTTGTGTTAAGTCATTTTTTTCATGCTTTCTTAAGTTTACTCCAGCATATCTAGTGCATAGTGAGCTTCTTCTCTCGTAGGTCACAGGAAGTGTCTGAAGAAGTATAAACAAGTGAATAGGCTACGCAACAGTGTGTCTCAGAACACCTCTTGTGCTAGTTTCTTCCTCCCTGTATCTTCATAGGACCCCCTACTGAAATACTGATGCAAGAAAGTTTTTCTCACCTGAATGAAGTGTATGCTTGCTGTCCATGGTTCAAAGTGTATGCCAAAGCTGAGTAGACCAATTATTTTGGTGCATCACCTCTTCGGTTAGATCCCATTTTTAGCATTTGCTCTCCCTTTTCATGCTCCCCATAATTAGCATAAGAAAATCCAGGGCCTCAAGGTGCATCAAGGGGAGCTAACCCATGATCTAGAGATTCATCCCTCACGTTTGCCACCCACAACAAGAGAGATGTCTCCATTGTGTCGCGTGGATCAAAAGCGCTGAACCTCCCTTCACAAAGTGCAATTCACTGCGTCAATAGTTTTCTACCAGCCCCTTTCCTTGTGGATAGTAGTTGGAAGAAGTGTTGATATAGATGCCATACTTCAATGCCCACTCACTTGTCTTTGTTTCCAAGAAAGCCAATGCATTGTCTGAAATGATTGTGACTGGGACCCCAAATCTTGTCACTATGCCTTCATAGAAGTCTAAGACTGCACTCTCATTTGCTTCTTTCAAAGCTATGGCCTCTACCCACCATGTGAAATAATCTGTGGCAGTCAAAACCCACTTGTGGCCAACACTAGAAGGAGGATTGATCAACCCTATGAAGTCCAACCCCCATTGCATGAATCATTGTTCCCCTTGAATAGGATGAAGTGACATGGCAACCAGTCGTTGCTTCCCATCAAAGACGACACATTTTTGACATTTCCTCACCCAAGCATGAGTGTCTTTAAACAAACATTTTGTCTAAAAAAAACTCCTGCTTGTTTGAAAAAAACTCCTTCCGCTTTTTTCCTTTTCCCAAAGGGCAAGTGCCCTTCGGGGCTTTGCAATTTGTCTTCTTCAGATGGTTGCCCTCCGCAAGGGTTTCTTTCATCCAAAAGTGCCCTTCGGGCTTTCTGAAATGGTCTTCATTTTTCTCAAGGTGTCCTCTGCAAGGGCACTTTGATTTGGAAATGCCCCTCCAGAAATTTTGATTTGGTCTTGCCACCAACCAAGGTGCCCTTTGCAAGGACACTTTGAGTCTAAAGTTGCCTTTTAGAAAAATGGTAAAAGTCTTGTGCACCGCCTAAGTTCCCTCCGCAAGGGGACATACCCTTCGAGAATTCTGCAATGACCCTTTGAAAAAGTGAAGAAGTCCTCTTTCTTTTCCCAAGTGCCCTCCAGAAAGACACCCTTCAAACTTTTTGCAAACATCCTTCAAGTCATCAAAATACCCTATGAAAGAAATCCGTTGTCTTTTGCGAATTGCTTAGACCATTTTGGGTTCTTCAATCACTTCTACTTATAAAAGTAGACAAGTAATGCCCTTGCACAAACCCGATTTGCACTAGATAGACCATTTTGGGCTTCCCAAGAGCTTCTACTTCGAGTTTTACATCAACTTTAATTGATAAGGCAAATAAGTAAAGACACATGAAAAACTCGATTTGGTCTGTCACAACCAAATCCGGTTTTGCAAGTGACTTTACTTATAAACCTTTATAAGTAAAGATGCTTGCAAAGTCCGAATAACACTACAAGGACCAAATTGGGTTTATTAAGCAACTCGACTTATGAAAATTTCACAAGTCATTTGGAAAACCCAATTTGGTGTGTGAAGACCAAATCAGGTTTTGCAAGTGACTTAGCTTATGAAAATTTCATAAGTTAAGTTCTGTGTAAAACCCAAAATGCACTACTGTAGGTGAAGTAACTGCATTTGACAAAACCCGAAATGCACTTGGCTAAGCAAAATGATAAAGTGCTTGGCCTTTTTATGAGAAAGGTCTAGCAAAGAACATTTTGCACAAGGCAACAAAGGGATGATCTAGCCAAAACATGGATTGGATGACTTATGCGAAGAAAATAAAAAGGGGTGCCCAATTTTGGCTTGCAAGACCAAAAATTGGTCAACAGTTTTAATGTAAAGAAAATCGCATGGTGTGGTTTAGTTTTCTATTCAATGTTTAATTACTGTGGAATATATGAATTATTTTAATTTAAAACATTTATATTTGTTTAAATTGTGTTTTTACACGAAAGAAAATTATTATATGCATTATGGGGGTTTGTACACTTATTCAGGGGTTGAAGTGTTGGAAAGTTCAAACTCAAGTCTAGGTGTAAGCTGAGACCTCAAAGTCTCACTATGTTCTTGGAAGTAACAAGTCATGGGTTTAATTGTTTCAATTTATAAGGAAAAAAAAATCAATTCACGTGCATAACAAACTATAAGCTGAATTTGATAATCGACCTTGCCCATTAGGTGATTTTTTAAAAGTTATTTATTCAACATTGCCTTTCAAATTCTATGCCAGCACAAGGTAAGAGACAAAAACATCAAAGACTAACCTTTGAAGACATTCTTTAAAACTTATTGATCAGTACGAATTCTTTTAGTTTTTTGAAGACATTCTTTAAAACTTATTGATCATCACAAATTCTTTAAGGTTCATTCCATTGGTGTCAATGTCTTGTCGCACAACATTTCCTTGGGTGCCAATGTTTTAATTTAAATGTTGCTATCCCTTTATTGTCATAAATATTGTGCATGGAAAAGTCATTCCTCTTAATATGAAAAATATTTTGTGGCAAAACATTATTTTTTTGTCACTCATACCAAGCCAATATCTAAGGCAATTATGTGCTTCCACATTTTTCCATGGCAAGAACGTTATGTGCCACATTTTCATTCAACACTTGCCCTCTTGGTGTGAGACTATTTGTACCACTTGAGGCCATATTGACACTAGTCCCTAAGAAGGTTTTAATGAACAAAAAGTTATGTGCTTTTATACAACCCACAATGCAAATATGGTTTAGATGATACTTGTTTAGTTAGAATTCTTAAACAATCTTTATGTATAATAAGTTAATGCTATAGTGATTGATATTGATTAAGTTTTCTTCTTGCCAATGGGTTGGGAGCATAATACAAGGTAAGTAAACATCAATGTAAATACAAAATACACGTCAAAAGAATTTCTTATTAAATAACTTGGATATGAAAGCTAAATAAGAAATTACGCTGCAAACCATCCTTAGGATTTTAGCTCATGTTTGGGTATGTTTGAATGCCAACATTCTCAATTTAATGTAAGTTTCAAACCATTAATATAACTTTTTTAATGATATAAATAAACATCAAACTAAAAAAAATGTATTTTAAATGACTTGAAATCAATTTTCTTTTATATATATATATATATATATATATATATATATATATATATATATATATACAGTTGTATGATGACTAACTTATTTTATTCAATTTGTTTGCATCTCCAATCTCCCAACTTCCATTATTGCCATTGAAATCAATTTTTTAAGGTTAATAGTTCAAATATTCTAATGTAAACAAACACTCAATAAATAAGTTGAATTATTTATTTTTGTGTGTGCGCGTGCGCGCGTGTGTTGAACAGGTGAACTCATAACATCTCCATCATCTCATCACTAGTTAGGGGTTCGATTTTGATGAGCGACCCCCATATCTTACCTTTCCTCGATAAACTTGGTCTGAAATACAAGACACCCCAGGGGGGCAAGGTTGAAACCTTTGACCTCAAGCTACCGAGCACTCGACGAATGTTGATCAATCTACTCCCCACACCTAAATATATTGTCATATCATTCTTTCCAATATATAATATTCATTGCTTATACATAAAATGCTTTGTTTGTTTATTTATCAATACTCATATATAATCTTTGAAAAAAATGCTTGAAATGTCAAACATAATTTATAATAAACATAAAATAAAATACAATGCATAAACAAATTGTTTCTATATGAGGACTTTAAAGACTTCATATTTTATATTGATGTCTTACCAGAAATATCACATTTTTGGGACCCTATAGGTTTATGACTCAGAGATGTCCGCTTTTGGGTTTGTGAATGAAAGGAAGATGGGAGAATAATTATGTAAAAGTTGGCTACTCCTACCATTTTTTATTTCCTATTCAAAAGTCGAAGTGTATGTGGAAGAGCAGAGAGATAAAGTATAGAACATGCTGAGGGGTTTCATTAATGAATTATGTTTTAGTCCACTCAATGACTTTTCTAAAGAAATTGTAAGAATACCAAGTGTATAAACATGCTTATCTTTATTGTATAAATCAAGTGCTAAATGTTCTAAGCTTCCCTTTCTTAATTTGGTATGACACAATTTCATGGGTGAGAACTTTCTCAAAGTGCTAAGTAGATAAGACCACAAAAATAATTTAACTATTAATGAGTGCGGAAGTAGTGCTGAATTCCACACATTTGATGATCTATTTCAGCTGATTTTTTAACTTTCTTTCTTTACCCAGTTTGAGTTGCATCTTTCTTAACCAAGTTTGAAAAATCAATGTATTTACGTCTACTTTGAGGGCCCATAAAACACAACTTTATATCATCATCTTGTTCTTTTTCCTGTTGATTTCACTAGCCATGATAAAATTCTTAACTGGCCCCGAATTACGTGAGTAAATGTCAACCACTTTTCTCTGTGTCTAAGTCCCTTTTGACTCTAGGAACTTTTGGCAAGAAATTACTTCAAAATGAGCACTTAACTACACTGTCAAAAGACATACACAAAAGACTTGTGAAAATCAAAAGATGCATGAAGTTGTGAGAATGTTCATTTAACCTCCTTTAATGTACAAGTTAAAATAAATGTAGTTAAAAAAAAAAAATTCTTGCATTTTTTAAGGCTATTGAAAGCTCTTGAAAATGTACCCATAAAACATACAATGTAGAATGAGTTCTAAGATCAATTGCAAGGAATGTGTGATTGATTTTCCCTCTCCCAATGAAAAAGTTCACATATCATCAAGCATTATAGTATAGACATAAGTGAATGAGTTCTAAGTGTAGAGAGGATTACAAAGCAAGTTAGTCAAACATTAGTCCATAAATTATGAAAAATGCATAAAGAACTAACTAAGCTATTTATTCCTATGGGAATTACAAAGAATAACAAAAAACAAATGAAAGAAAACAAACATCATATTACCTTACCAAATGGATTCACCATACCCATGTGGCTCAAAAGCATGTTCTCCCTTTATCAAACATCTTTGTCTTTGTCAACAAAGGTGGCAAACTCCTCCAATGTCTCAAGAATACTCCTTAAAATCTAGGCTCATGATTCCAAATCACTAAACTAGCCTATCAATGAAACTTGCAAACAAAATCAATGATCAAATGCAAAGGATTGTGAAAACAATTTAACATTATAACTTTGCAATATTCAAACTTAAAATTCATGTCCATGTCCTCTTTATTTATAAATTTTTGAGATTGATCAAGATCAACCATGACCGTCCATCTCAAGATTAAGATGTGTGGTCATGGATAATCCTAATATTTAGAATTAAACTCATAAATATCATCAAGATAAATAAGCATTAAAGAGACATGTGAGGCATTAACTAGGCATGGGTGACCCATAACCCTGATATTTTATGCACTTATGGCTTGATGGATGCCACCCCATAGATGCTGTCATTAAGTGATGCAGATATTCAAAATCAATTTTTAATAATGAGATATTCAAAAAGATCTATGGAATTCTTGAGCTCTTAAATTGGATTAATTAGCGTAAGTAAGTTTAATCAAGTTTAGTGCAATTCTTTGAAAATTGGTGCACAATTAATCTAAATGGTCAAAAAGTCATATTACTAGATCATAATTTGACTGGAGAAGAATTGGAAGACGATGTTAGATGCGTTGGAGTTGTATTTTCATTTAAGATGTTGTCAACACCAAATAACAAAGATATGTGACGTGCAACAATGAATTAGAAAAAAAAAGTGATCCAAAGCACTAAATGACAAATTTGTCATTTTGACTCAAAATGATCTGATCAAAGTTAGCTGCCCATAAAATACATTGCCATATTTAGAGATACTTTCACCTAAACTAGCACTTGTAAGTGACAAATTTGAATCATTTAGGGAGTTTTATGGATTTTGACCTAAAATGTACATTTGAGTGCAATTCGAGTAAGATTGACAATTTTAAAACAAAGTGTTAAGAATTGAATGTCTACATTTTGCCCTTGTTTGAGAAGGCGTAGCGAGACATTCAGGTGAAACATCTTTTCAAAGAAAAGAGTTGTCGAGAAGAACTCTCAAAATGAGAGAAAAAGTGAGAGATTAACCCATGGAATAGATCACATTCAGACGAGCTAATTCTTGCACACGTGATTACCATCAATGATCAAAATATAATTAAAGGTATAATAGGCCCCAGAGACAAGGGGAATGAGAAAGATACAATCCATAAATGTAAGGGACACTTTAAACGTACCTAATTTAAGAGTACATGCTACATGCTTATGGCATTGATCAATCTTGAGACAAGTTGCACACTAAAATATTGCCATCACGGGCTTTAATGTGGAGAGCTTGGAATTAGAGGAAAAGAGAGAACGTTCTGTTTCACGAAGAGAAGCACCACTAAAACGAGGTCTCCAAAGAGAATATAATAAGTATTTCAGTAGAGCAGATTTGATCGTGATAAAATAGTTGTCCCAGTAAGGCGAATCTTGATCATTGATAAAGAATAAATAATGATTTGCCCCTGTAGAACTGATTTGATTCGAACGTTGTTCAGATGTTGTGTCCCAACATGGGCAATTAGCAAGCAAAATAACTCAATGATATAACCGAAAAGATAGGTTAAAGCAAGCGAACGCAAACATACATGCGATGGTGTAATAACTTAGAAAGCCATATAAAACCAAGCATATGAAAATGCACAAAGTGATAAGAAAGATGAAAAGAAGAATAGAGATAGCCGAGCTGACCTCAATAATAACTGAGCGCTGCCTACATAGTTCCATGGACTCATGTTCCAACATGAACTTCAAGGCAATGTAGTTCACCCAAGTTTAGGAGAGAATGGAATGAGGAATGATAAAAAATGACCAAGAATTGATTAGACTTATAATGTATGCAAAGAGATGCACATCTAAGCATAGACAAAGAACTTTGAAATGCATGCTACCTAGAAGCCTAATTCCATATCATGAGCCTAGGTTTTATAAAGTGTTCTTGAGAATCGTTCATCGGAGCTAATATTGATGTTAAGACTTTGAGGCCTGAGCACAAAGTGCTTGCTATAGCAAAAGAAATTAGGCATCATAAGTATGAATAACTTAGACTGACATAAAATTCCAATTGCACAAGTCAGTTCAAATGTGAATACCTATAACTAAGAATAATGGTAAAACAATGACCAAAACTAGAGTTACAATGATTTACATTTAAACAAAAAAACAAAGACAGAAAAAGACAAACATAAATGAACCTAACTTGAATCAAGATATGATCTTACGTAGGAACAAAAATATTTAAAAATAAAAGGCAAGAACGTCTTAACGACATGAGACAAAGATATGAATAATCAAGATCCATGTGAACCATCAAGGCATTCTTGAACACAAAAGAGAAAAATAAAATCAAACAAAAAAAACAAGACACCAACAACAATCAAATAAACAAAATGCTCCAAGAACAATGTAATACCATAGGATCAAGATATAAACAATCAAGATCCATATGAATCATCAAGATGTTTTGAAACACAAAAGAGATAAGCAAAAATAATCAAAGAAACACAAGACCAAGATGAGACAAGAAGTAATAAAAAGAGAGGAGAAGAAATAAAAGATGTGCGAAAGCACAATCAAAACACCAAGAAAACTCAAACAAACACACAAACAAAAACCAAGTTAGTGCGGTTTAAAGACAAATACTCATGCATGTGTGGTAGAGACGTTACTTTCCACCACATCATAACAAAAAACAATGACACAACAACTGTTCCCTAATTAAAGAAGAACAATGATAGAAAAAATGAGAGAAGAGAAGAAAAGAAAGAGATTGATCGAGCTGACTCCAGATGTATAAGACAAGTGGACGCTGCTTACATAGTTCCATGGATGCATGTTCCAACATAAACTTCAGATCAAATGTAGTTCTCTCTTGATCAAGCATCCTTGTCTTTGTCAACAAAGGTGGTAAACTCCTCCAATGTCTCAAGAACACTCCATAAAACCTAGGCTCATGATTCCAAATCACTAAACTAGCCTATCAATGAAGCTTGCAAACAAAATCAACGATTAAATGCAAAAAATTGTTGAAACAATTTAACATTATAACTTTGCAATATTCAAGCTTAAAATTCATGTCCATGGCCTCTCTATTTATAGATTTTTGGGATTGGTCAAGATCAACCATGACCGTCCATCTCAAGATTGAGATGTGTGGCCATAGAAAATCTTAATATTTGAAATTAAACCCATAAATATCTTCAAGATAAATAAGCATTAAAGAAGCATGAGAGGCATTAACTAGGCATTGCTGACCCATAATCTTGATATTTTATGCATTTATGGCTTGATGGATGCCACCCCATAGATGATGTCATTAGGTGATGCAAATATTCAAAATCAATTTTTAATAATAAGATATTCAAAAAGATCTATGAAATTCTTACTTGAGCTCTTAAATTGGATTAATTAGCTTAAGTTTAATCAAATTTAATGCAATTCTTTGAAAATTAGTGCACAATTAATCAAAATGGTCAGAAAGTCATTGTTGTGTCATAATTTGACTAGAAAAGAACTAGAAGGCGATGTTAGATGTGTTGGAGCTGTATTCCAATTTAAGATGTTGCCAATACCAAATAACAAAAATACATGACGTGTACCAATGAATTAGAAGAAAAAAGTGATCTAGAGCACTAAATGGCAAATTTGTCATTTTGACTCGAAATGATCTAATCAAAATTAGCTAACCCATAAAATGCATTGCCCTATTTAGAGATACTTTGACTTAAATTGACACTTGTAAGTGACAAATTCGAACCATTTAAGATATTTTATAGATTTTGACTTAAAATGTGCAGTTGAGTGCAATTCGGGTAAGATTGACAATTTCAACACAAATGGTGTTAGGAATTAGATGTCTACACTAAGATCAATTGCAAGGAATGTGTGACTGGTTTTCCCTCTCCCAATGAAAAGTTCACAAACCATCTGGCACTATAGCATAGACATAAATGAATAAATTAAAGGCAATTTTTAAGGTCACTACCAAGCAATACACCAATTTAGTATATGAGACCTCCCTAGTATTAAGCCACAAAGGGGTTGTTTTTACATTTACCTTTTATATTTTTATATGCAGTGTGCATACCCTTACCCCTTCTAGATTTCAACATGTACATCCTCTATGGAGGACACAAGCCTCCACTATTAAGCCCTCTATTATACATGTTTGGGAATCAAAAATTGACAACTTAACTGATGAACCAATGATTTCATTATAAGAATTTGGGAAAAGTTGAAAATGCATAAAATCTACTACTAAATATAATATCCCCCCTTATGTGGACTAGGAATGCATGCCTTGTATTGAAACTTTATCCTAGTGATGGGGAGAAAAATGAATAAATAAAAATAGTCATTGACTTATAAGCATACCAAATACTGTTATTTGAAAGCGTTCTTCAACAAAGATTTCATCTATAAGAACAAACTATATTACAAAATAATTAATAAAAAGGCCACAAGTTTCACTGGTTTGTGTGCTTTAATGCAGTTTCAAACATTTGGATGTATAAAAGTAGTAGAACAATTACGTATCCACTTTACATGGAAATTAAATATTGGCAAGACCTAGTATGATACACATACATCCCTTTCAAGTAAACTAAAATTGACCAATGGATCTCTATCTTTCCATTTGGTAGACCTGAAGGAGGCTTTGTTGTGAATTAGGACCAGTCTTGATTTCCGAAGGGATATATACATTGTGTGCTATTTATTTAAAAAAAAAACAAGAAAAAAGATATATTAAGAGAGAACAAAATCGAAGTATACAAATTCTAATATGCCAAGCATAATAACTATTTGTCCAAACCTGGGCACTAGAAATGTATCTAATCATACCAACAATACTCATTAGATCAGATATAAGTCTAATATCTTCTTGGATCTTGGTGGGCCACCATATAGGTGGACCATAACAAGAAATGTTATAATTATCCAATGCCCAATTAGCTAATGCATCCGCCACTTTGTTTTGCTGGCAAGGAACATGAATAAATTGGATCTCTTGAAATCTTTGATGCAACTTTTGTATTTTGTCCAATTCTCTTAACTATTTGCCAATTTATGCCCATTATCAATGAAGACTTCGATAAAATGTTGATGATTAACAAGGAATCTGATTCCACCTGAACCTTTTGCTAGCCAACTCTAATTGCTTCTTGCAATCCTCTATAAACTGCCTTGATTTCAGCTAGATTATTCGTTGCTTGACCCAGATTTTTCTGAGAAGAAAAAGGTAGCTGATCCATCTGGAAGTCTACCTATTCCTCTCATACTTGCTTTGCCCAGATTTCCTCTTGAAGCTCCATATGTATTTAGCTTCCCAAATCCAAGAGAAGGGGTAGACCACTTACTGTTCACCTGAAGTTTTCTTTTGGGTAAAGAAGCAAGCAAGGGATGAGCATCCAGCTTTAGAGGTAAGGCACATATGAGATTAACCCATTGTGTAGATAGGTTCTGAGGTATCTTTAACTTGTATTTGTTAGACTTGGCACTACTCATCTTTATCCTTTCCCAAACAAATGAAGTGTCCCTACGTTCCTGCTGAAAAATTCTTTGATTTTTTTTCCTTCCACACATTCCAAAATAAAAGAGTTATACCACACCAAAAAGCTTGTACAAGATTTTAACATTTAGCTATTTTCCTTGTCCATTCCCTAAATGGTTGCTCTAATGTCTGAATTCCATGCTAGGGAATCTTAAATACAGTAGCCAAATACTGCAACAGTTGGGTAGTAAAGGGGCATTGTATAAAAAGATGTGAAGTAGTCTCTTCACTTTCCATGCACATTATACACCTATAGGGTCCATTATACCCTCTTTTCATCAGCCTATCCCCTGTTGACTCTTCTTAATAACGACACAAAGAAGCTTACCTTTGGCCATAGAACTTCTTGCCATAGATTTTTGAAAATATCTTTAAGAGGATGAGGGTTTATTTTACACAGAGAAGCATATCCTTCAGAAACCGTGTAACTCCTTGCAGATTTGCTCCCCCATGCTATTGAATCTTGCCCTCTAGAGCTTGATGAAATTCTTACCAGTAAGATTTAATCAACTATTTTCTTTTGGTCTTGTGAAAACTAGAGTGGCCACTTGGAAGAAGGAATCCAACAATTTCCAACCTCCCAATTGTGTACACTAGGCTTGCAGTGCCTAGCGACCTTCTCCCAACCCTTGTCTTGAAGAGCTTCCATTATTGGCCGCAAATCAGGGAACTGGGTAATGATGGGTGGACGCCCATCCCAAGAATCAATCCAAAAGTTGGCAGTTTGACCATTATTAATTACCCAGAAGTGTCTTTATAATTTGCTCTATTCTCAAAACAGCCAGGATTGGGGAGCCTCTGGGAGGAAGAGCCACTCTGATTATCCTCTCTGAAGTATTGTTTTCTACATGCTTGGCTCTTATATTAACAGCCCACAAATCATTAGGATTCTCCAACGATCTCCAATAAAGTTTGGCTGCTAGTGCTTTAGTCTGCTTAATGCTAGAGCGAAATCCAAGCCCCCCTTATTCTTCAGCTGGCAAAGAGTTTCCATTTGACTAAGGTCCATTTCCTTTTTTCCTGAACTCCACTCCAGATAAATTTTTGAGACAGAGACTCCATTTGTTTCAAAATTTCAACTGGGATATTTAGAATAGAGGCCACATAAATCGGCAAAGCTTGAAGGACAGTGTTTACCAGAGTCATTTGTCCTCCTGAAGATAACTATTTATTCGTCCATTTCTGCATTTTCATCTTCACTTTGTTCAGAATCCAGTTCCAATCTTTTAATTACTTAGCTGCAAGTGTAACTTCCAAGAAAGTAATCAGAAGAGAGCCATTTCTGAGCTTTAAAATGTCCATAATCAGGGTTTCTTGCCTCAGAGAGCAATGGAAGAAAATGATCTTTGATTTGTCATGATTGAGAACTTGTCCAGTGGCTTTGGTGAAAGAGTGAAGAATCTTTTGCAGATTTAAAGCTTCCAAGCAGGTGGCTTTACCTAAGAGTGTAGAGTCATCCACAAATGAAGATGTAAAAGAGGGCTTACTTCTTTTGCCAATCCAATCCGTCCAATTAATAGCCGCCCAAGGCATTCAGCCAAAATGATGAATAATAAGGGATAAACCAGGTCACCTTGTCTAATTCCTCGAGAGGCAGCAAAAATTTTGGAAGGCCTTCCGTTAACTATCACTGAATAAGAAACTGATGCGAGGCAAGCATGAAGCCATTCAACCCATTCTTTGGAAAAGCCAAATTGATTCAGAACCCTACACAAAAACGCCCAATCTACTCTGTCATAGGCTTTTGAAAGATCGAGCCTACTAAACATGGAAGGGGATTTCTGCATTTCCATGGAATGTAACGCTTCCTGGGCTAAAACAATCTCACCATGTATTTGTCTGCCCTGGACAAAGCCCCCTTGCTCTGGACAAATGTTTTTCAAAACCTTATATATATATATATAGTCTTCTATTTATTAAGTAATTAATTAAGTGTAGTAAATATTTATTACTCTCCAATATCTGATAGTAAACAAAAGTGCATGCAAACATATATGAATGGTAAGATGGGCTAAATGTAGTATCCTGCATAAATGTAGATGATAATTTTTTTAGATGTGTAAATAAAATCCACTGCCGCTAGCACACTTGAACAAAACATAGCTCAATCTCCGACCTGTTTTAAGCTTTTTATCATATCCTAATAGTCAAAAATTCTGTCAAATCTTTTGCGGAAAGATCATGCTTGAGTTAACCTGTCAACAAATTTTATAATTTCAAAACCGCTGAGAAGCAAGCAGTAAAATATAGAGACACAGAAAAGATCATATAAAACAATGGCTCAACATAGACTAAATATATCTAGATTTATGGATAAATGCATCCACAAATACAAGTAAATAAAATGCCCTGGAATTTTGATAACAATGTGTCATGGTAGGTATGCATGATGGTATGCATGTCGTGTACAAAAAGGAGGTAATCCTAAAATGAGTAGTAAAAATGCTAAGAAATTCAATCTCCGTGTATTTACAAAAAAAAATACTTCATGCATAGAAGGAAAGGTATGTATCTGCTTGTACAGCCAAAATCAAGCTGATTCTTCATTTGAATGCCTCAGCATTGAGATCTTCTTGTGTAATTCAGCATTTGACAACTGCTCCTCCTCTAGTGCCCGTTCCAGCTTTGGCATTAACAAGTTGATTTGTGCCATCAGAGATAATTAAAGTCAAAACATGAGCTATAGTATTAACCAACATTCGCCATGTACTTTGAAGAAATTCTACTAACTGGCAAAAAATACAAATAGTACCTTAGCTGCAGTTGTACTCCATTCCCTTATTATATCCCTGAGTCTATCGTTCTCCAGAACATACTGATTAAAACACCTCAATATTGTGATCAGAAAAGCACATAAACTTCCAAAACTGGAGAAATTAGTATATAAGCGAAAATATTCATATATATCCATTTTGTGAAGCCTAATGCTTTTAAAGTTCCAGTGATTCATTAAAAAAACAAGCCTATAACATCCATGCTTTTGTTAAATATTTTATACGTATTTAAATTTTGATGTTTAAAGTGTATTTATACAGAAGTACCAGAGACCGTTCCTATTTTCCTCCTTGACTTCATCCATTACTTGTTCAGTATTACTCTTATCTCAACGTGCATAATCAAATCCATGCATCAGTGTAAATTAATATAAAGTAGAAGCATGAGAAGCAAAGCGTTTTGCTGTAGCAACTAGAAAAGGACGTCTTAAAAACAGAGAGACTTCATTCAAATAGCAGATTTTCACAATTCTTGGTGGATGACTATGGGAATGGCAAAAACGCAAATCACTATGGAAGATGAAATACCTTTTGCAAATTATATGTCAAATTTGCAAAAATATTATTATTTCTATAGATTTAAGAGAGGTCTATATTAAGGCAAAACTGTCTTATGGAGCTTTGAATGGCAATGTGTGGACTTAGTAGTGGTTCTGGCACGAAACTTGGATCTACCCAAATTTTTCTAATCCAATAACAGTTAATAAGACTCTAGTTAGTTGCTCGAAGAAAAACGGAAGTGCAAGTGCAACTATGAAAAGCAAGTCCTTCACTAAAAACAGAAGTTAAGAGGGTTTATTAGGACTGAACACTCTCTTGATTCACTAGTAACAAAGAGGAGAACCTACAAGAAGAGAAGCACATAACAGCTAAACTAAGCCATCATTGTTCACTGCTAACATCCAAGATAGGAAATGAACCAGTCATTGAAACTGTTGTGGGCCAATACCTCTCTATGACAGTCTCAAGAATGGTATACATACTCAGCGAGCACACAAGTACTCACCAAAAAAAGAACCAAGTGAGTATACTCTAGATATACTTGAGTTTTTTTTTGAAGGTTCTGCGAGTATTTTGACAGTACTCACAGCAAGTACTCAGCATGTACTGTCAAAATACTCACCCACGTTTGTACACAATCAAAAATGTGGTGAAAATAATAAAAAATGCAGCAAAAACACTCCAAAAACACAGAAATTTCTCGTTTTTAAGCACACATGCCCGCACACTCTCATCACACAGCATTTGAGCATCCTTTGAGTGAATTGGAGGAAGCAAATTTGAGAAACTTCAATTTCTAAGTTTTTTTTTCCCCCAAGCGTGTAAATTATTTGTAAATCATTAATTTTAGGATTTTAAACATGTTTGACAAATTTACATGCATTCCATTCAATTCCATAATTTCTTATTCATGATTTATGCTGATTTTTGAATAAAATTGTTGGTTTTTCCCTATTTATAGGGTTCAGTTTTACAAATTTATGGTTTAGGTTTTGTTAAGATGTCGTTTTTAATTTTTTAGTATTTTTCCATATACATAGGGTTTAGTGTTTACATTTACAACTTTACAGTTTAAGTTTTTTTTTAAATATTTCTTTTAATTTTTTTGCATTTAAATATGTTGCAGGTTAACCGTTAGCATACAATGGCATCCAATGCCGCATCAGAATCAACATCAATGAGTGGTAATCATCCCGCTAAAGGTCGTACCACTGCTTGGAAATATGTCATATTGGCTAGACCATCCCAATAGAGTGTGATTTGTACGTTTTGCTCGAAGAAGATTTATCGAAGCATCAATTGCCTCAAATACCATATTGCATGCATTTGTTGTGGCGATGTCACATCGCATCCTAATACCATGGAAGAGGCAAAACAAAAGATGATTGTAGATCTTGCATTGTTGGATGAGATGAAAATAAAAAGGACAAAGGTACAAGCAGTAATAGTGTCATGTCCCATTTTCTAAATTAAAATGATTAATAATATTATTTAAGTTGAGCCCGATTATTTCTAATCTTTTGGGCAGCTTAATAATAATATTATTATTAAAATGAAAAGTATTTTTAAATATTTAAAATAAATATATGAATAAGTTAACCAAAAAGTAATTTTACGTTATATTAAAGGCAACTTACATTTTATTATTATTTACTTAAAAAAGTGATTTTTAATGTAAAATAAAGTCAACACTAAAATAGAAATATAAGTGTTTATTAAAAATAAAGAAAATGCCCCTAGTGGAGTGCCCCACTTGGAAAAAGCAAACAGAAAATAATAAAAGATAGCTTAGGTGTTTCTTTTGGAGATCATCTTGAAAATTCATATTACTCTCTCATGTATGTTTGATGCAAATGATTCAGCTACAACAATAAAGGACGAAAATCCTTCTTTGCAGATGGATTTGAGAATGAAAACCCTCTCATCTCCCAGGGTAACTCCATCCAGGGGTTGCAGTTGTGTTTCAGTTTGAGTTATTCAGTTTTCGGTTCACCTAGGGCACGTTTCAAACCTATTTTTTAGTCCAAAACTGTGATTACAACCAGGGCATCATTAATTCCAACTTTTGGAGCCCATTTAGAACATGATTAAGCGCTGACATCACCCTTTGGAAACATATTTCATTGTCAGCATCATTTCAATGGGCAGATCTTCATGGTTCCAGTTTGCATGATCATCTTTTGGCCCCAACTTCCCATTTGAACTGTCACTTGTGGAGGAACTGTGGTAATCAGCCTTTGGGTTTTCTCTGTGGTTTGATGTGTAAAATAAATAAATAAAATTTATTTTGAGTTGTATTTGATCTCATCTTATAGATTTGATCTTTGAAATCAAATATAAATACCCAGAGGGTTTATCAATGATTTCCACAAGGGTTGCAATAAAATTTAGATCTTATTATTGCTAACTTTAAGTTTTTCGGTAAATCCAAAATTGTTTAAAAATGTCTGATTAGGGACATTACACTTAGCAACAACCATTGTTCCCGCATCGACAACGAAAATTGAGATAAATATGATAGAGATTGTGGGCTCTAGTTGTGGTCCACACATGCGAAGCACATCCACCTCATCCAGTTCAAACAAAAGCTAGTCACATTGTCATGTCCCCCTTTTGATCATGACACTATTGAAGAGCCTTAGCTTTATTGGTTTATTGAGGGTTAAGGAAAAAGAAGGGAAACATGTGGGTTCTTAAGAACACTTGTGAAAAAATATTTTATTGTTATAAATTCACTTAAGTTGAGACCCTTTGAGGGTCATGGATGCCCAATCCACTTAAGTGGATTATAAAAGATGTTCTTTTTATATTTGAAAAAGGTATTTCCCTCCATTTTGGGCATACCCTTGGGGGAGGACTATAAAAGCAATGGAGGTTTCATTTGAATGGGATTTTAGGGTATATATATTTCAAATTAGAGTTTTAAGCACGAAAAGCTTAAGCCATTGACTTGGAGATGAAAACCTTTATGCCAAAGGAGTGGGGATGCAAACCCTCATTTCTCATTAAGGGTAACTTATCTTGAGGTTGCAATTGAGCCTATTATTCGAGAAAAGACAAAAAAGGATTTGGAAGTGGCAACTTGTTTTTGGGAAGCACTGATTGGTTTGTGAGATTGGCGATTAGAGTTGGAAGCCTGAAGGAGCAGTTTGGCAGGTTGAAGACCCCTGCTTGTAGAGTTGCAGGGATCTAAGGCTAGAATTGACTATTTTCAGCATTGGCAACTTGGGTTTGGAGCTTGTTTGCGAGTTTTGGGGGCTATTTTTGAGCCAAAACAATATTTTGATTTTAAATAAATAATTCTACAATTATTCCTGAATTTGTGAGGTATTTTGGGGGGTCATTGGGCCTCAATATTATTTGTAATTTTCTATATTTTATTCCCTAATTTTTTGGAATACTTCCAGCATTTTTAGTTTGAAGGAATTCAATAATTCATTTAAATATTCAGATCTGAATTGAGTTCTATTTTGGCATATTTATTTGATAATAAATTCAAAAATCCCTTTCATAATTATTGGATGGTCTTGTGGAGTGAGTAATTTTTTTCAGCATTGCAAAGGCAAGGATTAATTCTGAATTTACCTCCACTGGTGGCATCTAGGGTTTATAGAAACATCTCAATATTTTAGGAGATAAACTTGTTTATAAGACTACCTATTTGTGCCATTAAGTTTGCCATATTTTATGTTGATTGTGGAGGGTTTATCGCAGCTAGGGTTTGCTGTCATATACCTAAAAAAGTAATATTTTTCTTGGGTTTTTAGTAAATTCCAGAATTCAAAAAATATCCCCTTTTTGGGATATTTCACACATAGCTTTTTTGTACCTATAAACATATATGGGCCACAACCTTTGTTGCAAGGTGTAGGATGGAACAAAAAGGCGTATGTGGAAGCAAACAAGACGTGGAATTTTTTGGTACTTCAACAACCTTTCCTTCAACGTGGCAAAGAGCCCATACTGGGAGTATTTGGTGACAGCATTGGCTACAAGGCACCCTCTACAAGAGACTTAATTGGGAGGTTGCTCTAGGATGTTGAAGATGCAAAGTCAATTATGGAATATCAAAAGAAACAGTGACGAAAGTTCGAATACACCATTCTTTTAGATAGGTGGACGGATGGAAAGAACCGCACCCTCATTAATTTTTTAGCTGCTGCAAATGGTGAAATAGGTTTTTTGAAGTCAATTGATGTCTCTAACAAAGTAAAAAATGCATAAACTTAGAGCCTAATGCTTAAGTAGGTTGTCTTAGATGTGGGCATCAAGAATGTTATGCCAATTATCACTCTTTTGAACCCCTTGCACAATCCATCGCCTTGACCATTTTTTGGAGGACAAGCAAAATTGATTGGATTAGATCCATTGTAGAAGATGCCAAAACCATCACCAAATACATTTACAATCACCTTTGGGTTCTCAACTTGATGAGAGATCACACCAAGGGGAAAGAGTTTGTGCGAACATGTGTCACAAAGTTTGCACCTAACTTTCTTATGTTGCAAAGTATTTGTAGTTTGTTGACACCATTGAAGTAGATGCTTGTGAGTAACATATTCAAAGAAAGTTGATGGAGAGAAAACCGCAAATACAATTTTTGATGATGCCTTTGCTAAGAGAGCTATCGAAATCGTTAAGATAACTTCAAATTTCAAGTTGATTCCTTTATTTTAAGATATTTGAAGTATTTAATTTAGTTGTTAACTTTGTAAATTTAATTTGTTTGTAACTTTGTAGGTGTCGAAGCCTTTGGTGAGGGTTTTGCGTTTGGTGGATGCGGAGCAAAACCCAATGGAATACATTTATGAGGCCATGGATGGGGCAAAGAGACCATCCAAAACTTTTCTAGGGGGGATAGAGATAGAGTTGATCCCATTTGGGAGATAATTGATCGAAGGTAGAACAATCAACTCCACCAGCCCATCGATGCAACAGAGTACTACTTTAATCCCAAGTTTTTCTACTCCAATGGCTTCATAGATGCTAATGGGAAAGTGATAGAGGGCCTCTCCATATGTATTGAGAGTATGATACCTGAGGTTGAGGTGAGAGACCTCATTATTTCAGAGTTGCAAAACTACAAGCAAGCTAGAGGGAGGCTCTTTTCTTCAACACTAGCTATCCAAAGGAGAGCCACCTAGACACCAGATAATAAAAATTTAAGCCTTTACTTATACCTTATAAATTACAAATTTATAATTATTAATTACTTACAAACTTTTGAATATCTTGTTTGTAGATTTGTGGTGGGAAGGTTGGGGTGGAAATCTTTAAAAGCTAGTCCTCTGAATTTTATCTCAACCTAGTAGCACTTCTGGATGTGAGCGCCACTGGAGTTTGTTTGACGCCATTCACATGAAGATGAGCAATAAGTTGAATCAATGATGCTTCAACAACTTAGTTTTTGTGCAATACATCCTTCGGCTTTGCACAAAAAAATTGAGGAAACATCACATACGCCTATTGATTTGGATGAGATCGATCCTTATAATGATTGGACTGCACATGTGAGGAGATTGACTTGTTCACAGAGGATGAGATTCTTGATTTCAAAAGGCAAGCTATGAAAGGTGTAGGCAATAGTACAACAAAAACAAAAGAGAGTGGATTGTGTCATGTCCCTCTTATGATAGGGACATCTTGGAAGACCCTTAGCCTTAAACTTAATCCCGAGGGCTAAAGGACAAGTATAAAGGGAAATGAGTATTAAATGTTTTATTTGAATATTTGTAAAAGTACCTTTTTGAAAAGTACATTTTTGAAAAGTACTTTATGTTTCTTATTTCACTTAAAGAAGGTACCTTTAAGGATCATGAAGGCTTAAGTGATTTTAAGAAAATATCTTAAAGAAAGATCTTTTAAATACATTTTAAATTACCCTCCCTCATTTTGGACGCCACACTTGGAGGGCTACAAAAGTGAAGAGGAATCATTTGGAGAGGGCATGTTATGATTGATATTCAAATTTGGCCATTAAGCATGAAACGCTTGAGCCATTGCCTTGAAGACAAAAACCTTCAAAGGAGTGAGGCGTCAACCCCCATTTCTTAACTAGGACTTCACCTTGAGGTTGTATTTGTGCCTAATTATTCAAAAAATACAAAAATATTGCATTGGAAGTGGAGCGACTAGGGTTTGGAACCTTGGAAGCTGTTTGCAAGTGACGAAGACCCCTCATTGGAGGGTTGCGTGGATTGAGGTGCTGGAATTGATCATTTCCAGCTAGGGCGATTTGATTTGAGAGCTGGTTTGGGCATTTTGAGAGGGTTTGGAGATCTATTTTTGGGTCTAAACATATTCCGATATTTATTCCAATATTTTTGCAATGTGGCAACTTGTTTTGTGAGGTATTTCAATACATTTTGAGGGATATATTGCCCTAAAAATATTCAGTAATTATAATATCTATTTTTCAGCTTGGGCAAATTGTTTTGAGGGCCTTGTGGCTCCAAAATACTTTTAGATTTTTGTCATAAATTTGTCTATTAAATCTGTAATTTTATGCAAATTTATGAGGGTTTCAGTGGAATAATTCAGCTGCAAATTGTTAATTAAATTCCAGCTTAAGGGCGTCGAGGGTTTTAAAATTATTTCATGATTTTGGAAGGATAAACTAGCTTGTTTGGATCAACCAATTGTTGCTAGGGTTTAACATAATTTATGCTATTTTTTTGAAGCTAATTGGCGGCTAGGGTTTGCTGCAGTTAAAACAGAAATTTCCTATTTTTGAGGTAGGGTTTCCAAGGATTTCTAATTTTCAACTAATTGTCCATTTTGGGGACATTACAATGGTATCATAGCCAAATCTTGGCTAGTTGTGGGTTTTTCAGTGATACATGCAAGAAGGTGAAGGAGAGATAAGATATTACTTGAGGAGCAAAAAGAAAGTGGGAGAAGTTACGCAAACAGAAGACATGTCTCACCTGGATCAATCAAGGGAAGAGGCAAAAAATAGAGAGGAACAAATGCTTGATAAGTACACATAAGCCCAAGAACAAATGACGGCCATGATGTTAGAATTTGTGTGAACTATGAAGGAGATGAAGGCTGACAAACCATCCAATGGGGATGGTAGTGCTTTGGGAAGTCACAACTTCGTAGATCAACCTTCTAAGGGTATTGGAGGAGCTTCATGCTGGCCTAACTAGCCCACCTTCTTGCAAGATGAGGCAACCATTCCTAAAGGAGAAGCACGACCCTCATTGAGGGACACTTTGTTGAAAGATTATGATGAATACATGACATAGTCAACCCCTTTTAGAGAACAAATGGATTTTTCAGCTTTCACTTCTTCGAAGCATGGTCAAATGGGAGGTAATAGGGCTAGCCAAAAGCACAAGGGCAATCAAAGAGGACTCCACCACACTTTGGATAAGCTTTCACTTTCAAATTTTGATGGTTCCCCCAAAAGTTCAACTAGGGCTTGGAACCAAAAGGTGAATACATATTTTTCTCTAAGGCCTATGCTGGAGAAAGAGGCCATTCAGTTTGCTACCTTGCACTTGGAAGTGGCTCCCTATGAATGGTGGTATTATAGTTTGGTTACTCAAGGCCACCAACTTATTTCAACATATGAAGAATTCAGTAAGAGGATTATTGAGCGATTTGATAGGGTAGATCCGGAATTGTATTTTAGAGAGTTGGCACAACTAAAGCAAAAAGGCATAGTGGAAGGTTATGTGATTGAATTTCAGAGGCTTTCAGTCATGGTGACAAATGTTTTAGATAAAAGGTTAGTGGTTCTTTTCATGGAAGGCTTGAAGGATTCTGTTAAGGGTTTGGTCAAGGCTTTTGATCCTTATACTCTTCAAGAAACCATTCAAAAGACTCTTGATCTTGAATCCTCAACACCACAAGGTAAAATTCTACCCTTTAATTTTCTGAAAACTAATTCTTTTAAGTCCTATGGACAGCCAAAAGGAAACAAATGGGGGCAGCCAAGGGGCAGCACTTTTGGGCTACCTAGATCAGCTCCTTTGGGGCAATTGGATAAGCCCAATCAGCATGGTATACAGCAGTTTGGAAGGCCAAACCAACAGGGTTTGGGGCAGCAAAGAGAGCTGCCAAGAGGGAGTCTCAAGACAAGATATGAATTGAGACGGAAGAAGTTGTGTTTTGATTGCAAAGACCCTTGATCACCGGATCACCATTGCCATGAAAAATGTCAAATGCACTATATTGAAGTGCATTCAGATGGAGAAGATGAGAATATAGAGGAAGGGGCAGCCACCTATGATGAGGAGCATTTGAAAATTTTTAGTGGAGAAGACTTGGAGGCCGCTTTTGCTTCCCTATCAGGGACCCCTAAATACTACCCCTTTCGTGTGAAGGGTAGTTTGAGAGGTATGGATGTCACTATTCTTATTGATAGTGGAGCCACTCATAATTTCATTGACAAGAAATTAGTGGCTTTATGTGGGTTACAATCTATTGAATTTAATGGTTTTCGTGTGACTATGGCGGATGGCTTCACCATCCCTTGTACCATTAAAATTCCCAAGCTAAACATAATGATGGGAACACACCTCATTGAAAATTATTTTTATGTGGTTAGTATTGGGGAAACTAACCTTGTGCTTGGTATACAATGGTTGCACTCTCTTGGGGAGTACACCCAAAATTACCAAACAATGGAGCTCAAATTTGATGCCAATGGGAAGGAAGTGATATTACATGGTTTGCAAGATAGGGCACTCAAGGGGGTAATGTCCAAAAGAATGGAGAGCATAATACATGAAGGAATTCATGTAGGGGCTGCTAGGTAAGTGGATTTTTCTGAGTTGGAACAACCAACTCTCATGAAGGGAAAGAGTCTCATACATGGCATATGGGGTGAAGGAAAAGTGGGAAAAGGTATCCCATTAAAAAAAAATCAATATTGGGGGCATAGGGCAGCCTCTAAGGTATGAAAGGGACTTTCAAATCCTTCTTTGCATAAGCTGGTTTCTAGAGTATGCTAAAATGTGGTTCCTAAGGCATGCTAAGGTGAAAGGTTTGTTGAGAGTAGTCAATCCTAGTTGGTTCCCAAGGCAGGGAAAGAATTACTTAATTTTTTTTTCTTTCCCATTTTAAAAATTTGTGCTTAAAATTAGCATTGTGGGAAAGTAAAGTTCCATATTTGAGGAGAATTAAGAAATCTGAAAATGACACGGGAAGAAATTTGCAAATACACTTGGAAAATTCTGAGTCTTTTATGTCATTTCAGCTTAGCATACAATTTGGAAACGTGCCAAATAAGGTATCAATTCAGCTGGTTAAAAACACCCCAAGGTTTGAAACCAAGAGGACGCTTGGTGATGATAATAAAGAGGGGATAGATGGGCCACTTCAACTGAATACGTGCGTTTGGAACAAGGTAAAAAGGAGCAATGAACAGCCCTCTACAAAATCTGATTTTACAAGGAAATGTAAGATTTCTTTTGAGAGCAAGGTTCCAATTACTGCTTCACTCCTCCAAGGTAAACAACTTCCACACTTGGGGAGCCCCACATATACTTTGAAAACCCTCAAGGTACACATAGAGGGCAGCTCTTTGATATTTTCCAATTCTGATTTCTTTTTTATGTCCATGATGTCTCTTTTATGTGATATAGACACTAAGGAGTTGTTGGACAACACTTTGGTGATGGATGGTTTGACTTCAATAAAGAATTGCAGGGTTATGGAAAATCAAAATAAATGGTTAACAAAGGAGTTGGTTCACTCCAATACAAGGATACAAATAAATTTATGGGTCAAGAGTGGAATTAACATTTCCATGCATGAATTTCTAGCTCTTTGGAGATTTAATTGGAGGAATTTAAAGTGTAAAATCAAGAGCATATGCAGTTGTTATGAGTTGCATAAAGTGGGACACTTGGGGCAGCAAGGTAGTAAATGAAAAATCATTGGATGGAGGGATAAGGCGGATGCTAGAGGCTGCACCATTGATAACAATCATGAATTTACAACCATACTCCCTAAGCAAATCATGGTCAAAAACACAAAAGAAAAGGGAAAAATGATTTTTTTGAGTAATACGTTTGCTTCATGTGCAAGTATGGACATAGGGGCGGTCAAGGCCCTAACACTTGAAGACTACCTAACTAGAATACCATTTTCCAGCCACCCTTGTGATGCCAAATTCGAAGATTTTCTTGCTTTTAACATCTTATGGGCATTTTTTGAACAAGTGGGCTCAAAAGTAAGGTAACAACATGAGGTGTTGTTGGTCTTTCATTTTCAACTTACTTAAGCAACAAGAGACCTTCATATACAGCTGTAGAAGGCATCACCAAGAGGGGTCTTTCCATTGGAAGGGCCTAGGTTAGAGTTTGGCACAAGATCCATAGTGGAGATAACACTTTGGCTACTTCTATTGCTTGAGAACAAGCAATTTTGAACAAGAAGAATTGTCATGTCCCTCTTTTAATAGGGACATCTTGGAAGACCTTTAACCTTAAACTTATTCCCAGGGGCTAAGGGACAAGTGTAAAGAGAAGTGAGTATTGAATGTTTTATTTGAAAATTTGTAAAAGTACCTTTTTGAAAAGTACTTTATGTTTCTTATTTCACTTAACGAGGGGATCTTTAAGGGTCATGAAGGCTTAAATGATTTTAACTATGTTGTTTGGGTACGGGTACGAGGACGTCTCGGGTACGCGAGTACGTCATTTTTCAAAAACCTTGATTTGGATACGTCGTGGGTACGTCTATATATATATATATATATTACTCATTGTTTTAGTAAAACACTTGAAAATACATAGTATGAAAATATTTGTCTATAAATGATAAAACACTTAAAAATATATAATATTCATTCATTCATTACTTCAAAGACAAGATGTACATTCAAATCTAGAATAAATCATCTTGATTGCCCACAAAATCATGAATGCCACTCCCATTATTTTTCAACTTTATCATTTACTGACACTTTCTCTCACAAGGGCTCATCGGTGCATTGAATCTCACGAGTGCATGCCTTAAGGGGTGCACAGGGAATGGGGTGGGATCGGCTTGTGGCACTTTGCGAGAGATATTCTCATACTATTCTATCACGCATACATCCCTTCATGCAGCCTTCATACCTCCTATGATGTCTCCTTGAAATCTTGAAACCCTAGAATCTGACTAACTCTGAAATATGATAGGATCCTCCAAAACCTAGAATTTGCATTATAGCTCCTAGCAGTCCGAAACCCCTCTCAAACACCCTGAAAGTATATAAATAAAATATAACTTATTAGATATGGACATCTAGTTTCTTATACTTAAATGTTTATTTTATTTCTATACTGTTGGGTTCGGACTGGATTTACATTTAGGGTTGCTTAGTTTTAAGGGTTTTTTTTTAAGGATTTTCTGAGTTTTTTTTTAAAAAAGTTTTTCGCCATTTTCCTACTAGAATCCCTTGGGTATGCCCGGAGACATCCCGGGTACCCCCGGAGGCGTCCTAGAGGTGTCTGTGTCAGTGCCGAACGTTTCCGGCACAACCACGGACACCTCCAGGAGTACTCGAGACGTCCCCGTGCCGGAGGCGTCTCCGAACAGGAGGCGCCGGGGGGGAGGGCGTATCTCTGCAACGTAAGATTTTAAGAAAAAATCATAAGGAAAGGTCTTTTATATACATTTTAAATTACCATCCCTTCCTCTTTTTGGGCGCCAAACTTGGAGCGCTACAAAAGTGAAGAGGAATCATTTGGAGAGGGCATGTCACAATTAATATTCAAATTTGATCATTAAGCACGAAATGCTTAAGCCATTGCCTTGAAGATGAAAACCTTCAAGCAAAGAAGGAGTGGGGATGCCAACCCTCATTTCTTAACTAGGGCAACTTTACCTTGAGGTTGTATTTGCGCCTAATTATTTAAAAAATACAAAAATATTGCATTGGAAGTGGGGTGACTAGGGTTTGGAACCTTGGAAGCTGTTTGCAAGTGATGAAGCCCCCTCATTGGAGGGTTGCATCGATCGAGGTGCTGGAATTGATCATTTCCAGCTAGGGCAATTTGACTTGAGGGCTGGTTTGGGCATTTTGAGAGGGTTTTGAGACCTATTTTTGGGTCTAAACATATCCTGATTTTTATTCCGATATTTCTGCAGTGTGGCGATTTGTTTTTTGAGGTATTTCAGTACATTTTGAGGGATATATTGCCTTAAAAATATTCAATAATTATTATATCTATTTTTCAGCTTGGGCGATTTGTTTTGAGGGGCTTGTGGTTCCAAAATACTTTCAGATTTTCATCATAAACTCTGCCTATTAAATCTTTATTTTTTATGCAAATTTATGAGGGTTTCAGTGGAATAATTCAACTGCAAATTGTTAATTAAATTCCAGCTTGAGTGCGTCTAGAGTTTTAAAATTATTTCATGATTTTGGAAGGATAAACTTGTTTGTTTGGACCAGCCAATTGTTTCTAGGGTTTAGTATAATTTATGCTAATTTTTTGCATGGTGGCTAGAGTTTGTTGAAGTTAAATTAGAAATTTCCTATGTTTGAGGTAGGGTTTCCAAGGATTTCTAATTTTCAGCTAATCACCCCTTTTGGGGACATTACAAATTGGATGACATCCTTGTAGATGTTTTCGAATATGAGGCGAAAGAGTCATTGCCATCTGGTACTAGGGTGGAGCCACGGGGGCAACATTTTACGCAAAGTGAGGAAGCGTAGCAAAGTTTGAGGACTAGACTCTCTCAGTCTCCCATATTTTTCACTAGAACGGGGGAGAGGAAATTGTAGATTCTCATAATATGTAACTTGCATCCATAAAAATTTATAAGTATCAGTTTGTTGTTGTATTTGCATGATTATGCAATTTTGTACTCAATTTGTATTCAAATCTAATATAAAACACTTCCCCAATGTTTTACAAACTCATTTGATACATTTTGTAACTGTAATTTGTATAAAATTTATGTTTTTTTAAGAAATTTAAGTATTTTTTTAAGTTGTCGAGTATTTGCCAGGTAATTTTTTTTTTGGCTTGCTGAGTACTCTTCAAATACCGAGTGTGCGAACTATGGTCTCAAGTTTGACCGATGTATTGCGATAAAGCTGACAATCCCTCCAAGCCTATGGATAATTTACAATTTCACACTCAAAAAGAAAGAGTTGTGCATACCGCTGTCCATGCAAGGCATTCATATATGGAAAAAGATGTAAACCACCAAAAATATTGTATCTTTAATGGAAATGCAAGAAAAATGGAAAACCAAACAAGAAGGTAGTGCAGATAATAATATCAAATAAGGCAAATTGAGATGGAAGCCCTTGAGAAAACAAAACTTTTTCATAAAGCATACTGGTAAGCATCCATGAAGGTCTTTGTAGTTGCTCGGACTAGAGGTAGTGCTCCCAAAACATGGCCGTATCAGTGTGATGTAATTTGTTTAGAGAGCTGAAGGACAGCTAAACACAAGTATATAGCGGTTGGGTGGCAGATAAATAAACCTGTGCAAGTCACATTTTGGACCAGCATATGGGAAACACCAAAAAAAATACAATACGTTAATCTGGAGGGCAAATTAAGATAGTATTCCAATGGAAGGATATTTCTCCATTTTCTTTTATCCGACTCTATCAACACAAAGTGTTTCTTCTTTAATTTTCAATCAAGGCTAATGAGAGAAAAAGTATGTAACCGCACATGCATTAGATGCAGAAAGAATGCACTGATAATAGGCAAAAAATTTATAAATGGAAAGAACCTCATCAAAAGTATATAAGGAGGATTGTTCAAAATAGATCGTGCTTTACCCCTGAAGATTCAAGAGAACAATGATTCGAAACAGCTGAATGCATTGGAATCATTATTTCTACAGGGACATTCACCAGATAAGAACAATAGACTTATTTCTTAATTCTTTCCTTTGTAGGCCTATTTCTAATAATTTTCATTTCTTTCTTATGTAGCCCTATTATGAAACTCAAAATTTAAGCTGTGAATAAAGGTTTGGGATGCTAGCTTGTTTGTGCACCTTATCATTAGGATCGAGAAACTTTGTAAAGTTACCTTTAACTAGCGTTAAAAAACATGGGTGTTCATACAATCAAAACCTGGATATCAAAGTCGAACATAAAAAGCAAAGGAAAAAGCATCCCCACTTGGTCATTGATCATCCGAATTTGTTGAATCTCTGAGTCACGCTCTTCAATCAAGCTCCGTGCTAAATGTAACTCTGAGTGAAGTTGATCCCGCTGAATAAACATGTTTGCCAATGGAATCAGAATATAGATTTTAAAAAGGCACACAGGAGATCACATTGCACATAATTTAATGACCAAATATACAACTTTGATCTTACAAATCTATAAATGAATTATAAACATGATGTGATTTATTCTATTAGTTTGTTTTAATAAGCAAACGGATTTGTGTTAATGAGAAAAAAACTACATTGATGAAATTCAACATCACAGGCTGCCAGTAAAACAGTCAGCTTTTTAAAAACCAGACTAATCAGATTTCCCAGAGTATTACAAAGAAGACATATCTATGAGAGCAGGAACCACATAAACTATGAAACGGTGGACAAGAAAGAGTCTCACAGGAAGGCTCATACCTGATGACAGCATGTGTAGTACTTAGTGGAAAGTAACTGTGTCACAGGGGCTCTTTCTGGAGTAGGAGAACCAAGTTTCAGCAGGCTCTTGTTTGATATTTTGTATATGTCCCAGTGCATTATCTATTGAGGGGCCCTAATCCAAGTTTTGTGTTTTCAACTTTTCTGCCTCTTCGATGTATTTAGTGACAAATCCAGAGCCGGGCCTCAATTGTCAAATTGAATTCTTTCTTTAGTCTCCATAGGCATGTTGTGCTGATTATAAGCATCAAGCAGCTTCTGCAGTAGACTAATGATCTGTTGGTTTTGAGAAACTAATTGATCATGATGAATAGAGGATTGGTAGCTAAAGTGAGTCTGCTGCGTAATATGGGTGTTGTGGAAGGGCTGAAGATGAAGGGTGATTATCTTGATGAAGATATCAACAGAATCAGCATAAGCATGAGAAGTGGAGTGAGGTGTGGGAGTTGAGTAGTTGTAGTTTTAACGGGTCGAAAGGCAGAACCTTGGTGAATGAAGGACAAAGACTGGGATGGTGTATCTGAAGGACTATTCCATTTACTTTGTGCCTCTGCTTGGAGGGATTTGGCAACAGTTTCCAGGGTGGGCTTAAGGGATTGCACTTGCTGATACATAGTGTTCAGCAGAGTTTGCTCTGAATTGAATGGGTGGGATTGGGCTACCTGGTCAGCTGGATGCTGAAAATATGAAAATTCTTATGGGAATCTGAACCAGAGGCGAAATTGACATCTAGTGGCAATTGTATACTCAGAAAGGGAAAGGGAGGCAACCGATTCTCATAACAGACATTTTTAGGGTTTACATGCCCATCTAAACAGGGATTTGGAAAATGTGATGCCTGGATGAAATGGGAACTTATGAATACCACCTGAGAGTCCTAGCTGGGGACTTCTTGGAATATCTGTGTGCTGTTCTTGGGAGAGAAACTGTTGCTGAAGCTGATGAAAATCATCCATGATACATGTTCCCGCTCGAGGAGAGTGACACAGCACTTCTTTGCCCTTACCCAAATTGGTAACGTGGAATTGATTGGACATGGCTGTATGGTGATCAATAGAGGAAGAATGTTGTGATGGGATGTTATGTACCTTGCACAAATAGTGGAGACTTCAAAAAAATTGTAGGTAGAAGGGAAATGCAGGGAGGACCCAACTGTAAGGCATTTATAGAGAGATTCCAGAGCCTTCAGCTTCACTGCAAGTGAGTCAATGTTGTCTGCATATATCCTTCGTTAATCAAAAACATTTTGAAAAGACTGGAAAGTAATGTAGACTTGGAAATATATGAAAATCAACCCTGGCTAGAATATTGTGATGGACATGTCTAGGAAAACTCCTAGTAGAAGGGTGTAATATGAAGAGTCTCCAATGCCAAAGAAAGAAGTCTGCAATATATGAACAGATTTCAGGATAGCATTTCGCATATCAGATATGGCCAAAATGCTGTGAGTTTCGAAGCATAGAAAAGCAAAAAAGACATGAAGGAGAAAGGCTGATAAGAAAGGCCTCTTCCACTGCGTCTTAAATTCTGCTTTCACCTTGTACGGGTCCTGCCAGTAATAAAAATATTTGAAATTGTCTGTCAGCCCTAGGGAATGATCGTTGTGTGCTAATGTACAAAATTGGGCCAATTCCATGAGAGGGGAGTTGAAATGTGTCTGACTCAGCTGCAAATGTGCCATGAATGGGTTAAAAAGCTGATGGAGTATGGTGTGTGCCAGTCATTCCTCAATTCTTGATATAGTTGGTGCTTCCATGATCTGTGCCATAAATGGTGACACTCAAAATTTGTGGATAAAAGAAAAGCATAGGATGGAAAAAGTAAACTGTGGAAGGTGGGATAGGAAAACAAGCTGACATGGAGTAAGAATAGGAAGGAACAAATGAATAGAAAGGTAAGATAGGGTGAGAAAGATCAGAGGGGATAAAAGGAATTTTAGAAGTAAAGTTTATGGTTGAAATACATAGAATGAATTGAGGTCAAAGAAAATGAACTAGAAAAAGATAAAAAAGACAAAAATATAAAGGAATTTAAAAAATAGTTAACTGAGGGCAAAAGCAAACATGGTGAGAGCAGGAATAAGAAAACGACAGGTGATTATCAATCAACAAGATGAATGTCATCATAATCCACAAAAGGAGTAAGGACCAACTTTGACAAGGTAAAGTTATCAGTGGTGCTTTATTTTACCGGATCATCTTCTTCTTTGTTTCCTTTGCATTTGGTAGAGTCAGGACGATGCCACAAAAATTGAGCAATCGGTGCTCAAAATCTTCAATTATTTGAAGAGCTTCCAAAGGGTAGACATAGTAGGTGTACCGGGTCAGTCCCTTGAGTATTGAGTACAGCCATGGTTAATCAAAGTAATGATGAGGATAGTATTTCTTCTACCTGAAAATGAGTAATTTTGGATTTTTCTGCTAACTGAATTCTGTGGTAGAGATCCCAAGATTCTGCATAATCATTAGTCTGAACGCCAAAGTATCTTGTATGCGAGAAGGATGCTGCATGTTGAGTCATGGAGGGGTTCCCCAATCCTGGAAGAACCAGGGATTCCAGAGCTTGCACCATAAAAATTCAATTCAATAAAAGGGATCGTTGGAGGAAGCCAAGGGAAAGAAGGCTGAATCTTGAAGGATGGGAGTGTGTAGAACTATGGTATTCACCAACAGCTATGTAAGGAAAAGTCCTGCATGTTGTTTATAGTGAGCGGGTTTGTAGAGAAGAGGGAAATGCCCATAATGCATATATTGGGATAAATAGCATGCAAAACTTCTTGTGGCTAAGAGGTGTTTTGAAAACTATGCCTGTTCTGCTTCAGCCAAATACCCCAACAAATAAATCTTGGAGTGATTTAAAACAGGTTTAATAATGGGGGATTTGGTGGTATAGTAGTCTATCGAGAAAAAAGCTGGGCGATTTGAGTGGGAGGTGAATGATCAGAATGGAAAGCAGAGTTAGCAAGTCTTTGTATCTCATGCGCATACATACAATAGAAAAGAAGATGATCCCTGGCTTCAGGTGCCTGCTGTCGTGAAAATCCCAGTATCAAGTGGGGCCATAGTAACCTTTCTTGAGGAGATTTTCAGCTGTGAGAAGCTTGTTATGTAAAGCTAACCACATAGAAGCTTTAATTTTGGGCCATATGTGTATATTCCAAAGCTTTTTCCAAGGAATGGGCATAGCATTATGTGAAGGAGTCGGAGAGGAAAACGAAAACTGTGCTGAGCAATGTCCTGAAGAAGATGGGCCCCATCTGAGGATGCCATCCACCTGGGAGAAGATCAATTTTCTCCAACATAGTTCACCCTTTAATTGTTGCCCAGCTTCTGAATGTTGTGTTTGGAAGCTCAGTGACCAGAGACCAGTTCCAAGATGAAGACTCAGATCTCTGGCCTGTATTAATAACATCTTTCACACAGCTGAGACCTCAATATTCTGCACAATACCGAAGTGGTTGGAGTTCTGGGATAGAAGATAGAGGTACTTTCCCATTCCATCCGCCCCTCCAAAACAAATCTGGAATCCCCAAGTGGATCTGCCAAGTGATGTTAAACCAAAGTAGGGATAAAACGGTGCATATATGCTTCCAAATAATGAAGCCAGCTCAATTCATGGCAGAACTTAAGACACCGGATGATGTTGTGATGTGCATGTATTTTTGCTTTATGATAAAACTCCAAAGGTTGTATGAGCGGGTATATAGCATCTAGGCTAACTTCACACTAGAAAATTGATAGAAAATACGGGGATCTTTGAGATTGAGACCACCTATCCCTTTTGAGGGTGGTGATGATTTTCCAGTAGACTAATGGAAATCCAAATTTGTCTTTTGTTTCTTTCCCTAGGAATGATCGTTGCTTACAGATTGCATCCTGATGCACCTTGTGGGGTAATGATAAAATAGAAATAAGATATACTGGCATGGATTGTACCACAACTTGAACTAACTCTATGCAGTCTGTTTAAAATTCTCGCACCAGGCTCAATTTTTCACCAGTCCAATTTCCTTGTGGAAAATTGAGTGGCTCAAGCTTCAAATAATTCTCTAAATATAAATGGCTTTCATTCAAATAAATAAATTTAAATAGTTCTCGCCCACTAATTAAATAAACAAGCTCATAAATTAAAAAAAAAGGGAATCCCAAGATATAATTAAAGCTAGCTCATGCTTTAAATAAAAGCTATGAATTCAAATGAAAAATACGGGAATGAAGATAGGGAGCCCTGACCATCATTTAAAATTCAAAAGAAAGCTTCCTCTTCTTTTTATATAATATGGAAGTAGCTAAAAGTCAAAGATTTTCAGGCCACGTACATGAGGAAGTATGGGCATCGTGATAAACCTGCAAAGTATTTTTTTAGCCACTACAAATACAAAAGAAGCTACAGCAAGGAAAAAACTGCAGAATTTCATTCAATTATGGTGGTGGACAGCTGAATTTTAAATGTTTCTTTCTTTTCTCCTCTATATTCTTCTATATATTGTAATGAGCTCATTCTGAATAGAGGTCAATCTCTTGGGAATTCTATGCCTACTGAATTTTAGAATTCTGTCATTTTGTACGTGAGAAAATATTGAGCCTTCATTGAATAGAATGTGAATATGCATACTCTTTGCAAGTGATAAATTTATTGTAGTTCTTGTTTGTCTACCCCTTAGATTTTGTCTTGTTGCTGCAACTTCATATACAAGTTGCATCTTTCCCTTCGCATTTTACTTTCTTTGTTGTGTTTCATTCCACTGTGTTCAAATAGATATGAGAGTCTCCCACTCCCTGGTGCATCACCAATTTTAGTTTTTGTATTCTCCCAACTCCTTTCCCCTCCAGATTTCCCTTTATGAAAGTAGTTTGGAGTAGAATAACACTAATATAGGAAACAAAACCAGCTGGCTCTGAAGGTTGCTCAGCAAGATTAGTCCCACACTGACAGAGCTTCCCATGTTATGTTTGAATTGTTAGTGTAGTCAAGCGGACATTTCAGACTGTTAACAGTTTTGGCATGCTCGATGGGATGGGAATTTGATGTTAAATTTTAAAATTCTTATGCAAATTCCCCTTATTTGTATTAAAATCTGAGATTTTGGTGAGAGCCCTTGACCCGTCTGCTTTTAGAAACAAAATTTCAATCACCTGGCAACTCTGCTGGTCAAAGGAATCCAGACACAAGTGGATGAAGACCTTGCCTGGCCTTCAATTCAGGTATTTTCAAAAAAAGCTTCATTTTTATATAGTTCCTTGTTGTAATGAAATCCGATTGTAATGGCCAACCCAAGAGTCCTTCCCTTTAAATCTTGGAATTCTAGGAGCCCACTTCAACTACAGCAATGGAATCCTATCCTTAAAATTTAGGTCTTTTCAAAGAAAGCTTCATTTTTATATAGTTCCTTGCTGCTGTAATGAAATCAGACTGTAATGGTCACCCCAAGAGCCCTTCCTTTTGCATCTTGGAATTCTGGGAGCCCACTTCGACTACAACAATGGAATCATATCCCCAAGTCAGTGTTGAAGACTCTTCCTACTTTTAATAGAGATGATTCTATTTGTCCAATAAAGCACATTCAGGATGTGGCAAATCTATGTTCACTGTATAATATCATTGAAAATGATGTGGCACTCAGATTGCTTGCTTCATCCCTCAAAGGAAAGGCACAAGAAGAGATCAAAGGATTGGCTTCTCAGTCAATATCAACTTGGGATCATCTTGGTGAGAAACTACACAATCAATTCAGAGAGAGTTAATACTCTTACTCTAATTTAACATCAGACTACCATCAAGAGGGCTGCCATGGAGCACACGTCATATTTCAATTTCAGATAGGACAAAACGTGGAAAAGAATACCTGTAAAGGTCCGTCCTCCACCAGGTATGGCTTACTTGTATTATCTGAAATCTTTTAATTCTAATATCGCATTAATGATACAAGATCAAAGAGGAACAACACTACCAGAAGCCTATGAATTCGTTGTCACAGCTAAAAGTAACCTTATAAATGTTGGTGCATTAGCTCGTATATTTGCAGTGCCCTTGAACCCTAAGATTCATGATGTTTCTCACAATCCCCCAAAGCTCTGCCATTCAATACCTAATCCTACCCCATCCATCCCACAGTAAGTCAATGACTGAGATAAGAAGCTTGGTTACACAAGTTTCTAATGAGTTCATAGCTTTGAAAAATCAAATAGTCATCCAACAGGCCCAAGAGTAGCTAGCTCTCCAAAATACTTGAATGCCTTATCCCCAACCCCCCATAATCCCAACAATCTTCAAGATGAAAATTGAAAAAGTATTGGCAAATAACTTTGTTTTTTTGACATTATGATGAGGTGAGAGAGATTACTGAGCAAATAGAGGATGAAGAGCTTAATATTTGGATGAATCATGCACAAAGCAAAAGGACGTTGATTGAGGAGAAGCTTGATGAGTTATTCATTACTGAATGGAGCGATGACAATGTTGAGGAGGAATTCACACATCTAGAACTCAAACGGCACAAAATACTCGAAGAGCCCTCAAAGATTAACAAAGGAGGAGACTTGTTCTCTATTTTAAAGGAAGGCTATGTACTCCTTGATGAGGAATGCCCTATTATCTCCCCTAAACAAGAGCAATCAATGGATCTATTTTCTTCTCTTCAGAATGGTTACACTCTTCTTAAAAAGGGATAATGTGTTCTCTTCCTTGAGAAGTAACACACTGATACAGAGCCTACCACCACTACAAGGGAGTAGCACCATAACAATCATAGCTGCATCAGTAATGAATAGCAATGCTTGTAAAGAATGCACAGGTTTCCCTTTGAAGTCAGGCTGTTCAATCAGATTCCAAGCTCTCTTGGAATCAAGTGAAGAAAATAAATCACTCATGCTTATATCAGAGAGTGAGAAGAAGCTAAAATTTATAGTCACTCAACCCAAGTAGCCATTTGGTCTAAATCAAATGCATGGCTATGAAGCACAGAGTGATTATCAAGCATAGGTTGATCCTGCAGAGAAGAGCAAGCCCAAAATGCACAAATTTTTCATCTTCTCACTCATTCATTCCTTGGAATTGGTCACTTTTGCTGCGAAATTAATTCCTTGTCTCAATCTGGTAAGAAAAGACAGCTATTTTGTTATTCTAATTAGTGGGTTTGTTTGAATCCCCACTCATGTTTTGTTATGGTAGGGATTCCCAATTTTTGCACAATAAGATGCATTTTGCATCACCCTGTACAGTCTGCTTGGACTACTGTATGTGTTTTTGTTTTCTGTACATAATTTATGAGCAAGGCCCAGGAAGGAGTTTCAAAGATGAAAAACTTAAAGTCTGCTTGGACTACTGTATGTGTTTTTGTTTTCTGTACATAATTTATGAGCAAGGCCCAGGAAGGAGTTTCAAAGATGAACAACTTTACGAGGAAAATGAAGAATGGGAATTTTTAGCTCAAAGCCTTGTTTTCTATGCCACGGCTACAAAATGGAGCTGCAAAACCGAAAAATGGAGGAGAATTCGTGCTCAAAATTCATAGTTTTGAAAGTAAAGTTGTACCAAACAATGGTCGTGGGAGCATCTTCAAAATCGAGCAACTTTTTAAAGAAGCCATCAGGGAAGAAATTGAAAGCCTAGATCAATAGAGCTACAATGTAGGATCATTCTAGCAATGTTGCAGGGCCAAAGAGCCAAAAACGAGTAATAAATTAATGGTCAAAATGCTCATTCCCATGGAGAAAAAGCACTTAAAATGGCTAAGACATTTTCCTTTGAAAGCTCAGAGTTCTTTCTAGTCGTTGATCTTCCTAAGATCTCACGATGTGAACTTTTTTTGAAAATGTTGCTAATGTCATCCACAAAAAGTGACTCAGCCTATCGGATTGGAAAAGGAGCATCCCAAGCTGTACATCTCCTAAATCTTTATTAAAAGCTTAAAGACTGAAAATAAATTTGCAGGCCATGGATTGAGAATTCAATGATAGGTGGCAGCCGTGAGCAATCTTGATGAAGGCAGTAGGATCTCCAACCGTTAGATCTACAACAAAAAGGAAGAGTCAACATTGGCTAAGGAAAAGTGGCGGTGCCCATGAATATATTCATTTGCAAGCTTGTATGGGTTAAAAAAATTAGCTCAGTCAAAAAATAAAAAGAGAGATTTTCAACCATTGATCTGTTAAGATCCAATGGTGAGAGATGCTTGGTCAAAGGACATGTGGCGAACAAGAGGCATTTTGAATAATCAACATGATATCATCAATAAGATTCCAATCAGGTTGTTAGATTAAGATCTGGCATGCTAGTCTCTAGCCGTTGGATCTTCGTTTAATAAAAGGCATAAAAATATAAAAAGGAGCTCAAATGAAGGGGCACACTCAACTATTTGAAATGTCAAAAGTCCCTAAATCCATCAAATCACAGGGAGCATCTTGAGCCATCAATCTTCAAAGGTTTAGAGCATAAAGCTAAAAATCCAATGTGGATCTTGAGTCATTGATCATTCCAAGATCCAACACCACGAGTTATCTTAAAGAAGACTGCTGACATGACATCTTAGGAGTGCCTCAAGTTGTTAGATGGCTCAATTGCACTAATCTACAATTGTTCGATCAACTAGGAGAGATCACAATTTTCATCTCGCACAGGCAGCTTCCAGGACAGGAAATGAATGAAGCTTAAGTGGTCGTAACATGAAAATTCAAGGAAAATACAAAGCCCGAGCTGTAGAGGAGAGTACACACTACACATGGCATCGAATTGGTGCGACTTTGAGCGATTTCAAAACGATCAAAGATGGTGAAAAATTGCATAAAATGATTACACAATGAAGAAATTGGAAGTCATGGATAAAACATTGTCAAATAACGTCAATAGTGAGACCCCTGCTTATTAATCCCAAGCCAAAAGAATATGGTGGGGGGACCGACCAAATGAACCAACTACTTTTCATGACTTATATGCCCAATTGTGATAGCCCCAGATGGGACAATTAGGCCAAGTTGGGGTTTTCCCACAAACCCTTAGATAATTCTTTTAACCAACTGAAATCTGACCCCAAAACCAGTAAACCCTAGCTGAAAATTTTGAATAATTTCCAAGCAAAACACATCTCCAAAATAGCCCCAAAAATAGCTAAATAAGAAACTGAAACAAAGTACCTTTTTGACCAAGTGATAGTGGCAAGGAGGCTGAAAATTATCCTTGCAAATATTCTAATTTTTAAGCGAAGGTACAGCTATGTTTCCACTTCAAAATCAGCCCCAAAACTTCCCCAAGGGAGTTGCCACATGAAAAATTAGAGAAATAAATCTGGTAATCAAACCCTTGAATTTACCCTTCCACAAACCTTCCAAACCTTCCCAAGCAAGTCGCCCAAGTTGCAAAATATTATAATAATTTTTGGAATATTTCTAGGGCACAGAATGGCCCTCAAACCCTGCAAATGATCCACAAACAACTCGCAATGCTGGAATAAAATATCAAAATTACCTTTTGACACTAGAAGAGGGTTCTGAAGCCAATTAGCCCTCTTGCGAGGGGTCGACACTCCTCCAAAGCAAGTCATCACCCTAGGGATGGCTTTCTAGACCAACCAAAGCTATCCAATCAAGTTCGCCCACCTCTTTTCCCTACACCAATGCAATCACAAAGCCTCCAAAGGTGTTCGCCAATCTTCCGTACAAGGTGATGTTCCAAAACACCTTTGTAGATCTAGTTGCATGCAACCATGCAAAGCTGAAGCACAATTACAGCCCTTGAATAGAGCTGCCCTAAATGCAGGAATGGAGGTTTTCGTCCCCAAACCCTTGTCATACTTGAAAGTTTTCGTCTTCAAGTTATGATGAACAAGCTTGACATACTTGATCAACAATTTCAACATCCAAAATGCATAACCTTTTCAAATAAGCATTTCCTTACCTTTTATATCCCTCCTCCAAGTGTGGCGCCCAAAATAAGGAGAGAGAGCTTACCTTTTTCTTTTAAAAAGATAATATATAAGTGACCATGACCCTCAAAAAGGTCCCAAAATTAGATAATAAAGTGCTTTATCATAAAACGCTCTTGAAGCTCACAAATGTTCCCCTTTTTGCCTCTAAATTCCTTAGCCCTTGGGAATGAAAAGGCTAAGGGTCTCTCCCAAAGATTAGTTTGAAAAGGGGGACATTACACCAATGGATGAAGGCAATTCTCACCTCGACATTTTGCACGCAAACTACCTCAAGAGTTGCCAAAATGTTCAAGTATTCGCCAATCTAATTTCCCTGTAGAAAATTGTGTTGCTCAAGCTTCAAATCATTCTCTAAATGTAAACAGGCTTCATTCAAATCACTATATTTAAATAATGGGCTCACCCACTATTTCAATAAACAAGCTCATATATTTCTAAAAAGGGAAGTTCAAGCTATATTTAAAGCTAGCTTATGCTTTAAATAAAATCCATGAATTCAGAAGAAAAGCTATAGGAATGAGAAAAAGGAGGCCCCCATCGTTTAAAATTCAAAAGAAAGCTTCCTCTTCTTTTTATTTAATATGGAGGTAGCTAAAAGCCATAGATTTGCAAGTCAAGTACATGAGGAAGTATGGGCATCATGGGTAAACCCACAAAGTATTTTTTGGGCCAGTACAAATCCAAAAGAAGTTACAGCAAGAAAAGAGCTGCAGAATTTCATTTAATCATGGCAGCGGGCAGCTAAATTTTAAATATTTTTCCCCCTCTTTTCTCCTCTCTATTCATGTATAGTAATGAGCTCATTCTAAGCAAAGGTCAATCTCTTGGGCATTCTATGCCTACTAAATTTTAGAATTCAAATTTGAGCCTTTGTAATTTTGTATGTGAGAAAATCATGAGCCCTCATTGAATAGAATGTGATTTTGCATACTCCTTTCAAGTGATAAATTTATTGACTCTTGTTTGTTCACCCCTTGGATTTTGTCTTTCTACTATGACTTCACATATAAGTTGTATCTTGCTCTTTGCATTTTATTTTATTTTGTTGTGTTTAGTTCCCTTCTTTCATACTCATAACATCATGTTCAAATAGATAGGAGATCCTCCCACTTCCTTCCTTGTGCATCACCACTTTTAGTTTATGATTTCTCGTAACTATTTCCCCCTCTAGTTTAGGAAACAAAACAAACTAGCTCTGGAGGTTGATATGCAAGATTAGTCCCACACTAGTAGAGCTTTCCATGTTATGTTTGAAATGTGGGTGTAGTCAAGTGGACATTTCCACACATTAACACAGCCTACTAGAAATAAATAAATTATATTAATATCCACGAATGACCAAAAGTATATCAATGGGACTCAAGGATACAACCATTAACAATAGAAAGTTCAAGCAGAGAGAATACAAGAAACTAAAGTACATAAGACAAAGTAAAGTATTGTGCCACTAACAAAGGTTGTATTGAAACCAATATAAATAGTAATTATGGGCGAACAAGAGCCTCCAAAAGCATGTGTTGATGAAGACTAGAAGCCCTTATCAGAAAACTTTGTCTATACCTGAAGTGGAGGGGTTGTCTGACCCATCACCAATCATTGTGAGAAGATCTGATAGTGTTTGTTGTGGAGTACCCAATGTCTAAGGGGCTCACTCAAGAGATCCTAAGGGGAAGCAAAGCACTTCCTCTAGAATCTCCCCTGGCATCTAAGATCAAGGTACTTCCCATAGTACAAAAGAAACTGGTACTGTGAGTTTGTCCTTGTGGTCTGGCGACAATCGGTAAGTAGTAGGTCCATGTCGTTGGGAAGGATCGGAGCCATGCCAATGGGAAGTAGGGCCACAGTGGTGAGGGAGTGCAGCATGGGGGATATGAGTACTGAGTAGTAATGATTTGCTGAGAGAAGCACCACCTAACTTTTCTATCAACATTGATGTGTGATGCATTGGTGTCCAAAGGGCACTTAATGCTGCCAATCATTTGGATGGGCTAGAAGAAAGAGGTGATCAAAATGAGGGATCTAGAGCTTCTAGGCTCCTCCTATAGGGATCTGCCTTGGAGGGTGAAGAGCTCGTGAAGATAAAGAGCTAGGCACCATTGGTCTGGATATCTAAAGAAAGTAGATGGAGAGTTGGTTGAGTCCTTGTAGATGCAGTGATATTGTCCCAGGATCTTATAGTAAATGGGGCATCTAAAAATGAAGTATTCATCAGTGTCCACCTCTTGGAAGGAGCAAAGACGACAAATCCAATCCAGACGAAGAATTTGGTGATATGTTTCAACCTGCATCTGATAAGAGCACATTCTCATCTAGCCAAAGGGAAACCTCAAGCCATGGGACCAATGGTGATGAAGATAATGAGGGTGACAAATAATGCCATCCACTACTTGTAAGAATAACTCGACGTCCAAAGCAAGCTTGGGGTTGAGAGGCTCAAGGGGGGAGACCTATGTGGTCTGAAAATACTTTCTGTAGATGTCCTCTTTGGCAGCTCTAGTGATGACATCCTTTGTGGGAAGGAACCCCAGGGGGCAACGGGTGCCCAAGGAATACATAGAGGGGTAGCATATCCATAGAGATGCCGATAGAAAGAAGCAACCTAGTCTCAAAGTACCAACAGTGTTGGCATCTAGTCGGGACTAGTGAAGCAATCCTCTCTAAAGAGCAAAGTGCTAAGTATCAATATCTCTCATGACCATACGCCAAGTCTGTTGAGGCCCTGAGTATGTAGATGTAGAGAGTAAGCCAGAAGATAGTCTCAAGGTGTAGCAGTCAAGCGACAAATTGAGCTCAGACAATGTGCTAAGGAAATATCCGCTTGCAACAGATCATGCACTGTAACATGAGAGTCTGGACCCTCTCAATATGTGCCCAACCAATGGCCCCTAAACTAGGTCCCCACACCTTTGAACCATATAAAATTGTAGGTTTGATGATTGCATCAAAAAGGTGTCACAAGGTAAGCATGACCTGGATGTGGATCTTAAGACATTGACATTCTAAAATAGAAAGAGAGGCATGCCCCTTGCAAAGGTGCAGATGAGAAGCAAACTTCATGTTGAAGCATGGACCAGAGAATTGTACTCCCAAATAAGTGTAGGCCGATGTGATCTCTAGAAGTTCCCCTTTGTAGAAAAATTGGTATTTGGATAGAGAGTGCTTGGAGATATTGAAGATCATAACCTTAATTTACTAAGGTTGACCATAAGTTCTCAAAGTTCGCAAAAATGAGCAATGGCATCAAGTTGTTGTAAGCCCTCGATAGAGAGTGAGAGAAAGACAATATCGTCAACAAAAAGAAGGTTAGCTATAAGCACCTCATGCCAAAAAAAACCATCATCTATATGAGTATGTTGCCGAAGGAACTCCTCTAATTCATCAATGTAGATGCTAAAAAGTGTCGGTGAAAGAGGGAATCCTTGCTTGACCCCAAGGTACTCTTCACAAAGTTAGAAAAACTGTGTGAAGTACAAAACTGCCTAAGAGGTGTCTCATAAATCCTCCAAACAACTGTAATTAAAGAATCAGGAATACCAATATATCTCAACTTCTTGAAAAGTAGGTGTCTCCAAACTGATTCAAAGGCTTTATTTAAGTCAACAAAACAACAAAAGACTTTGGAAGACCTATGACAAGCTTCTTCAATAATAGCCCGAAGTGTGAAAATGTGATCGATAGTTTATAGTCCTTTCTAAAGACAACTTCTTGTTAAACACGAAACATACTGAGAGGGAGGGGGTGAATCAGTTTATTATATATCTTTTACTTAATCCGATTTTTTTCTTTAACCACTTAATTACACATTTAAGATATGCAATAAAACTGAAACAATAACATACACCACACAAGAGAGAGAAAGAGAGAGAGACACTAGATTTTTACGTGGAAACCCAAAGTGAGAAAAACCATGGAGAACAGTCTCAAGTATATGACTGAACACCAACTCAAATTACAAAGTTCGCAAGCACCAACTTGCATGAGCACCAACCCCTTTGCCGAGCACCAACACAACTATTTGTGAGCACCAACCCATAGGAGCACCTACTCCTTGCAAAGATTTGTGAGCACCAACCCACATGAGCACCAACCTCTCTTATGTATAAAACACAACTATCTCTCAATGTTGCTTACTCAACAAATGATAGAACTATACAATATCTCCTGCTTTTCTCTCCTTTTTTCTTATATAAAACAATTAAAAAACCATGCACTCTTGCATATTACAAATGGCTTCTCAAGCCTTTGTTTATAGCTTTCCAAATGACTTTTGGCATTCACCATTTGTGACACTTCAATCTTCATGGAAAATGGTGCCAAACTTGCATGACCCTTTATATCCTTTCATTTGAAAAGTCACATGGTGACCCTTCATGAGCAAATTCGTCCTTTCCCCTTTTGTCTTTGTCTTGGTGACCTTTCGAATTCCTTAAGATGACTCTTCATGGAAAAATGCGTCATACCTTCTTTTGTCTTCACTTGGTGGCTCTTGGAATTCCTCAAGATGACTCTTCATGAGAAAATGCGTCTCATTCCTCTTTTGTTTTTACCCCGTGACTCTGACTTCTCCATGGGCCCTCTTTTGACTTTTATGCAACCAAAAATATATTCGTTAATATTAAATAAATATCAACACACATTAGCCAAGATATGAATATTAAAAACACCATTAAATGCTATAGGGCCTTTATCACCAATGCTAGACCTTTGACATCAATGACAATATTTTCAACACTTGTCCCCTGACTCTGAGATTACTCCTTTCTAGGTACTCTGACAACTACATGTCTAACATTGTGGCATAAAGTTTGGCAAATGTATGCCCTATCATAATGGTCATATAGTTGCTGGGGATAGATAGATCTTTGGACTTATGAATATGATAGATAATTTGATGCGACCATGACTTGTTGGAAATAGTGTCATTGATGTCAAAGGGTAATTGTGAATCTGATTGATAGCAAAGTATTTCGATAAAATAATTAAATTAAATTAAGAATATTTAAGTTAATTGAGGCAATTAAACGTGCAAATAATAGTCATATCTTTGCATGGAATCGAAGACAAATTAACTATGTTTAAACAGGCTTAAAGAGGCAATTATGGCGAAGCTTTCAAGGCAGTTTTTAACGCTGAAATGGTCCCCAACCTTGGCCGACTTGCTAAAAGACAATGGTGTTGTTTTCTAGGAAGTCGTCCCACATTTGGGAGGAGTTGTGACCATTGAAGAGTCACAACCTTAATTTATGGCTTTCCGTAGGCTATTAAAAGGTGCATAGCAAGTGGCAAAATAAGCAGATCCGAAAGAGAAAAGTAATAAAGAACAGCAGAAATATTTAATAGAAGAAATTGTTAGAATATTGGAAGAAAAATCTGTAGGTATAAGGAAAAGCATAGCGGCGAAAATACTCAAATGTAGATCAGATTTAAAGGAGAAAAAACAGTGTTCTATCATCAGTTGTGTTAGCAACAAATTAAAGATAGAAGACTGTTTCTTGTAAGAAGGTTGGTGCCTTCGTATAGAAGAGATTGGTGTATCTTGCTAAGTTGGTGCTCGGCGAAAGGGGTTGGTGCTCCTGTAGGTCCAACCTACTAAAGTGTAATTGGGGTTGGTGCTCTAGTAGGTTGGTGCCTACAAATATTTATATTGAGAAAGATTTCTCCAGTGTTTTCTTCTGAAAGGGTTTCCACGTATATCTGGTGTCACTTTGTATTGTGGTATATTGTGTTGTGATTTGATTGCTTTGAATATCTTAATTGAAATAAGTGATTAAGTGTTAGAAAAAAAAAGAATATCTAATACTGATTCACCCCCCTCTCAGTATTAGCTTGTGCTCAACAACTGGTATCAAAGCGGGTTCTTCAGATATAGCTTAACCACTAGAAGGTAGATCATACAAGCACACATGGTTGGATCACAAGTTCAAAACGGATTTTCCACTAACAAGGCACCATTGTTTGATGGCACAAATTATGCCTTCTGGAGCATAAGAATGAAGACATATCTAATGGCTCTTGGGTTCGATATTTGACAAGCAGTAGTAACCAGATATCAAATGCCACAAATGCCACCAACAGATGCTACTGGAAAGAAGGCTAGCGAGAACAATGCTAAAGCAATGAATGCCATCCTATGTGGCCTTTCAGAATCGGAATTCATAAAAGTCATGTAATGTGATTCTGCAAGAGAGATCTAGGAAAAACTTAAAACTATCTATGAGAGTGATAGCAAGGTAAGACGAGCAAAACTCGAAACTCATAGGAGACAATTTGAGAGTTTAAAGATGAAGGAAGAAGAGAACATTGCAGGATACCTGCTCCATGTTGATGAAATAGTCAATGTTATTCGAGGACTTGGATAAACTGTGGAAGAGTCTGCAATCGTCCAGAAAGTGTTGAGATCCTTAACGCGGAAGTTTGATGCGAAAGTCTCTGTTGTTGAAGAAATGAAAGATCTGGATAAATTAAAGATGGACGAGCTCCACGGAATCCTCATAGCATATGAAATGAGGACTGAATCCGAAAGACCATCAAAAAGAGAAGCAACGTTCAATGCATCAAAGGGGAAAATCAGGAACCTGAGCCAAGCGATATCTCAAGCAACGAAGAAGATGAAAAGGAGGCTCTATTCATTCGAAAGTTGAAGAAAGGTTCGGGCAAATATAAAGGTAAGTTACCATTCAAATGTTTTGATTGCGGCAAGATTGGTTATTTTGCAGCTAAGTGCCCGGATAAAGACAATAGTGATAAAGAGGAGAGCAAACCAAAATTCAAGAAGGGATTCAAGCAAAATAAAGACAAGAAAAGATTTGAGAAACAAAAGAAAAGCTTATACTCTAGGAGGAACTATAGCTCATCCGAAGAAAGCAGAGCCAGTGATTCTGACAATGACGACGAGGAAACATTGTTCATGATTGTAGAAGACAATGCTTCCACAAGCAGAAAAAACTTGGAGGGAGAAGAAGACGAAAGCGAGGTAAATCTCGAAGAAGAGCTTATTTGTGCCTTAGGAGAGATAAAATATCTTAAGAAAAAGAACATGAAATAAAAGCTTCTAATTCAAAAATATAAAAAAGAGAGTCAGGTTTCAAAAGCCAGAATATCACAAGGTCTTGAGCAATCAAAGAAGATAATTGTTGATTTAAAAGTCCAAATTGAAGAGGCGAAGAAAATTGAAGAATTAACGAATCAGCTAAAGAAAATAGGAGAAGACTGTGAAAGGTATGAATCTGAGATTGTTGCTTTAAAAAGGGATCTAGAAAAGGCGAACACTAAAATATCATGTGACTTGAAATCTGAGAAAAGCACCCAAGTTTTGAATAAGATTCTAGAGAGTCAAAGATCACCATTTAACAAGTCAGGGATTGGGTATGAGAAGGAAAAAGAGAAAGCTACAAGCTATGCTAAAACTCTTAAGGAACCTGTGAAAAAGGAGACCAAGAAGGAAGAAGGCCAGAATACAAAAACCAACTCTATCAACAAAGAAAGCAAAGAACAAAACTTTAGGAGACCACTTGCTCCAAGATATGCAAATAAAACCAGGTTTGGTAGTTATTTTGATGGATATCTTTTTTAGTGCAATCATTTTGGTCATAAGAAATTAGATTGTAGAAAGAGAGCCAAGGATATTGAAGTCATGAGCATAAACAAAGGAACCTATGGAGCTTCGAACAGAAGCTACAATTCATTTGCTCCCCTATCAAACTTTGATGAAGAAGCTATATTATGTTATAAGTACAACAACTATGGACATATAGTACGCTATTGTAGAAGTGTTTTCGAATCTGTAAGACAAGATCAAAAGTTCAAGGCTCCAGTGATAAAGAAAAGGGAACCAACAAAGACCTGGAAGAAGAAGCAAGAAGAATCCATGATCGTTCAAACAACATTCCATGCTAGAGATGGACAACAATGGTTCATTGATAGTGGATGTTCGAGACATATCACAAGAAATAAAAGCAAATTTATCTCGTTAAAAAATGTCAATGAAGGCACAGTGAAATTTGGAGACAACACTACATCCAGAATAACAGGAAAAGGTACGCTTAGTCTCGATAATGGAAGAACCAAAACAGAGAATGTGTTATATGTAGAAGGGTTAAAGCATAATCTTTTAAGTGTGAGCCAAATGTGTGATCAAGGACACACACTCAAGTTCTTTGCTAAAGGTTGCAAGATCAGAAAAAGAGACACGAGAGAGCTAATTGCAGATGTTCACAGGACAACAAACAATCTATACATGCTTACAGAAGTCAAAGGAGAGAAGTGTTGTTTGAGTCAAGTTGAAGAAAGTTGGCTATGACACAGAAGAATAGGCCATATAAATTTTGATAACCTTGTGAATACTAGCAAGAAGCAAGCTGTAAGGGACATTCCAAAGATAACAAAGCCATCAAGCACGGTTTGTAAGCAATGCCAACATGGGAAGCAAACCAAGACAAGATTCAGAACGAAGGAATATTCCACCACAAATAAATTAAAGCTCATTTATACATATCTGTGTGGACCCACCAAAATGCAAAGTATACAAGGTGAGAGGTATTTTATACTACTAATTGATGATAACACTAGAATGACATGAATTGCGTTTATAAAAGAAAACTCTAAGGCCCTTTCGCAAATTCAAAGCATTTAAAGCATTAATTGAAAATGAAACTGGTTTAAGGATCAAATCCTTAAGGTCAGATAGAGGAGGTGAGTTCATGTCAAATGAATTCATTGAGTATTGTGAAGATCATGGGATAAAAAGAAAGTACTCAGCTACAAGAACCCCATAGTAAAATGGGGTAGTAGAACAAAAGAACAGGACTGTCCAAGAAATGGCTAAGACAACGTTGAACGAATCCAAGTTATCAGACAAATATTGGAGAGAAGCAGTCCACACAGCTGTATATATCATAAATAGAGGGCAGATCAGAGTCAACAATGACAATACCCCACATGAGTTATGTACAGGAAGACCAGCGTCTGTCAAATATTTCAAAGTATTTGGAAGTGCTTTATTAAGAGGACCGAAGATGATTTGGGGAAATTTACTCAAGAGACGAAGAATTTTTTTTGGGATATTCCACCAAAAGCAAGGCCTCCAAATGCTACAACAAGAGAACACAAACTATTGTAGAAAGTGCCAAAATTAGAGTAGATGAAACTGGAACTCAGAAGGCAAGTGATCCATTAGACGAACCAGATATCATTGAAGAAGAAGATCTTGAAGTAGAGAAGATGAATGAAGATGAACGACAAGACACCAAGGCACCATCTCGTTTCATTCAGAAGAACCATGCCGAAAGTCAAATCATTAGTAATATAGATGTTGGAGTACAAACCAAAATAAGGATTGTAAGAAATTCTGAACAAGTAAATTTTTATTTGTTATCTAAAATACAGCCTAAGAATTTTTCAGAAGCGAGCCATGATGACATTGGGTAAAAGCAATGAAAGAAGAGCTAAACCAAATTGAGAAGAATGAGACGTGGAAGCTGGTACCTCGACTGAAGGATTAGAATGTGATCGACACCAAATGGGTATACAAGAACAAACTAAATGAGGATGGTCAAGTGACACAAAACAATTTTCGATTGGTATGCAAAGGATATGCTCAAATCGAAGGTATTGACTTTGAAGAAACTTTTGCTCCTGTGACAAGATTAGAGGCAATTAGAATGTTTCTTGCTTATGTTGTTTTCAAGAACTTCAAGGTATATCAAATGGATGTAAAATTTGCTTTTCTGAATGGTAAATTAGAAGAGGAAGTGTACATCAAACACCCAGAAGGATTCCTTCTATTAGAAAATAGCAAATATGTATGCAAATTGAAGAAAGCCATATATGGATTGAAGCAAACCCCTAGAGCTTTGTATTCAAGACTTGACAAGTACCTACAAGACCAAGGATTCAAGAGAGGATTTGCCGACAACAATTTGTACATCAAAACTGAAAGTGAGCATTAGTTAATTATTGTAGTTTATGTTGATGATATAATCATTGGAGGAGATAGTGAGAAGCTGTCCAAAGGATTCGCCGAGGACATGTAGAAGGAATTTGAGATATCCATGCTTGGTGAGCTATCATTCTTCTTGGATTGCAAATATCTCAGTCCAATAAAGGAATATTCATCTCCCAAACCAAGTATGCTAAAGAAATGTTGAAAAAATTTGGAATGGAAAACTGTGCACCGGTTGACACGCCTATGGCTTTAGGAAACAAGTTGAGTAAGGATGCTGAATCGTCGAACACAGATTAGTCCCTCTACAGATCAATGATTGGCAGATTTTGTACATAACAACATCTAGGTCGGATAACATGCAAGCAGTGGGCATGGTAGCACGCTATCAAGTAGCTCATAAAGAAACACGTGCAAGCGGTGACGCAGATATTCATATATCTAAAGGGGACCCTGGACTATGGATTGTGGTATCCTACAAAGAAGGATTTCAATTTGGTAGCATATATAAACTCAGACTAGGCAGGATGCCTAGATGACAGAAAAAGCACAAGCGGAGGAGCATTTTTCCTTGGAGATAACCTAGTGTCTTGGCTAAGTAAAAAGCAGAATTTAGTTTCTTTATCCAAAACAGAGGCAAAGTACATAGCAGCAATATTGTGTTGCACTCAGATTCTTTGTATGAATTAGACCCTTAAAGACATCAAGGTAGAAAATGATCATCTAATTTCAATATACTACGACAATACCAGTGCTATCAGCATCTCAAAAAATCCATTTATGCATTCCAGAACAAAGCACATTCCAATCAAATACCATTTCCTAAGAGAGCAAGTTGCTACCACAGAGTAGATAGTGGACATTTTTACCAAGCCACTTTCAGTGATAAAATTGGAATATATTGCCACCACAGAGTGTTGTCAACTTGGAGTTTCACCCTGAATCGAAAACGTGCTGAAATGGCTAATCCTCTCTCCGGTTGAAACAATGGGATCTTCTCACGAGGGTGGGTGCCTCAATGGTGAAACGAACCTCCAGAGAAGGCTGGTTCTTGTAAGATATATCAATGGATCTTTACTCTGTGCTGCGAATCTACCATGGAAAAGGAAGAAAGAAACTTGAAAGGGAAATCCTACCTAATGACAGTGATACACCAAAATGTTGATCCACTCTGCTTGGAACCTTGAACACTGAATCAAACAAGGGAAAAGGAAGACCTTTGATTTCAATTGATCACTATGCAAAAGTATTTCATGAGAAGGTTCGATCCAATGACAAAACGTGAGGGAAAACGAATGAGCGAGGTCTGATACAAGACACTATGCAGCGACCTAACATCCACTTATAGCTTCAGCAAAAGACCTTTAAAACATTGAACATGACCTGCATTAAATGATAAGCTAGCAACTAGGTACGAATCAAAATTTGAGAAGGGAAAGAAATCTACCACATATGCAAATTGTTGAATGAATGTACACTATGCCAACACTTGAAATCTGAAAGTACAGTCCTTCTATTGATTAAAGAGGTACACAACTCAACAATGGCAGAGTCTAGTCTTACCAAGAGAGGGATCCTTTTTACAAAGCTGAAAAACCATTAATATAGAAAATTACAAAAAGCCAAGAGATTGACATTAGAAAATAGAGAGGAAGTAAACTCAGACCAACTCAACCTTTACAAAAGTCTATTTTGTCTTGCATGAAAATTCCTTGCATTGAAAAGTGGATGGTGGGCTCAAATGTTTGACTTTGCTTATGCATGATCGACTGAGCCATGTCTAAAATTAGACACTAGCTCTTTGGCGTTTGAAAGTGGATGGCTGGGCTTGTTAAAATGCCCACCTCTCTTTGCATGGAAATCCACGTTAAGAGTCAATAGATGAGCTCTACTCGAACTGTTGGAACGTTTGGAGAAGCGTGACTTTGACTAGTCAAACTGTGGGTCAACTGAAACTTAGAAATCTATAAAAAATAGCACTTGTTCACATGTATTTTCTATTATTTTGGTCTGCCTGTTCGTGTCTATTTTTGGCAGGATTCTATTTTTGAATTATTTTGTCTATATTTACTCGGATTTCCTGGCTATTCCCTTAGCCTAATTCTTTCAGATATTCTTTTTTATCTGTGGATTTCCTTTGGTCTCGGATTTTCTTCGGATATTCTGCTTTCCCTGTATATATTATCTTCGAATTTTTTGGCTATCTCCTTGGTCTTATATTCCTTCGGAGTTCTTTCTTGCCAATTTTTCTGATTTTATTCTCTTTGGCTCTTATGTCTTGCCCCTTGGATTTACCTTTGGTTTTCTTGCGGACTTTTATTATCTCCTTGGCTTTATTATTTTCTGCGTCTTTTCGTTGATTTGTTTGCATTTTTCCCGAAGGATATCTTTCCTTCTAAATTTTTCTTTCCCTTCTTTATTCCCTCGGGTTTTTTCACTTTGACTTCCTACGGGCTTTGTTTGGTCCATTTCTTTTGGAATTCCGTTGACCCTTGATTTATTCTTTTATTTGGACTTTTATCTTGCGGAAAAAATGTCAGTCTCCTTGTGTTTGACAATTATTCTGAAGGAATCCTTCGGACTCTTCATTGGCACCTACTTCGGATTCTTCATTGCTTGTTACTTATAAAAAGAGATAAGTCATTCACCCTGGGAAACCCGAAATGCACTATCCTGAGTAATTCGGGTTTCTAAACCCGAATTGCTTCTACTGATAAAACTTTCATAAGCAAAGCATTTCTCAAAACCCGATTTGCATTGTCAAGAGTAATTCGGGTTTTCCAACCTGGATTACTTCTGCTGATAAAACTTTCATAAGCAAAGCACTTCTCAAAACCCGATTTGCATTGTCAAGAGTAATTTGGGTTTTCCAACCCGGATTACTTCTACTGATAAAACTTTCATAAGCAAAGCACTTCTCAAAACCCGATTTGCACTGTCAAGAGTAATTTGGGTTTTCCAACCTGGATTACTTCTGCTGAGGGGTTTCAACTACTGATTACTCAAAGTGAAATAAGTTATCTCTTGTAAAACCCGAAGACTTCTCCTTCCAAAAAACTCTAAGTCTTTTGTTGTGTAAAACCCGAAGTCTTGCTTGAATGCCCACCCTCTCACACTTACGCAAAATTTTGGTATGTAGGCCAAAAAATGGCCAACACAGAGCAAATAGCGGACATTTTTACCAAGCCACTTCCAAAGGACACATTTGAATACCTACGTGAGAAGTTGGGAGTAATCTCTTTTGCTTCTTGCCACTAAAGGGAAGTATTGAATAAGGGGGAGCTAAGCATTGCATTATCTAGCTCCAAAGGACACATTTGAATACCTACGTGAGAAGTTGGGAGTAATCTCTTTTGCTTCTTGCCACTAAAGGGAAGTATTGAATAAGGGGGAGCTAAGCATTGCATTATCTAGCTCCTGGGTAGTCCCCTTGCCATTGATGTCAAAGGGGGAGAAGTGCGAAAAGAGGGAGTCACAGAAAGGGGGAGCTATAGAAAAATAATATCTCAGAAAAAAGAAACACTACAACAAGGAGGAGCGGATTCAGTGCACGGTTGCCATCAATGACAAAGGGGGAGATTGTTGGAAAATTGTCATTGATGTCAAAGGGTAATCGTGAATTTGATTAATAGCAAGGTATTTCGATAAAAGAATTACATTAAATAAAGAATATTTAAGTTAATTGAGGCAATTAAACATGCAAATAACGGTCATATGTTTGCGTGGAATCGAAAACAAATTAACTATGTTTAAACGGGCTTAAAGAGAAAATTATGGTGAAGCTTTCAAGGCAGTTTTTAAGGCTGAAATGGTCCCCAACCTTGGCCGACCTGCTAAAAGACTGGCGTTTTCTAAAGAGTCATCCCATCTTTGGGAGGGCTTGTGACCATTGAAGAGTCGCGACCTTAATTTATGGCTTTCCATAGGCTATAAAAAGGTGCATAGCGAGTGACAAAATGAGCAGATCCGAAAGTGAAAATTAATAAAGAAGAGCAGAAATATTTAATAGAAGAAATTGTTAGAATATTGGAAGAAAAATCAGCAGGTATAAGGCAAAGCATAGCAGCGAAAATACTCAAGTGTAGATCAGATTTAAAGGAGAAAAAACAGTTTTCTATCATTAGTTGTGTTAGCAACAAATCAGAGATAGAAGAGTGTTTCTTGTGAAAAGGTTGGTGCCTTCGTATAGAAGAGATTGGTGTCTCTTGCTAACTTGGTGCTCCTATAGGTTGGTGCCTACGAAAGTGTAATTGGGGTTAGTGCTCCAGTAGGTTGGTGCCTACAAATATTTATATTGAGAAAGATTTCTCCAATGTTTTCTTCCGAAAGGGTTTCCACGTATATTTGGTGTCACTTTGTATTGTGGTATCTTGTGTTGTGATTTGATTGCTTTGAATATCTTAGTTGAAATAAGTGATTAAGTGTTAGAAAAGAAAAGAATATCTAATATTGATTCACCCCCCCTCTCACTATTAGCTTGTGCTCAACATGATTGAAGGAAACCTACACACACCACCTTATTAAAGAGTGTGGCAAGGGGGAAGGCAAGGGAATCCACACCATATTTGATGAACTCAACTTTGAGACCTTCACAATCAACTACTTTGTTGGTGCACAATTTCAAAATAGCTCTCTTGACAAAAGAAATGGAGAAAACAGAGGAGGATGGTGGCAGGGTGGAAGCGGTGGTAGCAAGATGGACAAGAACATCATAGAGGGAACCTGTGTTTTAGGGGTGATGTTAGAAGTTTTGTTGTTTCTCGAGAGAAGAGTACGCCAAAAAGTCTTAAGGTGAATGGTGGAGATCAACAAGGAGTGTAAGCCGTCTAGACAAAAGAAACTCTCATTTCTTACATATGAGAAGACAACAATACTTCCTTTTATACCACCGCTTCATGGGGCAGGTTCTGTAACAAGTAGGGGATCTGGAGCAATGAATAGTGTGGAGACATGGAGTCAATGGTGGGAAGAAGGGAGTAGAACCCAAACATAAGAAGGGAGAGACGAGCAGCATGGTCAATGATGCAATCATGATCAAAGTCGATAGTGGTATGTCTAGTACTGAGTACTAGGGGGTGTGGTGGAAGGGGAATCATGTGGGTGGGGAGCATAAGAGCTAGTATGGAAGGTGAACGTCAAGACGACATGGTCAACAAGGGGAACCTAGGGAGAAACAAGAAAGCCATAGATGTGGGGGATGAGTGATCTGCTAGTAAGAACATAGTCCAAGATGCTCGCATCATTGCCATGGGGAAAACAAGTGAATCTACTAGAGTTGGGTAAGTGAGGAAGTCCGTTGAGAATGTGGAGGCTCTGAGATTCACCCAACCAAAGAAAATGTCTCCCGGAGGCCTTAACTGTAGAATTCTTGTCAGCAAAATCTCTTTGTAGACCAAATTCCTCAAGATCCAATTCATGAGGAGATAACTCACCCTGAACAAGGTCATCAATAGGTGTCTAGAGGTTCCCTATATGGGCATTAAAAATGCCCAAAAGAATGATATCACCAATAGTAGAGTATCGATAAATCTGTGGATAGAGATCAAGGTATGGGTCTCCATCAATGTGAATGGCAAATGAAGAAGTTGCGATACATTCCAAAAAGCAAGTGAACCCCTCTAAATATGCATCCACAAGTAACTTGAGTCGACATCAAAAGCCACAAGTGAAACTCTAGACTTGAGGTTATCCCGAATGAGGCAAGCCACACCCTCTGAGCCACAAACACCACCTGATTTGCAGGTCTCACAACGAGAAACCGAAATCCATGACTACTTAGTGACTGGAGGGAGGGCCCATTCGGGGCTCTCATGGGTCTTAGTGAGGAAGGTGAGATCCTGAGAAGCAATAACATGGGGAAGACCATAAAGTGCCAGTGCATTTCCAAGAAGCAATGGAGATGCCATCGATAATAACCCCACCCAGAAATTTTGTTCCAAGTTTGCAATAATTCTGATTTTTAACTTGCAAGCATTTCATCAAACACTTTGCATGTAATCAGATATGGAGTATTCTGGAACGCAAACACTTATAACTGCTGCAACTAACATTCTAAATCATAAATTCACCATAAGATCATGCCATTGACCAAAGGTTTCAAAGGGGCATTTTATCAAAGCAGTTGTGCATATAGAGAATTCTGATTTTTACTGATTAAAACAACTGCAACTTTTTATGAGAGTTATTGACATTATGACAAATAATTACCAAGCATCCATCTCACAAATCGCAAATTCAAATCATATTAGGAAAGTTTTTTTTCCTAGTATTTATGAATACTAAACATATAACTTTCACTGCTGATGCAAACCTATAAATATATATTTATGTATAAAAATCAAATACATATGTTGAAGCTCAAGGCTGACCTTTGTTGATGCTGATTGGCAACTACTGATATGTCAATCGGTTCACCAAACATTCCAAGTAACGACCAAGAATTGAAGATGATCCCTCAATTTATAAGTACAGCCTCCTCTTAAAATGTACGGCAGCTAGTATAAGGGTGACAACGCTTTTTCTTTTACTGCTTTGATGTCCCTAAGGGACCCACCAAATGCTACGCTAGAACCTTTAAAGGCTTCTAGGCCTCCAAAAAAATGTTGCGACTCCCTTTAGGGTATGTCAGGTTTTGACAAGTCTTTTTGAGCCTACGTGGATTTTCTTGAAGCTTACTCCCCTTTTGCTTGTATTGTTCCTCCTTCCAATGGTCTATGGGAAGGGTACGGTTCTCTTTGGGACTGCATAGGGATGTATAATTGGGTGTATATGCTCAACAAATAAATATATAGTATTTTATTTATTTCAATCTGCAAATTCCTCAAACCTTCACTTTGCCAATTTCTCCAATTCTTCCACCTATAAATATTTAGATAATTTGTCTTGCCTGCAAGACTTCACAAATTATGCAATCGCTATCCATCTGCGTGAACCTGTGTTATTCTACTGGCAATCAGCTAGGGTAGATGCTTCACTACCGAAACCGATACCCTTAGGGATTTTGTCCTAGGGTTTGCTTAAGCTCAAAGCTCAAATTCCACACTAGAGAAAATAAACAAGCATGTCCAAAATGAGCTTTCAAATCTCCTTTTATAATTTCCCATAGAACTTTCCTGAAGTTACTTTTTTTAATTTCCCACTCAAAATATATCATTTAATGCACTTTTATAAAATGACTTTATAATATTTCTCTTTTAAAACATTTAAGTCACTTTATTAAATTAATTAAAATAGAGTCATCCGAAAATTTACTTAATTGGATAACTTTATTTAATTTATTAATTTATCCCCTATCAAACTCTGAAATTAGCATACGGGAATTAAACAGGGTAAATGGATCATTTCTGACTATTCCACGGAAGGGGACATTACAGTCCTCCCTTCCTGAGATTGCTTGTCCTCAAGCAATCGAAGATTTGGGTGCTGCAAAATCTATTCACCTTCCTAGGTAGCATCCTCTAAAGGCAAGTCCTTCCATTTGATGAGATAGTCCTTGAGCACTCCTCAATCTCCTCTCTTTGACATCCAGGATAACATAGGAACCAAAACCAACCTGCCCTCCTCGTCCAACAGTGGAAGCTCGGTTGATGAAGTGATGTGTTTTCCAAATGCCTTTTTGAGGCAAGAAACGTGAAACACATTATGAATTCTGCTATTTTTAGGCAATTTCAATTCATAAGCTACTTCACTAGTTCTCCATGCAACCCTGTAAGGGCCATAGAAGCGAGGCTTCAACTTCTCAGCACCACTCTTCTTCAAGGAAGACTGTCTGTAACGCTGTAGGTGCAAGAAAACTAAATCTCCCACTTCAAAACTTCTCTCAACTCTATGCCTATCCGCAAAATTCTTCTATTGATTATGTGCATGTTGAAGGTTATCCTTAAGTGACTTAAGGATATCCTGAATCTTCTGAATCCAATCCTTCGCCTTAGGAGCTTTTTTGTCCCCAAATGCCTAGTCTATGGAAGACAACATCATTTCTGTACAATGCTCAAAAAGGGGTCATCCCAATCGACATATGGTAGGTGGTATTGTAGCAATGTTCACCCAAATGTAACCCCCTGATCCAAGCATTCTGCTACCCCGCAACATAATTGCGCAAGTATCCTTCCACCCATTTGTTAACAATCTCCGTCTGGCCATTAGTCTAAAGGTGGTAGTAGGTGCTCGAGGTCAACTCTGTGCCAACCACCCTAAATAACTCCTGCCAAAAGACACTGAGAAATCTGCATCCTGATCACTAACAATGTTTTTTGGTAATCCATGGAGTCTAAATACCTATCTAAAGAACAATTATGTGGCCTGCAGCGCCTTGTATTCAAATGATATGGCAAAGAAATGTACATATTTGGTCAACCTGTCAACTACCACGTAGATACAATCTCAGCCTTGTACTCTGGGAAGCCCTGTGATAAAATCCATGGATATACTCTCCCACTTATGCTCAGGGATAGGTAACGGCTGCAATAACCCCATTGGGAAAGTATGCTCTGACTTGTTCTGCTAACAAGTCATACACTCACAAACATAACGCAAGACATCATCTTTGATACCCTTCCAAGAGAATCTCTCTCTAATCTCCCTGTAGGTTTTGAAATAACCTAGATGTCCTGCAAGGTAAGTATCATGAATGGACCTTTAAATTTTCTCCTTCAACTCCGATTCAAGCACCAAATAAATTCTATTCTTGTAGTAGATGACATCATCTACCACCCTATACATGTCATCCTAAATCCTGCCATCCATCAGCGCACATGTAAAAGTGTTTTGGAAATACTAAACTAAAAGGTGAGCCTTCCAATCAACTGAAATCTCCGTCAAGGAACATATAGTGGGTTTCCTAGAAAAGAGCATCCACTACAATATTCCTCTTCCCTTTCAAATACTGAATGTCAAAGTCATATGCTTGAATTTTGCTGACCCACTTCTATTGTCACTCATTCAAGTCCTTCTGCTCCAAGAAGTATTTCAAACTGTTATGGTCTGTTCTAACAACAAATTTTCCACCTACCAAGTATTGCCTAAATTTTGCCAATGCATGCATGATGGCAAGCATCTCCTTATTGTAGATGGAATATAATCCCTCTGCATCACAAAGCTTCTTGCTCTCATAAGCAATGGGGTGCTTGTTCTGCATAAGTACTACTACAATCCCCTCACCTAAAGCATCACACTCCAACACAAAGGGCTGAGAGAAATCCGGTAATGCCAAATAGGACAAGTGCTCATTACCTCCTTAAGTTTGTCGAAGGTGCGTTGAGCATAGCCACAAGGTTCGGCCGAATCTCGGCCAAATCCAGAAAGATGCGAATTTTCTCTCTTCTGAATTAATCCGATCCGGTTCGAACCCTTTCCAATATAAAAAGGGTAAATGTTAAAAACGCGAAAAAAAAAGTTGACAGTGAGCTTCAAGGGATTGACGGTGAGCTTCAAAGGATTGATGGCGACGACGGCGGTTGACAGTGATACGGCGATGGTGAAGAGTCCACTCGCGGTGACGGCAGGAGAGATGGTAACAATGGCAACGTCCATCAACATAGGCAGGTAGAGAGCGTCGACGACAAAGGCAGGTCGGTTTGTTTTTGTTTTTTTTAAATTTAGATATTTAGTGATACTTTAGGTTTAGGTTTATTTATTTAATATATATTATTAGGTATTTAGTGATACTTAGGTTTAGGTTGGTTTATTTAATATATATTATTAGGTATTTATATTTAGTTTTAAATTTTGTTTAAGTATTTAGTTTTAGATTAAGTTTAAATTTTATTTATTTAACATGTATTACTAAATTTATTTATTTTTTATATTTAATTAAGTTTAAAAAAATATATAATAAAATCAAATTTTAAAAAAATAAATAAATAAAAATATTTAAAATAAATATAATATTATTATATATTTATTTTTAATAGTTTTATCATTCTATTTTATATAGATCATTTAAAATTAAAATTAATAATATTACGATATATGTTTATTATTTTTTGAAGTTTTGTAATTTTATTTTCTATTACTATAAATCATTTAAAATTAAATTTAATAATATTAAATATGTTCTAACTTTTAATTATTTTGTATAGTTAAATTAATGTTCATTATTTAGTAGACTGAAATATTTTGCATATATATATATATATATATATATATATATATCTTTTTTTTTTTTTTTTGAACCGGATTTTTCAAGATTTTTTTCGAACCTTTTTAAGAATTCCGGATTCTGCATTTTTTTGCCCTCCCGAACCTTTTCGGATTTCCGAACCTTGTGACTATGGCGTTGAGCTTCCTCACTCTATTTGAGAGCTCCCTTCTTAGTGAGATTTGTAAGAGGTGCACCAAGCTGAGAGAACCCCTTCACAAACTTCCTGTAGTAACTGCAAAGGCCGAAGAATCCCCTCAACTATGTTAGTGTCTTCGGTGATGACCAATCCAATATAGCTTGGATTTTCCCCTGATGGTCCTTCACTCCATCTGCACAGATCACATGCCCCGAGTAAATTATCTTTGTCATTCCAAACTCACACTTGGAAGCTTTGGCAAAACAAAGATTGTGCCTCCATGATGCCCAACACCTCATCAGGGTGCCTGAGATGATCCTCCCAACTCTTGCTATAAATAAGAATATCATCAAAGAATACTAGTAAAAAATTCTGCAGTTGTCTATTGAAAATGTGGTTCATGCAAGACTGAAAGGTAGTGTTGACAATTCTTCCACATGACAGATTGTCTCTTGCCATTCGGAAAATTCACAACTCCATCCAAGGAAAGAAAGAATTCATTAGGAAGAATACATTGTTTTTCTTTTGTGAAGGCCTTTGCTACAACAAGAATTCCTTCGGACGACTTTTTTCCGAAGGAAAGGTTCATCAAATAAGGCTTCTGCTAAGGATTAATTCCTTCGGGCTAAGGACATTAGTCCACAGGAAATAACAAAGGAAAGAATCTAAGACAAAGGAAGTAATTCCTTCGGACTTTTTGTCCGAAGGAATACTTCGGAGAATCCAAGAGAAAGGTCCCCGCCAAAAGCAAGAAATCCAAGGAATAATTCCTTCGGACTTTTTATCCAAAGGAATTCCTTCAAACAAAAGTCTGAACAAAAGCAAGAGAGAATTCAAACCCCGCAGAAATTCAAGGGAATCGGGTGCCCTAAAAAAAGCCCGAGTGCCCTACAATTTTTTCGAAAAGGGCACAGACGAAGGATAAAAGCCCTTGTGGAGGGCACTTGGTCGGCGACAGGACCATTGCAATTTTTTCGAAGGGCACAGAGGGAGAGCCACGAGTCCTTGCGGAGGGCACTTGGTCGGTGCCTGGACCTTTGTGCAAGTCTGAAGGGCATTCTCAACGGAGTTCAAAAGGAGAAGGATTAATTCCTTCGGGCTTTTTGTTCGAAGGAATTCCTTCGGACAAAAAGTCCGAAGAAATTCGGAGAGGCCTGTGCCAAAAAATCCGACAGCAAAGTCCGAAACAACAAAGAGCAAAGGCAAAGGACAGAAGGAGTTAATTCTTTCGGGATTTTTGTCCGAAGGAATTCCTTCGGACAAAAAGTTCGAAGAAATTCAGAAAGATTACAAGGAAGACAAATCCGTGGGAAAAAGCCAGAAACAGGTGAAGACAAAGACAAAAACCCGACAGAATAAAGCCAACATAAAAGGGAGCAGAACAAAGGAAACCTTCAGACAAAAGTCTGAAGGAATTCCTTCGGACTTTTTGTCCAAAGGATTAATTCGAAAAATAAGCCCGAGGCAGAGAAGAAGAAAATTCCGAAGGAAAGGTAATAAGCCAAAGTCTGCAGGAACAAATTCGGCAAAATTGGCAAGCATAAAGCCGAAGGAAATCAAAGGTAAAGTCAACAAGAATTCTGAAGGAAATAAGAAGTCCAAGGGGCCTGATAGGAAATAAGCCCGAGAAAATGCCAAAGGGTGACGTCCCGCAAGACGTCAAATTTTGACCACTGGAAGTAACCGTTGAAACAAAGGTAAACCCAGAATTCCAAAATAATTAAATCACGGGAAGTTGACCTCATATTAAGCGACGGGAAGTTGAAAAAAGGCCAAACGGAGGAAATATAGACTAATACATCCAAATATAGAATCCCGCCAGAAATAGACATGAACAGGCAGACCAAAATAGGATAAAATACATGCAAGCAAGGGCTATTTTCAATTGATTGGTCAAAGCTTCAGTTGACTGGTTGTTGAAGTCCTGCTCATCTCCGGATCAACTCATGCATCCGAAGGTCCAACTCAGCTTCAACCGAAGTTCCAAATTCGAACGTTGAGTTGACTGTTCTAGATTTAGGGTTGACTAATTGTTAAACGCCACATCTACCAGGAGTTTCCCATGCAAAGGAGAATGATCTCTTCGTCCAACTTAGCTTATCAGACGGCCAACTCAGCGTTTCAAACATTCCAACTCAGCATCAAGCAGCTCACGTAGAGTTCTAAAATTGACATTGGCGTGGATCTCCATGCAAAGAGAGGTGGGCGGTTCTAAACAAAGACAAGTTCACTTCCTCAAGCGCAAGAAGCTTCATGCAAAGACAAAGAGAAAACATATTTTATTGAAAGGCCAAATCAGCCGTGAGTTAATCTAAGTTAATCCTTCTCTTAAAATTTTCAACGCCAATCTTTGGCTTTTGTAATTCTCTATAAATTGGCTTTCAGCCTTGATTAAAATCATCCCTCTCTTGGCTAGACCAGACTCTGCCATTGGTGAGTTGTGTAGCCTCTTCAATCAATAGAAGGACTGTACTTTCAAATTTCAAGTGCTAGCATAGTGTACATTCATTCAACAATTTGCATAAGTGGTAGATTTCTCTCCCTTCCCAAATTCTGATTCGTACCTAGTTGCTAACTTACCGTATTATGCAAGTCATGTTAAGTGTTCTTTATGTCTTTTGCTAAAGCTGTAAGTGGATGTTAGGTGGCTGCAAAGTGTCTTGTATCAAACCTCTCTCCATCGTTTTCCCTCATTTTTTGGTCATTGCATCAAACCTCTTCATGAAATATTTATGCATAAGTGATTGATTGAAATCAAAGGTCTTCCTTTTCCCTTGTTTGTTCAGTGTTCAAGGTTCCAAGTTGAGTGGATCAATCTTCTAGTGTATCACCTTTATTAGGTAGGATTTCCCCTTAAAGTTTCCTTCTCCCTTTTCCATGGTAGTCCACAGCATAGAGTAGAGATCCTCATTGATACATCTTACAAGAACCAGCCTTCTCTAGAGGTTCTTCTCACCGTTGAGGCACCCACTCTCATGAGAAGATCCGATTGTTTCAGCCGGATAGAGGACTGGCCATTTCATGCACGTCTTCGATTCAGGGCACAGCTCCTGGTTGACAACAGGGAGCAGAAGCATTGGTCAACCCAAAGGGCATGACCAGGAACTCATAGTGACCATAATGACACTTGAATGTTGTTTTGTGAATGTCCTACTCCCGAACTCTAATTTGATGGTATCTAGAAGATCAATCTTAAAAAAAAATACTGCACCATGCAACTCATCCAAAAGTTCATCGATCCTAGGAATCAGATACCTATTTTTTATAGTTTTTTATTGAGTGCACGATAATCAATGCACATTCGCATAGTCCCATCTTTCTTCTTCACTAGGATAATTGAAGAAGCAAAGGGACTCGAGCTAGCCTTGATGTGCCCCATATCCAATCACTCCTTAATCATTTCTTGATCTCTTCTTTGAATATCTTCAAATACCGATAAGGAGTAGTAATAACGGGCTTAGAGCCCTCCTCAAGCTTGATCACATGCTCAAAACCCCTATTAGGAGGTCTTCCAGAAGGAATGTCACTAAACACCACACTACGCTTATTCAAAATGGATTGGATATCCACATGATACTATCCATCACCAATAGAAGGGGTTTTAGAAGAAATCATTGGGTTGCCCAAGCAACATCACCATGTCTGAATATATTCTCCATCCTCTTAGCTATCAAAATCATGGGTGAACCATAGGACATACCCCTTAGGACCACCTTCTTTCCATCCATTCTAAACTTCAGCTTCATGGTCTGAAAGTTTTGTGAGTACTTCCCCAATGAGTGTAACCACTGATCTCCCAAGACTACATTGGTCTCCCCAATGCCTACTACATAAAAATCATCAGTCATTGTGTAGTTACCCAATGCTATGCTCAACTGTAGAATTCGCTTAGTACAAGTCATGGTGAAGCCATCTGCAACCATCACATTGAAGCCCTCGAAGTCCTCTGTCTGTAAGCCCCTCTTGGCCACCAGGACCTTTTCTATGAAGTTGTGGGTTTCCCCACTGTCAATCAGAACTGTAACTCGCTGCCCCAATGAGACCCCTCTAACTTTGAATGGATTATACCTAGAAGTTCCTGAAAGGGTCGCGATGATTCCTCCCTTCTCTTCATCCAATGGATGTCTCTCCACATCTGTCGGTTCCCCATCTGATTCATCCTGCTCACTACCAGTATCTCCTGTTTTCTCTTCCTCATCATCTGAAACCACCTCTATGTAATGAACCTTCCCTTTCCCCAAACCCCTATGACTAGGCTCCCAAGGTTCTTTGCAAGAGAAGCAAAGCTTTTTCCTACGTAGTTCATTCCTAACCTCATCATCCATGTAGTTCTTCTTAGGCCACTCTTTTTGGAAAGGTTTCTTATCCTTTTTTGGTGGAAATGGTTTGGGCTGGAATTTGTTTCTAGGTGTTGGAACTCTCCATGTTTTGAGCCCACTTGATGACATCCTGCAAAGTATTCGGATCAAATGCTTTGACCCTAACCACGAAGTGGTTCTGACAATCCCTCCATAAATAGAACAATTAACCTATGCTTAGAAACATCTATGACCATTATTGAGAGTTTTTGAAACTCGGATATGTAAGAGTCAACTGATCCTACCTGTCTCCATTGTGCCAACTCTCTAAAGTGTAGCTCAGGGTCCTTTTTATCGAACCTGTCAATTTACCTCTGAGTAAAATCAGCATATGAAGTAATAGTGTCATGCCCCATGGTTAGTAACCCATGATACCACCATTCATGAGCTTCTCCATCCAAATGAAGTGTGGCATACTTAATGGCTTCGATCTCCAACATGGGGTTAAGCTGAAAATGTGTCTAATTTTTGCACCCACGAACATGCAGTACACTTGTTAGAGCCATCATAACTGGTAATGGACAACTTGCTCACTCTATGCCGCAACTTCTAGTTAGTCCCTTGCCCCCTATCCCATCTAGGTCTATTCATGTACTTCACCTGACAAAAATCTACTAAGGACATGGCTGCATGAAATTCATCACCTAATGGTTGGTATTCCTTCAAATAGTCTACAAAACCTTCACCATCCCCCTGCTGTCCTCTTGGTTGTGCCTCTAAGAAATCAGGCATTAGAGGTCTTGGTGTTGTTCTACTATCTACCCTGGAGTTGTTGGTAGGGATATTAGTGTTACTTGCCATTGTTTTCATTATTGCCATTATTACCATTGTTGCCATTATTGTTTTGCATCATCTGAGTGATCAACTGATCCAATTGTTGTTGTCCTCTAGCCAGGTCATTTAAAATTTGCATAGCACTAAGATTTTGTTGATCCTCCCTATCACCCATGTTCCCTATAGCTCTCTCACCGAACAAATCTGCAATAGCAATTTCTTCTTTAATCTCTAGTTGTTCCGGTGGATTGTTTGACCTCCATCTAAAAAAAAACCTTTGAGACCCTCCCGGCTGCATAGGAAATTTCTGCTATCATAAAACTTGCACAAATCCCCACTCGTTGGCAGGATACACAGATCTAATACCACTATAATAACCCCACCCAAATATTTTGTTCCAAGTTTGCAATAATTTTGATTTTTAACTTGTAGGCATTTCGTCAAACACTGCATGTAATCAGATGTGGAGTATTTTGGAATGCAAACACTTAAAACTGCTGCAACTAACATTCTAAATCATAAATTTGCCATAAGATCATGCCATTGACCAAAGGTTTCAAAAGGGCATTTTATCAAACAGTTGTGCACATAGAGAATTCTGATTTTTACTGATTAAAACAGCTGCAACTTTTATGAGAGTTATTGACATTATGACAAACAATTACCAAGCATCCATCTCACAAATCACAAATTCAAATCATATTAGGAAAGGGTTTTTTTTTTTCCACCAGTATTTCTGAATTCTAAACATATAAATTTCATTGCTAATGCAAACCCAAAAACATATATTTATGTATAAAAGTCAAATACATATGCTGAAGCTCAAGGCTGGCCTCTGTTGATGCTTATTGGCAGCCACTGATATGTCAATCGATTCACCAAACATTCCAAGTAATGACCAAGAATTGAAGATGCTCCCTCAATTTATAAGTACGGGCTCCTCTTAAAATGTACGGCAGCTAGTATAAGGGTGGTGGCTCTTTTTCTTTTACTGCTGAGATGTCCCTAAGGGACCCACCAAATGCTATGTTGGAACCTTTAAACGTTTCTAAGCCTCCAAACAATTGTTGCAACTCCCTTTAGGGTACGTCAGGCTTTGACAAGTCTTTTTGAGACTACGCGGATTTCCTTGAAGCTTACTCCCCTTTTGCTTGTATCATTCCTCCTTCCAATGGTCTATGGGAAGTGTACGGTTCTCTTTGGGACTGCATAAGGATGTACGACTAGGTGTATATGCTCAACATATAAATATATAATATTTTATTTATTTCAATTTGCAAATTCCTCAAACCTTCACTTTGCCAATTTCTACGATTCTTCCACTTGTGAATATTTAGATAATTTGTCTTGCCTGCAAGACTTCACAAATTATGCAATCGCTATCCATCTGCGTGAAACCTGTGTGATTCCACCGGCAATCAGCTAGGGTAGAAGTTTCACAACCGAAACCTATACCCTTAGGGATTTCGTCCAAAGGTTTGCTCAAGCTCAAAGCTCAAATTCCACACCAAAGAAAAGAAACAAGCATGTCCAAAATGAGCTTTCGAATCTCCTTTTATAATTTCCCATAGACCTTTCCCGAAGTTACTTTTTTTAATTCCCACTCAAAATATATCATATAATGCACTTTTATAAAGTGACTTTATAATATTTCTCTTTTAAAACATTTAAGTCACTTTATTAAATTAATTAAAATAGAGTCATCCGAAAATTTACTTAATTGGATAACTTTATTTAATTAATTAATTTATTCCCATCAAAGCTCGAAATTAGCCTACGGGGATTAAATAGGCTAAATTGGTCATTTTCGGCTACTCCACAGAAGGGGATATTACACCATCACCACCCACCAAGACCAGAGGTCGTCGTCATGCTGACAGTCTAGGGTGTGACCACCTTGAAGGGGGTGAATCACAAATGATTGCCCTATAGTCTTTGATAACAGCCCAATTGTCCTCCTTCCTGAGAGCTATAACCTAAATACGAGCTTTTTGAAGCTCCTCCACCTAGAGTCATGTGAGATTGCATCAACATAGATTTTCTGAGGGAGGGAAAAAAGTCTCTTTTTAGATTTAAGAGCTTGCAAATGCTCTTTTGTAGTTCGGAATTGGATAACAAGGATGTTGTTCGACAAAGTCCAAGCTTTGTTAGGGGAGATGTCTTTCAAGTCTAGAGATTCATGCAATAATGTGTGACTTACCTGTTCAAGTCTAGATCAATTGGTTTAGGGGGACCACGAACACAAAAGTTGAGTGCCTTGGTTTGACATGTCTTTTCTTCTTCGAAACTTGCTTGGATAGCCATTTCCACAACTAGAGGTGCTTTCTTCCCCTTAACTATTTGTACCCACGAATAATGTTCCTCAACCTATTTCTGAATAGATAGTTGTTGGGTTGTGGTTTCTTTTTTGAGGTACTCGCATTGAGTGATTATCTCTGATTGCTTGTTCTGAATTTCCGAAACCACTTCATTAAGTTGCTTAAGGCATGAGGAATCAACAAGGGTGGCTTGAGTTTGTTTGAGCTTAGTTATTTTTTCTTGCAAATCAGCAATAATACCATCTTTCTCCTGCAACTGTGTTTGGAACAACAACAAAAGGTCTCAAAGTTCAAAACCTGGAGCCTCAATTCCAGATATCCGACTGCAAATGCTAGCATATTTAAATTTTGGGTTCGACATCTTGTGATAGCAAGGAGTTTTAAACTCATGTGTTTGAGGGAGTTCATTTATCTCTGCTGAAAAACTTTATAGTCCGATTTGTTGTGTGCTTTGGTCTATCGTTTTGTAGTGTTCATGCCCTAATGGCACAGACTACAGTCATGCAAACTATTATGCACTTCTTTCTATCGCCGTGCCCTTGATGAATTGTTCTAGTTTCTTCTGGCGTACCCTTGTCATGTGCCTTTGTCCAGGAACGTCTTCACGACCTCAACCTTTTGGCTATATTTTTTACATTATCCACAGTAGAATGTTTTTGAAAACTGTGTTTTTTGTTTCACAATGTGTTTCTACAGCTACAAGCCCTTCAAGCAAAGACGTCGCGTGTTCTAGCTGCAAAACAACTGTTGTATCTCCTGCGAACCTATTGTGTCCCCCACGAACCTATAGTGTCTCCTGTGAAACCTACTTGCGAACATGTTATGTCTCTCATGAACCTTGCTCGCCATGAGCATTGTAGCGTAAACCCTACTCGCTATGTAGATTCCTTCTATTTGAGCCGCAAAAGGTTCTACAAGAGCTCCTACCGTGTAAAACTCGATAGACAAATCTGTGTGAGATTTGTTGTGTTGCTATCTACGAAGCCTTGGGATGTTCAACGGAAATGGTTGGCATCGCCCATGGAAACCAAGCTTTACCAAGCAGATCCCCTCGCGAGATGCAATCCAAGCTTCAAACATGAACCCTACTCGTCATGAAATTGGTTCTTTCTAATAACCTATTCATTTGTGTACCGTCCACTAGGTTCTTTCACATCATTAGGAGAGCTATTTTGAGATGCAAAGGAAACATGAGTGTTTTTTTAGGAAAGTGACACTTAGCTATGCCCAATAGCTGCAATATGGGAAAATTTTACTTGAGATTTGTGCCAATTGACGAATTGTCATGATGCTAATTGGTAAGTGTTCAATAAGTCAGACATCTAATTTCTCATAGCATGGTGGTTGTGAGAAGGGTATCATCCACAAATTGAGAGCAAAAAAATTAGTGAGGAATATTGCAAAGAGAGAGTTTGCAATCTCACAGGTCATATATAGTGACAGGATCCAGTACAAGGCCAAGTCAAGAAAAAGATTTGACTCGATTGATAAACACTAGGTACCATAATTTCTCACCATTGGCCTTACCCAAAAGAGACTTTGTTCAAAGGAATTGGAAACAAAGAATGCCGTTAGTGAATATTGTGGCTTAAAGAATCAACCAAGTGACAATTCAAAATGATTTTTAGTCCTTCAATAACTCAATCTAATAAATTTCTGGGTTTGTTGATGTACTTTCGTTTGATGAGTCATATAGAAATTAGGAAATGACTTCCGTTGCTTCTAGGGTAGATAAATGGTCCATACATGAATGTATCTTGTGCAATCATGGTTGGACAAATTCAGTTGGTGATAATACACTTGATCACAGTTCATGGGAGCTCCAGATTTTATGAACATTGACCTTGGTTAGAAGTAAAATCAATATGGTTCATATGTAGATGTAGAATACACATATGCTAATCATGCACATATTGGTTCCTTTGATAAATATCGCTCATGACCTTCTTGTTGTCAATCAGACTTGCACCCCTATAAAGGTAGTTTCAGGCCTTCACAGTCTGCTGAAACGTGGAAACAATCCTACGCTGTGGGTGACCTAATCAGTGGATTGAGTCTCTAGGTTGTAAGGGCTAGCTCCCTTTGATATATCAATTAGGATCTCTGCTACAAACTCCCTGGGAAAAGAGAGAAAGAGTACTTGAAAGGAAATTCTATCTAATGATGGTGATACACCTGAATGTAAATTGATCCACTCAATTTAAACTCTTAAAAACACTGATTCGGATAAGAAAAAGAGCTAAACTTTCAACTCCAATTAATCAATATGCATAAGTATGTCACGAAAAGGTTCTATCTTGCGACCTAAGCTTGAGGGAAATGGTAAAACAGGTTTGATTGAAAGCACTAGCAATGACTAACTTCCACTGTAGACTCAGCCAAAAAAATGTTTAAACACAGAACATAATCTGCATAACATGCCCAGCTAGTAACTAGGCAAGGATCAAGACTTGGCAAGGAAGAAAACTCTATCACTTGTGCAAATCAAAGACAAAATACACTATACCAGCTTGCTGAAAATTGAAAACAGTATTAATCTGAAAAAGGTTACACACCCCTCTTTTGGCAAAATGATCTTCTGTCAAACACTGAGTGTAACCTTTTTCAGATTAATAAGAAGAGGATTGTTTTCAATTTTCAGCAAGCTGGTATAGTGTATTTTGTCTTTAATTTGCACAAGTGATAGAGTTTTCTTCCTTGCCAAGTTTTGATCCTTCCCTAGTTACTATTTGTTCATGTTATGCAGGTCATGTTCTGTGTTTAAACATTTTTTTGGCTGAGTCTACAGTGGAAGTTAGTGGATGCTAGTGCCTTCAATCAGCCCTATTTTATCATTTCCCTAAAGCTTAGGTCGCAAGATAGAACCTTTTTGTGAAATACTTATGCATATTAATTAATTGGAGTTGAAAGTTTAGCCCTTTTTTCTTATCTGAATCAGTGTTTTTAAAAGCTTAAATTGAGTTGATCAATCTACATTCAGGGGTATCACCATCATTAGGTAGGATTTCCTTTCAAGTTCTCTCTCTCTTTTCCCGGGCAGTTTGTAGCAGAGATCCTAATTGATACATTAAAGGGAGCTAGCCCTTACAACCTAGAGACTCAATCCACTGATTAGGTCACCCACAGCGTATGATTGTTTTCATGTTTCAACACACTGCGAAGCCCTGAAACTACCTTCACAGAGGTGCAAGTTTGATTGACAATACTTCCCAGTTTCATTGTCAAGTTTGAACACGCTAAACTTTGTGCCTCCTGACTATTGTTTTTAAAAGGACAAAATCATGAAATAAGGTACAGACTCTTCCCATAATTGCATTAAATAATCAAAATATGCATTTCATTATAACTTGTTAAAATTTATTTTTCTCCGATATTTATTTTCTACTAATTTCTAAAATCATTTTGTCTTCTAATAAAGAAAGTTAATATTACTTGCATGTATTTCAGTACTCCTCCCAGCATATGCAGGGATGAAATTATGCTCATCAACATTTTTATATTGAAAGCAAATCTTATTAGAAGTCTGCAGCCAAAGCAAAAGTTCTCACACAGAATTTCCCTTACCTCAGCAGACAGTGCACGGAGCTCCTGTTCACGTGCTGCTAATAGATGGACCACATCAACCTACAGAGGAAAAGTAGGTAAAATAGTCTTAATTTGTGATGATGTGATGCCTCAAGTGTTAACAGCTTCTTAATTTACATTCCCAGAAAAGAACCCAATCAAAAGTGGATACATACAGTCAAATGAAATGTTAAATACAGTGTATAATTGCAAGTGTTTCTAACATGTGATTATGGTTGCAGCTACAAACTGGCAACAGGGAATCTAAAAATAGTAAGCTACAGAAAATACATATTAATAAATGATTTGGAGTAGACAATGAGATATGTCTGACACTTCGCTTCTAGCACTATATTACCATAAAAGAGGTCAATCTGAATTTTGCCTAATCCAATCGAATTCAGATGTTGAGCACAAAAATGAAAGCAAAGATACTAATAATTGACTGGGCAAGGTAGCACTAAACAGAAGTGGTCATTGCTTTATGTTGAAGCATGCAAGCAGATATGAAAATTCTTACTTTATGACGATGCAGACATAGCTGTTACAGCATCAAATTGTACGAGTAATTTTTCTTTGGGCTTTCATGTGATACACAGTACATGTAAATTCTATTTGAGCCTTCATTTGATGAACATGGTACATGTACATAGCATTTAATATTATAAATAAGACTTTGAATGAGAGCTTGGACTCAGTAAGTGGTGCCTAAAGAGGACATGAAAAGCCAATTTTTCAAATCTAAAGAGGCATACACTCAAGAATTTAATAAGGCAAAAGAAGCATCTTTCACAAGCCTTTTACGACAAAGGAGGGGAGACCTTAACTTTGGGACTAATAAGATAGAAGTAAAAACTTTCAAGAGCCTATTAGCAACAGGAAGGTAGGAACCCAATTGATGGCAACCCAAGGGCCATAGGCATCAAATGTGTAAAAGTTTGGGAGAGGGAAGTCTTTGGGATGCCCCTGGTGAAGGAGATTGAAGAGATGTTTGTAAGGGATCCAAATCCCATTTTGCAAGCCTATAAACACACTCAAGCGCTCTCTCAAGGATAGATAAGTTTTCATGTACTGATGTTGTGTTCCTGCGCCTGTATTGAGGAGAAAGTACACTGTCCATTCTCTTCTGCAGAGTGCCAGAAGTTCACAGGCCATGTGAGAGGGATCTGTTCATGTTTTGTGCTGTTAATAGGGTGAATTTCAGCTCCATTTTCATCTGATTTACTTATTTTTGTTTTTAGATATTCAGCTTGTCTCCATACGGTTTGGTTCCAAGTTCTGTTGGCTCAATATGTTTTCAATGCCCAGAAAAAATTCCCCATGGTGCTGTTTGAAATGAAATTTTCAGTCAGATTCGGCAGGAAGAATGCTGGTTTTACTTCTTGTTACAGGAGAAGTCATTGATGTTTGACAACACTGTTCCGGAAGGCGATTAGTACGTAGAAAGAGTTTGCACTTGATGCTCTTATGAGAGTGATTACAGCTCTTATAATCAGCTGCAAGTAGCCATCTAAGGGTGAATATACATTGAGTTATTCTGCTAATACTCTTACCTTGTTTTGGTAAGAAAAGTCATTGGAGTTGGTGCATATGTTGGCTCATGTACCACTTTGTCATAGTGAGTGCCTAACTTGTACAGTTAGTTCAAATCTATTTTTTATATATGCACCAGTGTAAGCGATAGAAATCCCAGTTTAAGGTGGCTCTCATCATAGACTCTGTTGGGGTTGATTAGTCACATGAGTTTCCCTTAATTAGTGGTTAGGGACCTTTGCATGTCTTTAATGCAAACACCTCCTACAACAATATAACTAAGACTCATTTCACATGAGAATGGTATGGATTTAATGCCTGTTTTTCATCGGGCCCCACACATATACTTATGATTAGTTTTAATCTTGATCGGTGCATAGAAATTACTAAGCATGCACAGGAGAAATAAAGAAATGGAATTAGTAATGGTAAACCTTTGCTAGGAATGAAATGATCCCATATTTGGTTTGGCAGTAATCCATTATGCATTATTTGACAATTATTGTTATTGGAGAGAAATTATTGTCTAGGCCATTATATAATCAATCAAACAAGCTCAATAACAAGATATTCGAACAAAGACACAAGATTTATGTTGGCTACCATGTACCCAAAAACTTCAACAGGAACAAAGATTACATACAACATGAAAAGTTAAAACCCATACCAGTTATGAGATTGACTTACTCCCAAAAACAGTAACCACAAGTGGGGACAAAGCGAGACCCTTTTAGACCATACATTGATCAATAAAGGTGTCCACATGCCAACAAATCAATCTTACAGCCATATCACTGATACAACCATAATATTAACTTGGGGATGCAATGAAAATCAAAATACAAATTGAGAGCACATATCATTACTCCTCCATGAAAACGTCCCGCAACCCACAATAGAGATGAATTAATTGGAAACCTGATTCTTAGTGTGGCAATACTATAGTTATTCAGAAGCTACATGGCAATACTCTAGATAGTTGTAGTATCCCTTGCTCAAACTGACCTTGAAATGCTGATTAGAGGCTCAAGGAATATCGTCGAACACCTTTCGTACAATCTCTTTACTTGCTGTTTCTGTATTTCAGTCTGATTGGTTCTTGCTTGAATAAGTTTTGAATGCTGCAATTAGTGTTTTGAATGCTTCTAACAATGCAAGATGGATTGACAATGTTATAGGAATGATATATTAATTGTTCTTGAACTTCCTCATACATATAGGTGACTAAAATTGACTTGTACAGCTAGTAGACATAATATCAAACACTTGGCATGAATCCTAAGTGACTTGCAAATGTTTCAAAGAATAGCTACAGACCATTGACATTCAAACAAACAATTCTTATGCAAATTTCATATGCCAATAATCACCTACAGCTGCAAGGTATTTTCACAAGCAATTGTCCCACAAACTGAATATGCAATAAGATCATCTACAACCAATGACAAATTGTCAAACAATTGGCATGCATCCTAAAATGATAATCAAATGCATTTGATATAAACATTACATCTAACAATTATCATATAACTCATTTCCCCAATATTGGTAATCTATCTCAATACCATAGAATGAAGAGCCAAGTCTCTTGGCATTACAATGTAATATAGTCCCTAGTGTTTGAGATAAAAATAGCAGCTACAAACTCATTCAAAATGCCTATATGTAATGTGATTATCATAGGAGAACCTGGTCACATGAAGCGCCAATGCTGGAGAAGGTGCAGCCTCAATGAAATAGAATCAAACGTCCTCTCCACAAGCCAAATCGAACCCTTAATGGTGCTGCCCTTGTTTCAGACCTGAAGTTGCAGATAATAAGAATATTCACACCTTATTCACCTCCAAATATGCATCAAATATCATTGTCCCATCCTTAGGAAGGGAGCGCCCAAAATCATAGGAGAAATTGATGAGTTTTAAACTCCCAATCTGCAAATCTCTGAGGTCTGATATGCCAATCAATGGCTGCCAATGTGCCTCTAAAACCCACGATTTTTCCCACAATAAATATGAATATTTTAAGCCACCAAATGCCTTCAAAGTGAACGTCAATAATCTGCTTATTCCTTTCACATTGTTTCAATTACTGTAGCGATCACTGTTCATGTGCACTGTAGTGTTCACTGTAGCAATCACTATTCACGTGCACTGTAGCAATCACTGTTCACATGCACTGTAGTGGGTACTGTAGCGCAACACTATTCATGCCACTATTCATGTCATCAACAATTTTCAAATCTGCAAATGATTAACCTTTGGAACCCTTGTGAAACTTAATGTATTCTCCAATTTAAGCACAAATTGGACTCCTGGATGAAGCCCACAATGAAGCAATAATTCGGAAGATATTCCACAACCTCAAAATCACATAACCAATTGAGAGTCTTCATTCCCAATGGCTGAAGTAATAGTAGAAACCCTAGCTGGTCTCATCACCAACAATCTCAAAATCAAATATCAATTCTTGGGTGATATGAAGCTTGGGTGACCCTCTTAATATACTTTTTTCCTCCTCATCAAGTCGGCCCATATAGAAGCGTCCTTATAATATTTTAGTTGCACTTTTAATAATATTAAAATGACTTTATAAATAATAAATTGAAATGGCCCCCTTTTTATGCCACATGACCCCTCAAGTCATAAAGTGCAAATATAACGTTAAAATATTAATTATTATTAAAGTGGCCTTTAATAATAATTAAACATCATAACTTAGGCCAAACACCTTATTTCTCCAAGCCAATTGAATACCGGAATCAACACTACTGAAATATCCCATTCAGGGACCCTGCTATAAATAGTAACCCTGATTGAATGAATAACTATAAATAGTAAGTATGAGAGAGTCCTGAAACCCTTGCAAAGGCCAACCCTGAAACTTACTGAACTCTGAAGAAGAAATAAACCATCCACTAACTAGGTTTCTGTCACAAAAGACCCTCTAACCATCTGAGTTAACCTACGAGGGCCAGTGATAGGCTAAACCATCATAAAACAGGATCACGCTAAAAAGGGGACATTGCAGTCTGCCCTCCCTGAAATTGCTTGTCCCCAAGCAATCTCAACAACAAAGTTAACACCACTCCACCCGGATTCCAAGGAAAGTGTTGTGTAATGTCCCTCATGTCACCAATCAACTCCTGTAACACCATCACAAGTACAACTGATAGATCATGTCGAATCAAATCAACCCCAACACCAGGGGTCGCAGGAGCATAAGCCTTAAGTGGAAGTAACTCTGAATACCGACAATGTTTGCTTCCCATAACTTCGCAAGCTAAGCTATCATACACACTATCTAGCATATGTGCAATTGAGCTATGCGTCTAAAACAAATCATGTACACAAAGATCCAAAGTGCAACTACAAGTAATCACCATCATATACACGCTGCAAAACTCAACAGTGAACCCTAATGCACACAAAGGATTCCTCAACATACTGGAGAGTATCGCACAACTACTGCTCGGATCCCAAATGAATCTGTAAGGAACTACGTCAGAATCTTGCTGAAAACAATTGCAGCCATAGAACTTGCCAAAACTTAGCAAACTGTGCAATTCTGCAGCTGAAATAAACATATTACTGCTGATGTCAATCCCTGGGTCCCAATGCCAAACTGGAAGTACGTCACAAAGCGCACCTGTTGACTTCCACTGTACCATTCTACATAAACCACTAACATCACACCAAGAGTGGTGGAACACCTCACCAGGGCCAAAATAGAGTGACGAATCAAACATGTCACCACCAAGATCCCAAAACAGAATCAACAATCCACTTGCAATGACAACTGGTGGCACCTGCTGCACCATACTGTCTACAACTGGATCACTAATCTGCCAAGAGGCTTCTCCCTGATACTGAGACCTGTGGGTTATGGACCCAAACAACTGCCAAAAAAGATGAGTATCTCCTAACTCATCTGCAAATGTTGGTGTCCCCACAATACTCCAACTGCCAAGGTTGGAAGAAGAGTGCTCTTGACACCAACTCATAAAGCCAGTTGCACTAATCAATGCAACTGTGGAGAATTGATCCCTCTCAGCATCAACAGAAGTGGATATATGTGCCTCTTCCCTCACGAGTGCACCATACAACTGCCTAGCAAGCATGAAAGCACAACCTCTATCCTCTGCCCAATTCCTATGGACGTGTTGACTAACCAAGCCATCATACCTATTGCCCCCATAATCATCTTGTAACCATGTATCTGTGTGAAATCTATGTGACATAGAAGTGCAAACCTTGTCGGATACATAATAGCACGATAAATAACAGACTGTTGTCCTTGCAAGTCATTATGAGAAGACTCTACTCCAATCCCCTTTTGTCTTCTGTCTAATTGAACCACCCAAAGATGATCCTCAATCCATTTGTGCATCCTGTCATGATGAAATAATGCTGCAATAATCTCATCCTCCTTCACTGTCAACTGAGTCTCCAAGCTATGAACCACTTCAGCCTCACATGAAGAAACCTCAATCTGTTCTTATTTCCTCATGTTGGGAATCTTTATCAAGTCCTTCAATTGACCAAACGTGTCAACCTCATCATCATCATTAGAACAAAGTGCATTTTCAGATTCATCCTCTCTTTGAAATAAGAGTCTTCTAATGTTATCTATCCTTTTTTGTCTTGCTATGTTGATGAGATTGATATTTTCTTTCACTTTTTGAAGATGTTGTCTTGCATTGGCAGCCACTAATCTACCCTCTTTGGCTTTTGCAACCATTGTTCATTCATCTTTTCGAACTTCTTTACCTCTTGGATGCCAAAATATACAAAATCAGTTCTCTTATGCTTAATATCTTCATGTCTACCAATTGGTGTAGGGCTGCCATCAATGGGTGATATCATATCATTGGCTTTCTCATGATCACAAGCTCCTATCTCATGAGAATGATGGGACATAATGCTGCTGTCCTCAAACAAATCAGTGATGACATCATGCCATTGTAAAATGTCTCCTTCATCATGTGTATTCAAAACAATAGTGGCTGTTCCACTAAGCAAAGGATCAACTTTCACATCCACCTTAATATCTTGGACCTTCAATGGATTTTTATATGTATGAATAACATTCATGGAAGCACCATCTGATTCTTTGCCACGATAGGATGAAACGATGCTAGACTCACCTAATGAAGCATCACCAGAAACCATATCTTCATGTAGCTGCTCTAATGTAACTGGTTTGTCTTCACCCATCACTTGCTCTTCACTCTTGAAGTCATCATGAAGTGTCTTGTGCTCAACTTCTTTCTCTATGTAAGTCTGATTTTTGCTCTCCATAGGATTAGCTGTATGCTGGTCACTAACTGTTGAAAATTCATTGTAGAGATTCTTAGATATTTCTCCTATAGATACCTCTTGTTTCTCCTTTTCGTTTTGTGATGTAGACCCCTTAAAAATGGATGCATATATCGTGCTAATCTGTCTTTGGTTGTAGGGTGTAAAAGCAATTCATTCATCCTCTTCTGGATTTCATCCAACTTATTCACACTTTGTTTAAGCTTCTCCATATTCTTGTCCCACTGCTTCTGAGTACTTGAAGTAACCATGATTAACTAGTTGATTCAATGTCCAATCTACCCAACATGATGGCAAGACAAAAGCTCTGATACCAATGTAGTATCCCTTGCTCAAACTGACCTTGAAATGCTGATTAGAGGCTCAAGGAATATCGTCGAACACCTTTCATACAATCTCTTTATTTGTTGTCTCTGTATTTCCGTCTGATTGGTTCTTGCTTGAATAAGTTTTGAACGCTGCAATTATTGTTTTGAATGCTTCTAACAATGCAAGATGGATTGACAATGTTATAGGAATGATATATTAATTGTTCTTTAACTTCCTCATATATATAGGTGACTGAAATTGACTTGTACAGCTAGTAGACATAATATCAAACACATGGCATGAATCCTAAGTGACTTGCAAATGTTTCAAAGAATAGCTACAGACCATTGACATTCAAACAAACAATTCTTATGCAAATTTCATATGCCAATAATCACCTACAGCTGCAAGGTATTTTCAAAAGCAATTGTCCCACAAACTGAATATGCAATAAGATCATCTACAGCCAATGAAAAATTGTCAAACAATTGGCATGCATCCTAAAATGATAATCAAATGCATTTGATATAAGCATTACATCTAACAATTATCATATAACTTATTTCCCCAATGCTGGTAATCTATCTCAATACCATAGAATGAAGAGCCAAGTCTCTTGGCATTACAATGTAATATAGTCCCTAGTGTTTGAGATAAAAATAGCAGCTACAAACTCATTCAAAATGCCTATATGTAATGTGATTATCATAGGAGAACCTGGTCACATGAAGCACCAATGCTAGAGAAGGTGCAGCCTCAATGAAATAGAATCAAACGTCCTCTCCACAAGCCAAATCGAACCCTTAATGGTGCTGCCCCTGTTTCAGACCTGAAGTTGCAGATAATAAGAATATTCACACCTTATTCACCTCCAAATATGCATCAAATATCATTGTCCCATCCTTAGGAAGGGAGCGCCCAAAATCATAGGAGAAATTGATGAGTTTTAAACTCCCAATCTGCAAATATCTGAGGTCTGATATGCCAATCAATGGCTGCCAATGTGCCTCTAAAACCCACGATTTTTCCCACAATAAATATGAATATTTTAAGCCACCAAATGCCTTCAAAGTGAACGTCAATAATCTGCTTATTCCTTTCACATTGTTTCAATTACTGTAGCGATCACTGTTCATGTGCACTGTAGTGTTCACTGTAGCAATCACTATTCATGTGCACTGTAGCAATCACTGTTCACATGCACTGTAGTGGGTACTGTAGCGCAACACTATTCATGCCACTATTCATGTCATCAACAATTTTCAAATCTGCAAATGATTAACCTTTGGAACCCTTGTGAAACTTAATGTATTCTCCAATTTAAGCACAAATTGGACTCCTGGATGAAGCCCACAATGAAGCAATAATTCGGAAGATATTACACAACCTCAAAATCACATAACCAATTGAGAGTCTTCATTCCCAATGGCTGAAGTAATAGTAGAAACCCTAGCTGGTCTCATCACCAACAATCTCAAAATCAAATATCAATTCTTGGGTGATATGAAGCTTGGGTGACCCTCTTAATATACTTTTTTCCTCCTCATCAAGTCGGCCCATATAGAAGCGTCCTTATAATATTTTAGTTGCATTTTTAATAATATTAAAATGACTTTATAAATAATAAATTGAAATGGCCCCCTTTTTATGCCACATGACCCCTCAAGTCATAAAGTGCAAATATAACGTTAAAATATTAATTATTATTAACGTGACCTTTAATAATAATTAAACATCATAACTTAGGCCAAACACCTTATTTCTCCAAGCCAATTGAATACCGGTATCAACACTACTGAAATATCCCATTCAGGGACCCTGCTATAAATAGTAAACCTGATTGAATGAATAACTATAAATAGTAAGTATGAGAGAAAGAGTCCTGAAACCCTTGCAAAGGCCAACCCTAAAACTCCCTGAACTCTGAAGAAGAAATAAACCATCCACTAACTAGGTTTCTGTCACAAAAGACCCTCTAACCATCTGAGTTAGCCTACGAGGGCCAGTGATAGGCTAAACCATCATAAAACAGGGTCACGCTAAAAAGGGGGCATTACAATAGTGACATCAATAAAGCTATTCGAAAGCTAGGTACCAACAAAACAACATATTTTGAGGGGGTTTAGGCTAAGTGACTTAAATATGGTGTGGATTCGCTTGCCTTCCCTGTGGCAGAGTTATTTAATGAGGCCATTTGCTTGAGGTTTCACTCCACTTGCTCGTAAGACATAATATATTTGAACCCAATTAACTATAGCACTATCATGGTTAGGTATACATTTGCCAAACTTCAAGCCATGTTGTTGGAGATGAAGCCTTTTGAGAACTTGGGGAGTAGTAATCTCAGACTGAAGGGACAAGCAAGCTTCAAAAGATACTTGTAGACTATTAACCCTATTTTTATACTTTGGGCTATTATTGAAGAGGCTCATCCGCAGTATCCAAAAGTCTTTTACCTTTTTTTCAGATTTAGGAAGGACACTGACTCTATCCTAAGATATCTAATTTTCCAGAAGTTGTTTGACATTGTTAACTCAAATTCTTTCAATACAGCCAGCATAAGGTTCTATGAGATGTTTATTGGCCAATTGTGAACATCCCACAATCTCTAAATTTGTTAAAGTACCATCAAAGTCCAACATGGGTGCCCTCTCTTGGCGAATATCTTTAGTAACTATATTGATGAGTTCGAAGACTTCCTTTGACAACATAATGTTGATGATGGTTATATATTACATCATGTTTCTGACTGTTATACAACTTCTTATTGATTATGTTTTCCTCTTCTCTTGCCATGTTCTGATTGCTATTACAACATTATGATGGTCATTGGCTTATTTTGAAATTCTCACAGTTTTTGAATTTGTTGAGTACCGTCAAAGTCCAACAAGGGTGCCCTCTCTTACTGACTCTCTTTAGTATCTAAATTGATGAGTTGGAAGACTTCATTTGACAACATAATGTCAATGATGGTTGTATATTACATCATGTTCTGATTGCTATACCACTTTTTGTTGATGATGTTGTCCTCTTCTCTCATTCCATTGATGGTTTGCAAAAACAGCTTGATGGCATTGGTCATTTTTGTGAGCTTTGCAAGCTTGTGGTTAACCTCAGTAAAACTAAGTTCATGGTCTTTAACATCTCCAAGGATACCCTTTCCCTTTCCAGGTTATGGTTTTTCTACAACAAAGAACTTGTGGAGATTACAATTTATACATACTTGGGAGTTCAATTTACAGGAGCGTCATTTAGTCTGAAGCCAACCTCTCAATTGCATCCTTGCAAAAGATATGACCTAATTATTGTCTTTAAACACTATGTTTTTGGTTATATTTAGGGCATTCCTTCAAATATGTGCCTTTTCAATATAACCATTGAACAAAAAGTTATGAGACCAAATTTGGGTTCTATTGATTGGGATTGTATTGGAAAGGTCCTGTTGATGCTGTGGATTGCACCCTTGACAGGAGGCTGAGCTCCTGCCTTCCACACGTCACAATGGAAACTACCCTCTTGCCTGTGGGTACGACAAAACTAGGGGGAGAGTCTCTAGATAAGGGCTAGCTCCCTTTGATGTATGTCTGAGGTCCTGGATTTCCTACTGCTAACAATGGGGGGGGCGAGGCGGAGGAGGGTGAAAAGGGAGAAAGATGCTGAAAAATAGAACCTAAACCTAAACTAAAAGGTGACACACCAAAAAAATTGATCTACTCAGCTCGAACCTACTCTTTTCACCAAGGACAAGCTAACATACACTTCATCTGATATGGGAAACTCTTATGTGTCAGTGAGTCAGGGGTCCATAGAGATACAGTGAGGAAGCACTACCAGAGGTGTCATAAGACACTCTATGGCACCCTGTTCACATGTGCCTATATTCCTGCTGTAGACACTTCTGGCAAACCTGTAGAAAAGAAACTTCACAATGCACTAGACATGCTGGAATCATTCTGTGAAAGCATAAAAGAAAATGACTTAACACAAAATGAAAACATAGACATATGCCTGAATGCAAGTTCAAATGGAGGAAAAAAATTGCTAAGTCTTGCTTCAAGGTAAAATCCGGCAGAGTTCCGCCTTACAAGCCCGAGAGATTTTTGGGCCCGAGAGATTTTTGGGCAGAGTTTTGCCTTACAGGCTAAGAGATCCCTTCTTAAAATGAGAAGTTTACCATATATTAAGAAAGAGGAAAAGACTTTGGCGCTCTTTAGAAAAGACTTTGGCGCCCCTTTTACAGGTTGGCCCCTATGCGTTGAGAGCATCCGGAAGAGGAAGTCGTTGTCACTGATATCATCCTTCTAGAAGAGGCCTGCTAGAACCATGCTGTGTAATCGCCGGTCTTGACTTTGGCGTTCAAACATTAATGTGGAAGCATGGGGCACGCCTCTTTTTCTACAAACAAGACTGCTATTTTTAGATATTCACGTGGTTTGTCTGCTCATAAATGCGAAGTGGAGAAAACAAGGCACGCCGTTCACTGTTTGCGCCCTTTGATGACCACTTGGCAGACACTGTGTCAACAGCAGGAATAACTCGCCTCCCCTTTGCCACCTGGGTTGTTTTGTCCATTCTTGCGCTTGGCTCTTTTGTCTCTTCTTGGCTTTGTCTTTTCTGTCTCCTTCGGCCCTTGGGGGCTATCTTCTTGGTGGGTCGTTGAGTTCACTCGCGGCCTGTCCTTAAGCTTTTCAAAATCAACGGCTATTTCACCGGCTTATATTTGACGTTTGTGCACCCGTCACTGGGCATTTGAACCTCCAACGGCTAGTTCGTCGTGCTCGATTTTGACGTCTTTGGGCCCGTCACCCCTTGGAATTTCTTCGGCCTTTTCCTTTCCTTTGGCCTTTTTTTGCTCTGGTCGGGTTTTTGTCTCAGTCGGGTCCTCATTGTTTTGGCGGCCGAATTTCTTCGGACTTTTGTCCGAAGGATATCTTTCCTTGTGTATTTGCCTTCGTTCGGGCTTTTCTCCCAGCTATTTTTCCCACGGACCAAATGTCCGCAAGAATTATCTTGATCATTTCTTTTTGACCTTCGGAATTTCTTCGGGTTTTTCTTCCGCGGCTTTTCCGGAATTCCTTCGGACTTTTTGTCTGAAGGAATTCCTTCAGACAAAAGTCCGAAAGAAATCATTTTATGCCTTTTCCCTTAGTCTTTTTAACTTCTGCAGGATTTTCTTCCTAAGGATTTCTTCAAACAAAATGTCCGAAGGTATTCCTTCAGACATTTTGTCCGAAGAAATTCTCGTCCTTTGCCTTAAACAAATCTCCGAAGAAGACTTACCCTTTCGGCCTTATTCACTTTTTGATCTTTTTTTTAGTGTTCCCTGCCCTCCGCAAGGGCACTTGTCCTTCGAGACACTCTCTTGAACCTTCCCATTGAACCGTTCCTTTGAACCAAACGTTGAACCAGCTCATTGAATCGATTGTTGAACCGAGCCGATGAACCGAAACGTTGAACCAAGGCATTGAACCAACTGAATGAACCAACCCGTTGAACCGACTACTTGAACCAAACCAATTGAACCAAAAATGGTTCAAAGTTCAAGTTCAAAGTTCTTGGAAAGCTCATGGCATTGGACCCCAACGTTGAACCACTTTTCCAACCTTAAGGAAAAGTGTCTTGAATCATTTTTCGCTCTCTTTCCTTGTGAATTTCCTCGGACAAGAGTCCGAAGAAGCTTTGTAAACACCCTTTCATTCTTTGAACTGGTTCTTCATCTGCCGAAAGACTTGGCTGCAGAGTCCATAGTTCCAAGCCTGCAGAGTCCGTAGAAATGTGCCTTGTGCAAAAAATCAAATTTGTACTGGCTCAGAACAGTAGGGGAAAAGGGGGACCGTTTTTGGCCTGCAAGACCAAAATGGTCAACAGGTCCAATTTATCATGCTTCAATGTATGATTTATCAAAAGAACGATTCCTCGGTGTATTATCCATGTCATGTTTAGATCTAGCCTCTACGCCATGAGAACATATTTAGGCTTCCTTTCTATGTTCACATACACAAATCATTAGGTGATTTATCTTCTAAAAATGTGAGGTACTCATATTTAGTACTTTGTTCTTCAAAGAGGGTTGCCTTTGTGTCTCATTGTTGGTGTAGCTGGCTTTTAGAGGCCAATTTATCCTTCAATCTATCAACATCTCTATCAATCAACTTCCTCCATTGAGATATAGCTTGGATGCCCCTCCAAACTTTCTTCCTTTTAAGATCGCAAATAGAGTTGACACAAAGATTATATATTGACAATACATCCAAATCACTTGGACTTCCCCATTCATAATTGCTTAGACCCAAGCTAGTTTCAGGTTATTTCTTACAAATTGTGGATGGCATCACCATTCACCCTGCCTACCTCCAAAATCAATGGACACATGGCTTGACGGTCCCCCTTACACTCCCACTAATCATGGGTTGAGTCCAACCACCAAATTTTGTATGGTGACAAAGTTTGTCATCTCTACTCCCGCCAAGAAGTGGATACTAAAGAGCATTTTTTAGGTGTTCTATCTACTACGGGATTGTATGTAAAGAGATTATGGAAGTTTTCTATCCTCTTTCTTCCAATATCTTGATCATAGGTTCCTCTACCTCTTTTTCTTCAAGACATTGTCACTCTTTAAACATAGATCCTTATGTGGGTCCCTTAGAGCTACCAAAGTAATTAAATATTTCTTTAAGCCCATTATAGACATTTGGCACACAAAGTACCCCATGGATTTTGTCAATTCGCACATAGATGGAGACAAGTGGATGACCTTCCTCTTTGCATAATACTAATAAAGTGCCCCAAACTTCTCACTCCCATTTAACTTGTGGTAGATTCAATGCTTCCCGATCTAGAGGGCTAGTTACCCCTTGTCATTCTTACTAAGGGATGCGCACAAATGCGTATTACAAGTTCCCGTTCTACTACTAGAGGACCTTCAGCCATGGATGTTAGGATAATTAACAGGAGATGTTTTTTGCATTCCCCAGGGTCCCCCAACCAGGCCTACTTAGTCCTATTCATTCTCAAATGGCTATCATTAGATCTAGTTTTGGCTCTTTTACAGTGGTTGATGGTGATGGGGTCATCCCTTTGTTGCATTATTCAAATTCGGGGTAGCATTTGCCTCTAGTTGGCTTCATCAACCCTATTTTATTTGGCAATGGGTCTACCTTTGTCATGGTTATTTGTCATGTTTATAATACATAGCATTATCATTTTTATATGTTAGGTTTACCCACTTTGTGTTCAACCATTATTGTTAGCTATGCTCTTTATTGTTGTGTTTTTAGTTATGTTTCAGCTTGTATCATCCTTCTGGATATTTTTCACTCCTCCATGCTATGCAACTAGATGTATGATCAGGTCCCATTGACCTATTTCGGCCATCCATGAACACTAGTATAATTTCTTCCCTTCTTCCTTTCTGCTACATGGCACAATCTTGGATCAACCATCGTATCACTTATGAATGTTAATGGACATAAATGGGCAAGGTCCTTGGGTTACAAATATGCATACAAAAGATCTCAAGGAACCCCTGCATACAATAGGATACAGATACATTGGTACAAAATATATAATAAAACATTATATACATATATTAAAAAAACTATAGAATATTACACATTTATTTTCCAACCCACCTAGCAACAATCTCGCTATGACCCAAATATGTGGTGGATATGGCCCAGATACACAAAGACCTATTCGAACACCACCTGGGTACAACATTGTTGTCTCTAGCCTTGCATTGGATGACTAGTGAACCAAGATAGATTGTTGTAGAATCCCAAGCACATCTAACATTGTTCTCATGTCTTGTTGTGACAACACCACTACATTTTGCCTTTATAAACAAAAGAGTAATAGTAGGTTGTTTCTAGCTTTGACTGCACAACACAAACCAAAACCAAGCGAAATGCAAAGGCTGACGTAGACCTTTTATTATCCCAGACTACAACCCAATTAAAGTTTGTGCACTCAACCAAGTAGTTTGGCCCCCCACAAGAATACAATCTCACCCATGCTGATAGGTACTGTTGTCAGTTAGACTCGCACCTTTGTGAAGGTAGTTTCAGGGCTTCACAGTCTGTTGAAACATGAAAACAATCCTAGGTTGTCGCTGACCTGATCAGTGGATTGAATCTCTAGATTGTAAGGGCTAGCTCCCTTTGGTGTATCGATTAGGATCTTACTACTCTACACTACAAACTGCCTGGGAAAAGGGAGAAAAAAAACTTGAAAGAAAATCCTACCTAATGATGGTGATACACCCGAATGATTGGTTGATCCACTCAATTAAAGCTTCTAAGAACCACTGATTTATATAAGAAAATGGCTGAACTTTCAACTCCAATTGACCAATATGCACAAGTATTTCATGAAAAGGTTTAATCCGATGATTAAAGCTTGAGGGAATTGATGGGATAGGTCTAATTCAAGACACTAACCAGCCATTGGCATCCACTGAAACTTCAAATAAAACACGCTAGACACAGAACATGACCTGCATAAATTGATCAGCTAGTAACTAGGTAAGAATCAAGACTTGTCAAGGAAGAACAATATATCACTTAAGCAAATCACTGACAAAAATACACTATACCAGCAGTTGAAAATTTAAAACTGTCCATCTATTAATCTGAAAAAAGGTTACAACTCAGTCTTTGGCAGAATTTGACCTTGCCAAATAAGGGACATTATTCAACGCTAAAAAGACAACTTATATAGAAAAGATACAAGCCAAAAGAGTGGCAATGAAAATAGAAGAGAAGTCAATTCCAATTCAACTTGTGCTATCCAAAGATTTAAAAATAAATCCCTTTGTCTTATGCTTGCATGAAAACTCCTTTTGGCATTGAAAAATGGATGGTGAGCTAATCTCCTTCATGCATGAACAACACGTTAATTTGAATGTCTACACTCAGGCTTGAACCGACTTGAAGCTGAATTGGAACGTGAGAATGTCTTTTATTGCATGAAGAGCATGAGTTGATGTGACATTTGTCAATTAGTCAACTAGAGCTGAAAACTAGTCAACCTCCAATGGTCTTCACTTGAACTGTTGGACCGTTTGAAAGGCTCGGAACAAACAACAATGCATGCATGAAATCTCTTGTTAAGCTCTCCAACGTTAAACTCCTTAAGTTCTTCATGTAAACGAGTCTCCGTTTTAGAACTAAAGGTGTCATGTTTGAAACGGCTGCATGTCTTGGATGTGTCTAACCCTGTTCATGGCTATTGAAATCTATTGCATTTTCTGGTTCTTTGTCTCTATCTATTATATTCCTTTTGTTTGTCTGTCTTTTCCCTAGACTTTCCTTCTGCATGTATTTTGTCTTCTCCCCTCGGATTAATCATCCACAACTTTTCTTTTCCTTCGAAAATTCTTCCTCGGGCATTCGTCTTTTGTCACTTTTCCGCGGATAAATTGTCCACGGGAATTGTCTCTATTCTTTTCCTTCTGAGCTTCCCAGATTATTCTTCGGACCTTCTCTTCCTGAAGGAATTCCTTCGGACTTTTTGTCCGCAACTCTCCTCTTGTTCATTTCCTTCTTTGGCCTTTTGTCCACTTTCTCGCGGACAGGAATTCAAGTCTTCAGACCTTTGAAACCAAACCCTCTTGGGCTTTTTCTGAAGAACATTCCCGAAGGGAAAGAACCCTTCGGGGAACCTGTAAAGGACCCTTTCGAATTAATGAAATGACCCTTGCCTTTTGAAATTCGTGAACCTTCCCGAAGGGCACATACTCTTCAAGATTCTTGCCAATGTCCCTCGGCATCTTTGCAAAGTCCTTTTCCGAAGGGCTAATAACCCTTCGGATTTCTTGTTTTGAACTTCCCCGAAAGGCAGATACCCTTTGGGATTTCCGTAATGTACCTTCGGAATCGTGATGTGAACTTTCCCGAAGGGTAGATACCCTTCGAGATTCTTGACTTGGGTCCTTCGAACAAAAGTCTGAAGGAATTGTTTCCTTCGGGCTTTTTGTTAAAGTCTTTCCCAATAGGAAGAGCCCTTCGCAAAAATGAAATAGACCGTCCACTTCCCCTTTTAAGTAGTCTTTCGGCTTTTCTGTAATAGACAATTCCTTCGAAAAAATAGTTCGAAAGAAATTACCCTTCGTTTACTTCCTTCAAACAAAAAGTCCGAAGGAATTCGTTCCTTTCTACCCTTCGGATTTTTTCTCTCGGACGTTGAAAACTAACCTTCGGTTTTTAGACAAGTGCCCCTGCCTCTTTAAGAAATGCCTTCTCCTGAAGGGCATATACCCTTTGATTTTTGCAAGTGTCCCTCGGCAATTTTGAAATGGTCCTCCTGCGCAAAGAAAGAACCTTCTAGCTCTTTGGGCTTATTGGAAATGTCCCTCAAAAACTTGAAATGGTCCTCTGTCCTAGTGACCCTTCGAAAAAAAAGTCTGAAGGATTCAAACCCTTTGGAACTTTGAAATGATCTTTGCCCCTTTGTAAAACCACAAAAGGTCCCCTTTAGAATTTGCTCCTTCAATTGCTTGAATCAACATCTGTTCTTTCTTGTGAGGCAAAATTGTCAACATTCTGGCGACTCAACTGGGAAGCATTCCTGCTATACTTGAGAACTCAGAGCATAAACATGATATTGAACTCACAAAAACAATGGTAAACCTGGTCCATGACTACAAATCTCCTTTGACCAAACATGAAGTAACCTTCATCCTTCAAAATAAGAAGGGAAAACACAGGAAAACTAAAAAACCCAACTAATCAAAGCAAAAGCGCAAACAAGCACTTATTTGAACAAAACAAAATGAAACTATTGTGCTTAAACAACACTTGGAGGAAAGCAAAACAAACTATGTACAAGGAGCTTTGCTCTTCAGTAGCAAGGTTTCAGATGTATCCCATTGACTAGGATTGGAAGCACCTGACCATCCATCTTTGCAAGTTGGAAGGCATTGTGGGATTTGCAGCTGAAAATTGTGTATGGGCCACTCCAAAGAGAATCAAACTTGGTGTGCCTTCCTGGTTTAGCTCTATCTCATCCCATTTGAGGACCAAATCTCCTTCCCTGAAACTTCGTGAAGAAGCTCCCTTGTCAAAAGTTCTCTTTCCCTGTGCTTGATGAATTTCCATGGCAAGCATAGATTGATTTCTTGTCTCTTCCAACTCCATAAGCTCCGCATTCCTGATCTCCATAGGCTCACTCTCCAATAATTCAAGTTGATATATTAGTTCTAAATCAAGAAACTCGAGAAATGGGTAACCTTGCTTCCTTACCATATACTAGCTTGTATGGAGAGTTGGCTATTGATCTTTTGTAGGTGATCCCATCAGCCCATAGAACTGACTTCAATTTGAGATGCCATGACCTCTGATTGTCTTCAATCGTCCTTATGATCCTCAATAGGTTCTTATTCGTAGATTCAGCAAGGCCATTGCCTTGTGGATAAAAGTTTGATGAAGTGATGAGGTAAATTCCATGTTGGACAGCCCATTGACTGATCCTAGATCCCACAAAAACCATTGCATTATCAGAAATAATAATTGAAGGAACTCCAAACCTAGTAAGCAAACTTTCATAGAAATCAAAAACATTAGTTTTGTTTGCTTCTTTCAATGCCACTGCTTTTGCCCAACGTGTGAAGTAATCCGTAGCAGTTATAATTCATTTATGCCCTGAACTTGAAGGAGCATTTATGAGTCCAATAAAGTCTAATCCCCATTGGACAAATGTCTGATCCACTGCAATTGGTCGAAGAGGTAAGGCTGCAAGTTTTACTTTTCCTACAAACATAGCACACTGTTTGCACTTTCTAACCCATGCATGGCAATCACCAAATATACTAGGCCAATAGTACCCACCTTTCATGATCTTAAGCGCTGTAGTTCTTGCAGAAAAATGTCCTCCACCATGTCCATCATGGAATTCTTAAAGCAATCTTTGAGTTTGGCTTGGTTCTACACATCTTAGCAACATTCCATTGATATATTTCTTAAACAAAACACCATCAACAAGCAAAAATGGAATTGATTGCAATCTGAAATATATTTTTTTTGAAGCACTGAGATGAGAGGGATAAATGCCATCTTGGAGATAGCTTACCAAATCATGAAACTAGCTAGAAGGTGAGGTATGACCAGCTACAACCTCTTCATCATTTGACACCAAAACAAGCTCATTAGCCTCTTACAAGTCTTGTGCTAGATGCTCACACAGTCCTTTGTCTCTAATCAACTTTGTGACCTTAATTTTCACATCATACTCCATTACCTTAGTTATCCAACCAACTCTCTTCTCATTTATATCTTTGTTCAAAAGAAACTCCTTGATGCTCAGATGGGCAACCATTAAGTGTATCTTATTGTTAGACAACAAGTATCTAAACTTTTTAAAAGACCTTGTGACTAAAAGTACATGTTTTTCAACAAAAGAACACCTCGTTTCATATTCCTCCAAGCCTTGACTAAAGAAAGCTATTGCTGCTCCAAAGCCTCATGATTCTGCTGCATAAGAATACCTGAAATGGTGTCCATGTTAACATAAGTGTACAAAATGAAATATTTCATGAAATATGGATTTATAAGCATAGGAGCAGTAGCTATGGCCTTCTTAATATCCTCAAACCCGTTTATTCCTTCTTTGGACTAGCTGAAGTTCTAATTTTTCTTTAACATCCCTGTAAGTGGCTTAAGCTAAAATGGCAAAATCTGAAATATATCTCCTTATGAAATTGATTTTCCCAAAGAAACTTTGCAAAGCCTTTTTGTGCTGAGGCAAGGAGAGTACAAGAATGGATTGAATCCTTTCAGCATCTATGCTTAAACCATGCTTTGAAACATGTCTAAGAAGCTTACTTACCTTCCTAAACCGAAAAAACACACTTTTCGGAATTTAGAGATACCCCAAATTGCCTACACCTTTCAAACACTTGCTCGAGATGAACCATGTGATCTTTTGCATTCTTTGAAAACACTATTATATCATCCAAATAAACAAGTACAAACCTGTTAAGAAGGCCTTGGAATGCCATATCCATGGCTCTCTGAAAAGTTGCTCCAGCATTAAACAAACTGAATGGCATCTTTCTGTATGCAAATGTCCCCCACTTAGTTGTGAAGGTTGTCTTAAATTGGTCTTCTTTGACCAAAATCTGATTGTAGCCACTATATCCATCCAACAAAAAAAACCTCTCTGAACCTGCAACAAGCTGTAAAATTTGTTCCATTGATGGCAATGGATAGTGATCTTTAAGTGAAACCCTGTTTAAATCACGGAAATCAACACACAAACGAATCTCACCATTCTTCTTTCATACTGGAACAAGGTTTGTCATCCAAGTTGAGTGCTTGATTGAAAAATATAATAGCTAATTCTATGAGTTTGTGAAGCTCAGCTCTCATCAAAAGCTCAAGCTTAGAATTGATGGGCCTTTGTCTTTGTCTTACTAGTTGAGTCTCCTCTAACTCAATGGTGTGTTGAGCCAAACTTGGATCAAATCCCTTGAGATCACTATACTACCATGCAAATACATCAGCAAAACTTGTGCATAGCTCAATGAAAGCTTTCTTTTATGGAGTGCATACCTTACCCAACTTTAAAATCTTACCAGTGGCAATCTCTACTTAGCATAGTGCTCTTCCTTTGTTGACAAGGATGACTTATCCTTAACTCATTATCACCACTGAAAATGTTCTCAAGTGTGACCAATCCCTTGGGCATTAGTTGCACAATCTGATCACTATACTGCTGCAAGTGCTTTGATTGGTTTCTTGAAGAAAACTCAGCCTCCTCTTGCAAGAATATCACAATTTTATTGTCATCTTCGAACACTTGCCAATTCTCATGATTATCTGGAAAAAAAGGCCTTACAACCACCTTTATATGTGACTGAATTTTCTCACTTTTTATATCAGTTGGGATACTGAATTGTGACCCAATGGTAGCCAACCTATCTGCATGCTCATTCTTATCTCTTGGTATTGCCTGAATGCTAAAAGCCTGAAAATCTTCAAGTAAATCCCATATTTTATGCTTGTAAGATTTTAGCAACAAATTTTTGCATACATTCAAACCTCTTACTTGGTGGACCACAAGCTCACTATCTCCAAACACTTGTAAAGAATTGATTTTCATCTTCCTAGCCCACTGCAAACTGTGAACTAGTGCTTCATACTCAGCAACATTGTTTGAACAACCAAACTGAAATTTAATAGAAGAAAAATACCTTTGTTTTGTTGGAGAAACCAACATCATTCCAGCTCCGATTCCACGCTTATTCCTTGATCCATCAAAGTACAATTACCACAAACCTTCATTAGACTCATCTTCTTTGACCATGGCTTGAATTGGTGCATCACTCTCATGAAGGCAATACACACCAAAACCCTCTTCTTCAATCAGCTTATAAGGATCATGCTCATGCACGATAGAAGCCCACTCATCAAGAAACAAATCTGGAACTCCATCCAAAGGTGATCCATTTTCTACTTCACTAGTTTCTAGTACCTCATCTGAGATGATACAATTAGTATTCACAACACTTGACATATATGGCTCCATATGAAAACGTGCAATAAGTTCAGAATGAATTGTTACCTTGGTATCATACCTGGTTCTGAACAACAAATAAGTTCAATCAATGAATAAATATCCCCCAATCTTTGAGGTGAAGTCTCTTGAAAGGTACATAGCAAAGTAAGGAGGCAAATCTACCAAAACAACATTCTGCTGAATAGTAATATTGGGCCAAGTATGTAATGTCAATTTCAGATCTTTGATGATGCTTACCGTCTTTGTTGGTGACCCATCCAATTGCAATACCCCTTTAGTATTTGGCTCATAAACAAGGCCAAGCTTGTCTGCAATCTGTTTAGGCATGACTGTACTACTAGCTCCACTATCCACCATACAATTATGAACCAAAGTATCACCTACTATCAAAGAAAGGTAAAAAAGGGTTTTATTTAATTTTACCTCAGTTTTGTCCACCTTTGCCATCTTATTTACTTGTTGTACATGTTTAGTTGGTTGATTTGAATTAGTCAAGACAAACCATTCTTTCTCATCTGATTTTGAAAACAATTCGAGAGCTGAAAGCTCTTGAATGAACCTATCCATTTGTCTTGGAATTGAAAGAGAATCCCACATGCTAATGTTGATATTATATTTCTTCATTTGATCCACTATACTGAAATGAGATCCACTAACCTTTGGTTGTACTTTCTGAAGCACTGACTGTTCATGAACTAGAGGTAGTTGGTGAAATTTACTAACCCCTGTATTTTGATTTTTCTAAGTTGTAGGGGTAGCAAGTTGTTCTTTTACACTCTTAAAAACAACATGAGGAGTACTTTAAGCCTTTGTCACCTCCTGCAGCTAATCAATAGCTCTTCTTTTAGCTCTAGTTATAGCTGCAACTTGACCACTTAAATTGTTAGTTTCAATACCTTGAGTAAAAGCAACATGATCATCTACTTGCCAATTTACATTAATGGCATCAGGCTGCCCTTGAACTTGATGAGTCTCTCCTTGTGATGCCAAACTTGTATCTCGGTACTAACCTCCTTGAAAAAAATCTCTTCTTGCGTCATTTGTGCCATAGTGATCTTCTGTGATACCAAAGCTTGCTTTTGAGCATCATTGAGATTTGAGGACTGCCAACCTGAATCCTGCATCATGTTGTTTTGAGGTAGGGTGGGAACAATGGCCTTTGAAGTGGAAGAAGCATTAGGATCAAGAGCAGCATATGGCTTAGCTGGAGTTATGGCTCATTGTACTTGATATGGTGATCTATTCTCTCTGAAACCTTGATAAAAAGGCCTTTGATCTTTGAAAGTCTGATAGGTGTTCTGATTTTGTTGTTGATAAGGCCTGGTGAACTGATATTGTTGTCTCTTGAGTTGCACTATTTCATTCCCAAAAGATTGTAACAAGCTTTTCAACTCTCTTATCTCACTAGCTTGACTAGTAGGGATTGTAATTTGAGCTTGAGGAGCCAGAATAGAAGCTAAGGATGGAATTTTAGGAACTTGAGGCGCTGGTACAGAACTTATTTCTGAAAATATAGGTATTGGAGGTCTTGGAGAAAGCTTACCAGCTTGTATCAAGCTATTTTTTGACCTTATTTCAACCTCATAAGCATCTGGCAAAGTAGTACTACCCATTCACTGTATCATCACATTAATGTCAGAATTAAGAGCTTTCAAATAGTACAGAATGCATATTCAGAGGATGGCCTTATCAACACAAGTATTCTGGTCCATGTCTTTTGGAATCTGAGGTTAAAATCAGACATGAACTCATGAACAACGCTTGTTATGCCAGTTAATTGCTCAACTAAAGATAAGTGTCAGATTTATCCTCAAATTGCTTGACTAAGGCTGCACCCGATTCATCCCAGGTAGAAATAGAGTTTAGTGGGAGATTTCTATACCATTGCAATGCTTTTCCTTTGAAGGAGGCAACAAGCAATCTAATAACAACATTATCCTCAACGACATTATGGACTGAACAAAGATTAGCCACATCTTGAATATGCTTAATAGGGGTTGTTTGATTTTCTCCTAAGAAGAATGGGATACTCTTGAAGGCAGAAACTGGAATGTCATCAAACTGGGCTAAATTCAGTGGGCTACCTCTATTGAATGGAGCAAACACTTGATTTCTAATGGTCATTTGGATAGTGGGGATTGTAGTGCTTAGAACAATAGGATGACCAGGAGGCAAATACTGTTTTTGAGGATATGGTTTTGCCTTCATAAATCTTGATCTCTTATAAGATATAAATTCAAAAGGAATACCTTTGCTTGCTGACCTTGTGGTAACCTTTGGCATGAACGAATTCCCTGAAAGATGCTATGAGATCTGCAACTAGATGTTGGTACTGATGAATATCTTCTTCTACTGCAAAACTTCTTCAAATATGCAAAAAAAATCTTCGAGGTCCCATCGGACGAGCCAAAAACTAGTCAATCAGACTCTCACCGTGGTGAAGGGAGTTTCAGGCCTTCATAGTCTGCTGAAACATGGAAACAATCCTAAGTTGTGGGTGACCTAATCAGTAGATTAAATCTTGTAAGGGCGAGCTCCCTTTGGTGTATCGATTAGGATCTTACTACTCTACGCTACAAACTGCCTGGGAAAAGGGAGAAAGAAAACTTGAAAGAAAATCCTACCTAATAATGGTGATACACTTGAATGATTGGTTGATCCACTCAATTAGAGATCCTAAAAAACATTGATTTAGATAAGAAAAGCGCTGAACTTTCAACTCCAATTGACCAATATGCATAAGTATTTCATGAAAAGGTTTAATTTGGTGGTTAAAGCTTGAGGGAAATGATGGGATAGGTCTGATTCAAGACACCAACCAGCCACTGGCATCCACTGAAACTTCAACCAAAAGACGCTAGACACAGAACATGACCTGCATAAACTGATCAACTAGTAATTAGGTAAGAATCAAGACTTGTCAAAGAAGAAAAATCTATTACTAAAAACAAATCACTGACAAAAATACACTATACCAACAGCTAAAAATTGAAAACTGTCTTTCTATTAATCTGAAAAAAGGTTACAACTCAATCTTTGGCAGAATTTGATCTTGCCAAAAGAGGAATACAATTCAAGACTGAAATGCCAACTTATATAGAAAAGATACAAGCCTAAAGAGTGGCACTGAAAATAGAAGAAAAGTCAACTCCAATTCAACTTGTGTTGTCCAAATATTTAAAAATAAACACCTGTCTTATGCTTGCATGAAAACTCCTTTTGGCGTTGAAAATGGACAGTGAACTAATCTCCTTCATGCATGAATAACACGCTAAATTGGATGTCTAAACTCAAGATTGAACTGATTTGAAACTGAATTGGAACGTGAGAATGTCTTCTATTGCATGGAGAGCATGAGTGGATGTGACACTTGTCAATTAGTCAACTAGAGCTCAAGACTAGTCAACCTCCAATAGTCTTCACTTGAACTGTTGGACCGTTTGAAAGGCTCGGAACAAACAACAATGCATGCATGAAATCTCTTGTTAAGCTCTCCAACGTTAAACTCCTTGAGTTCTTCATGCAAACGAGTCTCCATTTTAGAACTGAAGGTGTCGTGTTTGAAACCGTTGCATGTCTTGGATGTGTCTAACCCTGTTCATGGCTATTGAAATCTCTTGCATTTTTTGGTTCTTTGTCTCTATCTATTATATTCCTTCTGTTTGTCTGTGTCTTTTCCCTAGACTTTCCTTTTGCATGTATTTTGTTTTCTCCCCTCAGATTAATCATCCATAGCTTTTCTTTTCCTTCGGAAATCCTTCCTCAGGCATTCGTCTTTTGTCACTTTCCCGCAGACAAATTGTCCACGGGAATTGTCTCTGTTCTTTTCCTTCTAAGCTTCGTAGATTATCCTTCGGACCTTCTCTTCCTTTTCTGAAGGAATTCCTTCGAACAACTTCCCAGATTATCCTTCGGACCTCTTCCTTTTCCGAAGGAATTCCTTTGGACTTTTTGTCCGCAACTCTCCTCTTGTTCATTTCCTTCTTCGTCCTTTTGTCAACTTTCTTGCAGACAAATTGTCCGCGGGAATTCAAGTCCTCGGACCTTTGAAACCGAACCTTCTCAGGCTTTTTGTGAAGAACCTTCCCAAAGGGAAAGAACCCTTCAAAAAACCTATAAAGGACCCTTTGGAATTTAATGAAATGACCCTTGCCTTTTGAAATACATGAAGTGAACCTTCTCGAAGGGCACATACCCTTCGGGATTCTTGCCAATGTCCCTCGGCATTTTTGCAAAGTCCTTTTCGGAAGGGTTAATAACCCTTCAGATTTCTTGTTTTGAACTTCCCCGAAGGGCAAATACCCTTCAGGATTTCTGTAATGCCCCTTTGGAATCGTGATGTGAACTTTCCCGAAGGGTAGATACCCATCGGGATTCTTGACTTGGGTCCTTTGGACAAAAGTCCGAAGGAATTGTTTCCTTCGGGCATTTTGTTAAAGACTTTCCCGAAAGGAAGGGCCCTTTAGAAAAATGAAATTGACCCTTCGCTGAGTACCCTTCAGAGAAATGTTAAAGTCCTCTTCCCTTTTTAAATGGTCTTTCGGCTTTTCTATAGTGGACAATTCCTTCGGAAAAATTGTCTGAAGGAAATTGCCCCTTCGTTTACTTCCTTCGGACAAAAAGTCTGAAGGAATTTGTTCCTTTCTACCCTTCGTATTTTTTTCTCTCAGACGTTGAACACTGACCTTCGGTTTTTAGACAAGTGCCTCTGCCTCTTTGAGAAATGCCTTCTTTCGAAGGGCATATACCCTTCGGGTTTTTGCAAGTGTCCCTCGACAATTTTGAAATGGTCCTCTTGCAGAAAGAAAGAACCTTCTAGCCCTTCGAACTTATTGAAAATGTCCCTCAAAAACATGAAATGGTCCTCTGTCCTAGTGACCCTTCGGAAAAAAAGTCCAAAGGATTCGAACCCTTTGGAACTTTGAAATGATCTTTGCACCTTTGTAAAACCACAAAAAGTCCTCTTTAGAATTTGCTCCTTCAACTGCTTGAGTCAACATTTGTTCTTTCCTGTGGGGCAAAATTGTCAACAGGTACTGTTGGCCATTTTTGGCCCACATACCAAAATTTTGCCCCAGTGTGAGAAGGTGGACTTTCAAGCAGGGAATGGCAAAAGTATTCAGACTTTGGGTTTCTGAGGGCACAGTGCAAATCGGGTTTCCAGTGGTGTTTGACTTCTAAAAATTTTATTAATATAAGTAATCCGGATTTACGAAACCGAATTACTCATGGACAGTGCAGATCAGATTCTCCAAGGTGAACGTCTTTGGGTTCTCCAAGGTGAATTGCTTAAATTGATTTATAAGTAATCAGCATTCCAAATCCCGAAGTAAGAAGCCATGACAAGCCCGATTTGGTCTTGGACACTAGTCTTCAGAGTCTCCAAGGGACAAGTCTTCTCCAAGGGTCATTTCCGAAAGAAGGTGGCCCAGGCACAAATCCTAAAGGACTCTTTCATAAGCAGAAGTGGTCCTCTTCAAAAAATCCCGAAGGACCTCTTGCACATTTCCGAAAGGTTGTTACCTTTCTCCAAAGGGCACTCACAATACCAAAGGCACTTTTTAGGAAAATCCAAAGGTACCAATTCATAAGGCCAAAGGGCCTTTTCTCGGCTAAAAGGGACAGTCAAGAAATCAAAAGGGCTTTACATAAATTCCGAAGGGGTCAAATGCAATAAATCCGAAGGGCACTAGCAAGCAGTAAGGGCAAAAAACAAAAGAGATCCGCGAAAATTGTTCAAAAGTAAAAGTCTGGAGTTGCGAAAGAGAAGTCCTAAGGATAGTTGAAAGAAAAAAATCGTGGAAATACGCCATCCCGGAAATAAGACAAGTACGAAAAACCCGAAGAAGCAAGTAATGAGCAATGAGAAGTCTGAAGTAAGTTGCTAGGAGTGCAAAGCCCGAATGAGTAAAATGGAAAGTTCTGAAAGGAAAATTATGGAAAATATTCCACAAAAAGCAAACGACTGTGGAACATCAAGGTCAATGGTCAACAAATCTAAAGGACCAATCAATCAAGGACAAGTGGCACAAGCACATCCAACAAGCTCAGCAAATCAACGGACAGCAAGGACTTCTCCTTTCAACTCTGACATGCAAAGTGGTCAAACAAAAATTGGACGCGTCCAAGTGGAGCAACGAACATGCAAGGACCGATTGGGATAGTCCAAGTTGCAATAAAGAACACTCGGACTTGCCAGAGACATGCAGCTACCACCGGTATGGCTCGCTCAGTTCCAAACAGGGGAATTGAATGCATGAGGAGCTCGAGGAGATGGGTGGCGATTCTGGACAGTTCATCCGGTGGTCAAAGTAGTTGCATGCTTTGAATGCAAAGAGCTCGAGTAGAATAAGCGTTGGTGCCGGTCATCGATGACTTCCTCTCTCCCTTCTCTCCACGCAAAGTTCTTCCTCTTCTCTCTCCCCCTTTCTATATGTATCTCATCCTTTCTGTTTTGTAAGGGTTCCCAAATTTTTTGGAGAAGTTCCCAGTTTTTAGACTTTTTCATCTTTCTAGGAAACGGACATTCATTAAGATACTGCAAAGTATGCTCTGCTTGATTAGGCTCAACCCTGTCAAGTCTATTGTAAGAACTACCTCTTGATGTAATAACATGATTTCTTTGCCTATCTCTTGTCATTGATCAGTGCCTTAGTATGTTTGTGCTTGGTGGATTCATGAAGTATATTCTTCCTAATCTATCAGCCTTCTGCTTGCCCCTTTAATGTATTTTCAAGCTCTTGCAAGTCTGGATTAGTGTTCTGCCTGAACCTCTTCCAGTGTGTTAACTTGATCTCGAGATTGTGTAAGCCATAATTGTCTTATCACTGATCTAGTGTGGGTTCAAGCATAGATGAGTGTTCATTTTACTTTGGTGCATCACTTGGTTAGCTTTCTTAGGAACCCTTATCCCGTTTCTAACCCTTTTCCCCGTGGAGCATTAGTTTAGCTTTTAGTTTAGGTGAGCATCAAAGAGGAACCGGCCTACTCCGCAAGTTCAACTTCGCTACAGGATACCCACAGCCTAAGGTTGTTCCCATGCTTGTAGCTGGAAGTGAGAGAACCTGAAAAACTCTCCCATGAAGGATGCAATTCTGGCCTACAACAGGTACCTTGACAAATCTAAGAATACGATTAGTTGTCTTCTAATTACTCTCCTATGAATAATGCATGCATCTTGAAATAAGTCTAGAAATAAAGATTATATCTAGTTTAGTAAGTTAAAAACATAATGCTGCCCACCAATTGTCTATACGAAGTAGCATTGACCTTATGAGAGATACACTAAGTCATCTTAACTCCACACTCAATAAGGGTAGGTGCAGAATTACAGATTTCCATATTGAACATTTTCAGTCATAGCCACCTCGTGGGTCATGCTTGCTGGAATGGTTGAAGTGGCTCCACCTAGTTTTTGAGATCCCACCTACCACCTACCTGTCCATGCCCTTCGCACCCCCACACCAGGTCTTAACTTTCCTCCCAAACTAGCAATTTTGCATCCTATCCAGCTAAACGCTAATTGACACTCAGACCAGCCCCTTTACAGAGGACCCACGCCCAAACCCCTCTCCATCAGCAGTCTGACCCTACTTTCAGATCTGCTATCTCAAATGAATCTAACCAAATCTGCAAAGAGGACCTGCTCCAGTTCATCCAACACCAAGTTCAAAGAACATCTGCAAAGAGGACCTGCTCCAGTTCATCCAACACCAAGCTCAAAGAACAATAATAAAGCCCACCTTCCCATCAAAAAATAAAGTGGTCGTTATCTAAGAATGGAACCCCCCAAAGATGAAAATCTCCACGAATGAGATGGAAAACAAACTATGGCTGCTTAAAGAGAAGGCTCTGATATGCAAACTCATGGGAGCTTTCCTTGGACCTAAAATTTGATTTGGGTATGTGAGAAATGGAACCTTGCAGGATCAATAGAAATATTAATAACACTGAAGGGATATTTTTTTAGCTATGCTCCCCTTGAAACAAGAAAAAGATCAGGGCTTTCAAGGTGGCCCTTTGTTCATAAAAACATCTGGTTTATACATGAAACAAGGTCCCCTGCATTCAATCCAACAGAGGATCTCCCAAGTACAGTTCCAAGATGGGTACGCCTCCTCTACCAAGTGGACACTGGCAAGAGTCCTCTCTAAAGAAAATAGGTGGGACCATAGGGGAGTGCATCATAACATTCGAATTCACAAAACAGCCAGGGATCCTCAATTATGCCTGCATCTGTGTAAACATTGACGTGGAGAAGGCTTTACTTGACAGGATGCTGCTGGACATGGGAGGGATCGAGTGGGAACAACCAACAGAATATGAAAACATCCCGTTCTGTTGTAGGATCTGCCATGAACATGGCCATCTAGCCAGGGTGGTGAGCCCCACTCAACAAAGCCAGGAACCACTAGGGAAGACACATCAGGACCATGACACAAATCAAAGAAGGCAAAGCAGGCAACCCCAATCCCTAGGAAAGATGAGCCAGACAAAGAGGCTCAAGGAGTGAATACATTTCAAAGGTCTCGAGCCCAAAATGAAAAGGCACAGAGCCAAGAAACTGGCCAGGTAAGCCTTTCAATGCCTTTGAAGCTCTTGCCCAACATGGAACAGGAGACATGTAAGATATACAAATCAGCCAATAAACCACTACTCATACACCTCAGGCAGATCCATAGGAACAGGCCACTCCACCTGCAAAAAATAGCACATTAAGACCCAATGTCAGACAAGTCCAAAGAACAAATTCAGTTTACATCCATAGCTGACAATGCAAAGTCTGCAGGCAGAGGATAGCAAAGCAAAGGGAAAGCAAAACCACTGTAACATTTAGCCCTCTAATTCTGCAACCCAAAACTGCTATCAAACAAAGGATGCCCTTTGTTGAGATAGACGATTCAGATTTTGAAATCAAACAAGGAATGTCAGGCAATAAGAAATAACTCATCTGGGAGAGGAAAATATAGCAATAATGAGGTTGACCAACTCATAGGGACATCAGATCTCAGTCCATCTATTTAATGTAGAATCTATCATGGAAGGCCTTGTTGTGCCCAATAAACACCAATTTTTAAAATAAAAGTCAGAGAATATAACATAGATCTGCTCTTGTTACAATAGACGACTCAGGCCAAATTAATCAAGGGAATACAACACAGCAATATGGGGGAGCAAGCAATCCTTCTTCTGTCAGTCCATTAAGACAATGATTCACTGAGACCATGCCAGGTATGCTTCAATTTCTTACTACTCTCATCCTTGGGAGGTGATTTTCATGTGTTACTATTATGAACTTCAAAAAAAATGCTATATACTCAATGTGTATATCAGACCCAACAGGAACAGCAGAATAGGTATATTCAATTATTTATCCACGTGGCTCAAGAACAACTCAGCTCTCAATCCAATCCTGATGGGAGACTTCAATACCATCAGATCCCCAGAAAAGAAAAAAGCGGGGCACGGATTCAATCAGTGCATACAAGAAGCTTTTTCACAGCTGATAAGCAACAATAATCTAACGGGCATGAATTTGCTGAAGTACTCTACACCTGGACTAGCAGGCATAAAGGAAAGCAACGCACATTAGAGAAATTGGACAAGATTCTACTGTCCAATAAATGGATCACAGGACAACATAGGCTAACAGCATCTGTCCATAATACGACACCCTTGGAACACTGACCCATAGAACTTGATCTCATTTGGTAGAGGCAACAAATCGTCAACGTCAATTCTGATTTGAACGCATGTGGTTGACCCATTTTGAATTTGCTCAAATTGTAGAAAATGGTGGCATGAAGCTCACAAAATAAGAAGGCATGAGATGTTCAAATTCATAGGGAATCTCCATCATCTAAGAAAAATGAAAGAGTGTGAGTAAAACATAATTACCAAGAGACGGGTATGGGCATGGGTACACCATTTTTTAGAAAAAACAGGATGGGTATGGGGAGAGAGCAATATATATATATGAAAAACTTAAATAAATATATACTATGCAATGGCCATGGCACTTTAAAAAAATTAAAATACATTAAAAAATAATTTTTTAAAGGCAATTAGATGTCAACAAAAGATGAGAAAGTATATTCATATTGATATTTGATATCTCATCATATTAAGGGTCAAAAGTACATTGTAACACATTGAGATGCCAACAAATAGGCATGAAAAAAACAAAAATCACAAATGTGAACCTAAATCATATCTCATCCGATACAATAGCGTCAACTGTCACATCAGTTATGTCCTCTAGGTCCTCCGACAAGATGCTCTCTAGATGCACATCACTTTTAAGTTGTGGCTCCTTTGCAGGCAATATAATAGGGGGCAAATCATTGAGACCATTTATCTCAAGCACATCATCCTCCAAAGATATGTTTACTGCTCCATCAGGTGGAATTTCATCCCATGTTCTTAAAGGAACTTCTTTGTACACTAGGTCTACACGAGAAAGAAGACAAAACGTGCTATGAATATACATTAAGTTCCCTACCTTCTAACCTTAATCGGTTCCTCTTCAATGAATGAATGAAACCATAACCACAATTCCTCACACAAGATGAAAAACTAGCCATTTGTGAGAACAATCATATTGCAAATGATTGCAATTTGGGAGCTTCACTACCATGGCTCCACCACCACTCTATTAGGTCCTTTGCACGCATATCATAGAAAGTCTTCAATGTAAGAAACTATTTGTGGCCACGTGAAAACATATGCCACTAAGGCCTAATAGACGAAGCCTCCTCTTCAACCATAAATTTTTTTCACTACAACTCAAAATTCCTTCATTACTTTTGTCCTCATATGGAGCCCTCTTCTTGGTGACGTTTGTATCATACCATTTTGGATTCAAAGCATAAGCAACACAATGTCGAGGTATTTTAAGCTTGTTCTATCTTCCATGTAACTTTTCCTTAATCAAAGAATATAGAGAAGGATCCCTTAAGTTTGTGATTTTTCTTGTTCTTTCATACATAGAATCAATTTCTTCATAAACCTCCCCCGAACATGGCTTGTCTAAATCAACAAAACAAATTACCTCACAAATGTGTTGAATGAAGTCAACAACAAATTTGACATCAGCCCAAAAATGGTCATCAAGGACCATCTGCCTCGCCTCAACTGCAGTCTCTGATGTAGGTTGTCTCCAAGCTGCCCAAGCATCACTAATTACAGTGGAGAAAAGCAAACTATGTATTTGCAAATTTGAGAGTTCAACTTTAGGAAATATTTAAGAAATAGCTTGTGTATGGTGATGATTGCATATGAAAAATTGTATTATGCTACCCTTTTCAATAAGCTCATAGATCCAATGAAACCTGTCAATATCTTTGAGCGCATTATTCAATGCATGCACACAACATGGTGTCCAATTTGTATTTTTTTGCACCAACAGGTCAGCTACTTTACAAACCAAGCAACATCTATAACAACTTGGACAACATTCGATGCCCCCTCCTCAATTACATCACATAGCTGATTTTGAAGGAAATATGCATTTTTGTTGTCCTGAATAGTCAATTGCCTTAAAAAAAATAAGGGTCTTTTGAGCAAGTTACCATAATGTTTAGAAGAGGACGATTTCTAGCATCAGTCCAACCATCTATCTCAATGTTGCATCCTTATGTAGACCACTCTCTTTTGATTGCGCAATTTGTTTCTGTATCCTTGTTTTCTCGGTCAATAAGAGTTGTGTAAAGCTTCTCGTATCCAAGGGGTTTATACCCTGCCAGCCCTTGCTAATCACATAAACCATCCCCTCATAATAACGTGAGCAAGCAACATTGAATGGTATCATTTGCATAGAAGAAGCATGCAAAATGTTGCATCCACTGCATTTTGACCATGCACATCGACCATGTTTCCAAGGGGTTCGAACTGCCGATGTGTGGTCTCTTACGAGATCCCACACCCTTTGTTGTATGTCCAAAAGACTCATCTAGCTCTGATTTTGTTCTCGTGGTTGCTCTGACAAGATGCCCAGAGTTCGATCTTTGGTTGAAGTGTGAGAGCTTAAAGGAGTTACTTTGCTTTCAGCCTTTTCTTGTTTTCTCATTGCCTCATACCGCGCTTCCTCATTCAAGCAGGGTTTGACCCCTTTTCCTAGTGTTTGAAAAAAATGAGCCCTCACCCTCATGTAAGTGCCCTAAAAATTCTTCCCACAAATTTTATATGTAAAATTTATTGTTCCACCATTCCCTTTGCAAATGTGATCGCAATACTTACAAAGCAGATACAATGCTTCTTTCCTTCCCCCTAACATTCTGACCAAAAAAAATATTAAAAAAATATATGACATCAAAATTTAAAAACCTAAACTATTATTAAAAATGACATAAAATAAAAATTAGATTTAAATTAAAATTAAAACCAAATAAAATTAAAATTAAAACTAAAATTAAATATTACATAAAAATCAAAAATTTAAAACGTAAAGCAAATGGTAATATAAATAAATTATAAATATTAAAAATTAAAAGCAAACTATTAAAAAATAGAAAACCCTAAACTATTAATTCTACAGGGAGGGCAATGCCCTGCGCCCTGTGAAGTGTCGTCACAACACTTTAACAGCAATGACCTGCACCCAGTGAAGTGTCGTCACGACGCTTTGTCAGCAATGCCTTACATTGTCGTTCAAGTGCCACAACAATTAACGGGGTCCATACCATTGCCCTAACCCCTCTAAACATTGATAGTAAATCCAAAACAGTGAAATCATTTAATTGAAGGTTGACGTTTTGTTGTTTTACATTTATCATTTTTAAAACCAGCTGCAAATTCGAAAAAAAAATTATGCTGCTTCAAGTTTATATGAAAGTCAATTCATACCTTATTACGACAACCTTGATTGTGATTTTTGACCAAAACCAGTTAATCTCCGGTGATGACAGCTAGTTATCTAGCGACACCAACGACGACTGCATTTCCTTCGACTATGACTACAAACATAGTGATATTCTTCAAATCTGACTGTTGATGGTAAAATGAGTGCCTATTGTGTTTTCCATAAGAAAAAATCATGTGTTTAAGGTTTTTTTTTTTAATGCGGTTAGAGTTTATGATGGGAAAAATTCGTTTTTATAAGGAAATGCTAGGGAGATGTTGGAAGTCCCTGGTAGATGTCTCCGGATACGGGAGACATCTTTGTACCCGTCTCTTGTACCAAAGACACGTACTACTACTTGAGATGCATCCCAAGGTGTGAGGGATGCATCTCCCTACAACACTGGAGTAGAACAAGCTCTGCGAATATTTTCTTGCAGACAGCTGTATCTTTGAGCAGCTAGGGAATTATTCAAAAACAAATCAAAGACATGGCTGCACAAAGGAAATGGCAGCTCAAAAACAGAACCAAATTCAAAATCTTCCTCTTCTACAAGAACACAGTGTTATTGGAGGCAGCAATCAAGGGTCACCTGGATCAAACAAGGAGACTTCAACACAAAAATATTTCACAAATATATTTTGAACTGCCTACACATCCAACTGCATGCAGAAAATCAAAATTGGCACAAAACAATATCTCACAAATAAGACTTTGATTCTCATCTCAAACACTTGAAATGTACAGATCATGGTAGGCAAACCAATAACGATGCAACAATGGGAAAACTTTTGAGAGTGAAAGGTCATTAAAGAGGCGAGTTAATCCACAGCCCAAAAATCCTAGCCATGATAAGGGAAGGTGGATACAAATCCGCTCTGGATTCTAATGATCTGTGCTTGAACCAGACAAGGGTTTTCAATAGCAACTCCATTCTTCTTCGTCTAGTTCACCATTGCCCCATTAAGGTGACGTGATCCTCACACACTTAAAACATTTTCATATATAGATTTTGTTAAAAGCCAAGGTCATACTTCAAATTTGGGTTTGAATACCATAAATATTTGCAAGATCTTCTCCACCTGCAATCAAATCAAGGATTCAAGAGGCCTGTACTACTTTTCTTTCAATCAAGTAATTTTTTCATTAAAAATGGCCCCTAGGTGAAGCCTTAGGTTGCAGGAAATAAGTATAAATAGACCCAACACTACACATAGATGCAGTTGCAGATTTATACCCCACAAAACAGCTGAGTCTACCAAAGAAAGAAAACGATCAGGCACCATCCAGCCATATAAGAGTAATGCTCAAGCAAGGTCCATGGGACCCTTCCTTTTGCCAGACATGACAAAGCCCCTATCAAGATTGAAGATGATGTTCCTTCGCAGCTCCAACAGATCAGGTTGGTTGTGTCAAATCCTCCTCAAGTGTTGAACACCACATTACAGCAGGTATGCCCTTTACCTCAGCCCCAAGGTTACTCCTTGATCAGAAATTCTCTTGCAGGAAGCCCTAATATTGGAGCTTTGCCAATCTGACAGGTAGCAAGGCAGGCAAGTGCAAGTAAGGAAAATTAGTCGATGATGGATCCTGAAGAAAACCCCTACCACAATTGTCATGGAAGAAGGCAGAAGCAGCGCTGAGTGCTCTGATTTTTTTTGTTGTGCAAAAAATGTGTATTGAAAGACAAGTTGGAAAATGCCTCAATGTATCTCTGACATTCTACTTGTCTAATATTGTAATAAGAGCAGTGGTAGTACGCCCTATGATACTTCGCATTTCCAGTTTGTATGTAGTTTTGCTTTCAGTAATAGTTAATGAGATTTGATATTAGATAGATTTGCTCTTTTGATCAGACTGAAGCTCAAATGTGAAAAAAAACTGGGCAGTTCAGACTGATTGTATTATATGCATTTTTGTAAATTATACTGACATGTTGCATATTAAGTTCTGATTTTCTCTCAGCCACATGTAGTAGTCACACAGTGACGGATGATTTTTGTACATCTTTTTTCCTATTAAATTATTAATATATATTCGTTGGCTTTAAAAAAAAGCCTGTTAACATAAAGATCCCATCCTGCAGTTGGAAAAGGGTTGATCCATTTTATTCATTAAATTGAACATGTAATCATTAACCGCATGATTGGTCAGTGCCACCATGAAAATTTCAAATTTGTTGTTACGGCAGTTTGGATTGCTGTGACCTTCAGTGGCACAGTCAATGCAACATATTTATTTCTTCTTTTTCTTTGCCTTCTCACAAATTTTCAAACATTTTCACCATATGCCTTCTTACGGTTGTAATGGAAGAAGGCTCTTTTGAGTCCTCTCTGACGGCAGAGTTGCTTGTCACCTTCACCCTTACCATTTGCACTTTTCTTATTTTCACTTTCCACATTCATGTCCCTATTATAAGCTTCGCTGTATGACATGGATTAAAAACCTTTATCTCAGATATATATGCTTGAGCACTAGGCCTCTAATGCTGTGCACAGGAGTTGTGTGCAATGTGCCATCTACTATGTGTAATGGTGATAGTTCACCATTACTAAGAACCACTTGTTGTTTTGCGACCTTTTCCCTAGCACCATGATGCCTCATATTGCACCTAAAACATCAACCCCTTTATTTATATCTTGGTTAGTGCCCTTTCCCAACCTTAGTTTTCACACAAACCCCTTTAGGACTCTACGTCATGTTCAAGAGGGTTGCTCGACTTAGGCCCTTGTGTTCTCTATCCTTGCCAAGTCAAAACATGTTTTACATTGATTAAGGACATTAGGGTGCAGTAAGCTTTGAGTCCCCACTTTACAAACAACTTATTTTACAAATATTCCAAGAAAGAAAGAAAGAAAGAAGTTATATTAGTGTCCACGAATGACCAAAAGTAGGCCAATGGGACTCGAGAATACAGCCAAGTACAATAGAAAGTGCTAGGGTAAAAGGACCCTAGGAACAGGACACAGATGAAAATCGACTTCTTTTATAAACAGGACACATATGTAAATGTATTGTTTCCTTCTACTTTCTTACTATATTCTGTGTCTAATCCTTTCCTTTCCAGAATTCCTTTACTTACCTTTATTTTGATTTCAAAAGAGCATGGCCATTTATTTAGTTATCCATAATATTTTTGAAATGTTACTGTTAAATGCTACGATTACCTGCAGAGTATTTCCATTCTCAGAACGCTCATATTTGCTCAAGCATTCCTGCAAACGGAGCATCTGTACCACAGAGAGTTGAAAATCAAGACTTGCTTCTTGATGACTGAAACCCAAATTAAATAGAAGTTATACATATAAAGTACATCGTTCAATAGCACATAAATCAGTTTACCAATCAAAAAACATTAATCAATTACAGCCTTGCCTGTGAGGGATATTTATATTCATCAAACTCAGTTCTAATATTTCTATTCCATTGTGAGTAAGCATGAATTTAGCTTTTAAAAAAACAATCGTCTATAAACTTATAAAGTTCAAACCCAAATGATGAAAACATCATCAGAGTCAAAATTAACCTGGTACAATGTGAAATTGTACCTCCTCACTTAAATAATGCAGATTCTCTCGCTGATATTGTAACAAAGCTCTTTGCTGTTCTGCTAGTCTTCCTGCATCACCATATCTGCAAAATTAAACAGATCTTCAGAACATTCACACTATATGGATGATACCTGCTAGTGTAGTCTTAACATGTGCAACATAGTTGCAATGGAATTACAAGGTCAGTCATATAGCAATATCTATTAAAAATAACTCTTGAATAAAACAAAAAATTCTCTTCAATAACCAACATGTATTAAAGCATTCTAAGGCCCTTGTGAGCAATGTGGAAACAAGAGAAAAATGTAGAATGGAATTGACCAAAAGGAAGCTTATCGAAGAACAGATTGAAATCAATAAAGTGGCATCAAAAGTGAGACAGATGATGATGAAGCTCATTTAGAATTTGTAACAAGCTACCATGTTTTGTCTTGCTAGTGATACTGCAGATTCCAACTCCCATGTAAACATCGAATCAAGTCAAACCATTGAAAAATAATAATAGTTACCAAATCCTGATACCAAGGTCATCATCTACTGCACATATCTTTGAAGAGTACAATGATAATATAGCTATCATATAGCTCTTTTCCTACTTGTCATACTCATAAATTTTGAAAAGCCTTCGCCATAAGTAAAAATTCCAAATTATCAGAGAGGTAAATGGAACAGAAACAAGATCACCCACACATCAAATGGGAAACGAGCACAATCCAGATGCAGGTGGAACCTCAGATGGTATAAATCCAAGACTGGTAATTTCGTGATGGGAGAGTCTATTAGTGCTTGTTTGAATCCCAAATGGATAGAAACTCTTCGTCTTAAGATGAGGCCAATCGGTCTTAGTAATCTGCCATTTGTCCATGACAAATTGTATCAGTGCTAATTGCAGGCTTCCATGGGCCTTTTTGTTTGATTTTTTTATATTCTTATGGGATCTGACCCATGTGTTTTTGTGTTAAAGTAATCTAAGGCTTCCATGGGTGTAATTTAATTTAGATTCTTCAATTTTTTAGGGATTTACCCCATGTGTTTTTTAGTCATCTCAAAATGACCTCTATGAGTAGTCATTACACTAACGACATTTTTTCTCATGTATGTTGGTTGTATACATCCAAATCTGCTCACCTTAACTATTTCACTAATCCCGTCATTTATCATTATTAATCCCATAACCATAGTTCTAATTAAATAATTAAATCTCATTCCCCATTAAATATTTCCTATATCACACAAACCTTCCTGCACCCCCATGCTATATTAATCCCTTGATTATCCCACTAACATCCTATTAAACCACTAATCCCACCTCATTTACTAACCACCTGCCCCATTTGCCAATTTAAAATTCAAAATATTCTACCTACCCCCCCTTAGCCAACCTATCCATAGCCTCTCCTACACACCTATATCCTTAAACTTCCCTAAAACCCATAAACTAATCCCTATTAACCCCTAATCAGATCTAGAAGCCTCTAAAATATAGTCTTCTCTAACTTTCTAAAAATCTTTAAAACTAGAGAGTTCTAATGAATTTAAAATTCATTTTAAATCCTCCTCCATCACCCTATAAATAACCAAGTATGGAGCATGGTTAGACTAATTAGAAAGAACTCTTGCATGCATATACCAGCTCTCTTAAGCCTTCATACTCCCATTGCATCCAAATCATCCTTGCATCCAAAAAGCCATTAATCCTTTCATGCTCACTTGAAATCTTGAAGCCACCATTATTAAACAATCCAATAAGCAAGTCAAAATCCTTGGAGAATCCATTTGAAGATATTGGAGGGAAGACAAGAGAAGCAAGGTGATCATAAGAGTCCTCTTATAATTTCTGATTGCTTCCATATTCTCTCCCTTTGATGTTTTTGTAAGTTTTGGGTTAAGTTACTATATATAGTATATTGAATCCATAGCACAAATTTACAACCATACATTGGTAATAAGTACACAACAAGTGAACACTTAGCACACAAGCACAGCACACAAGCACCCTTTAAGCATTTTTAAGTAGGGGAGCAATGGTAAATGTTATCCACCAGTTTGGGCTTCTCACACTCTAGTCTCTTCTCCCATTGGCAAATTTTTTCGAGTGTGTAATGCCTTATAAACCATCGTTGTCTCACAATTCCTACCAATGTGGGATTAACCCAATTACAACCCAATCATGTATTTGTCTAAAGTGATTGAAGGCTTCCATGGGCATTTTTATTTAGAGTTTTAAATTTGTGTGGCATGTTGACCCATGGATTTACCATTCCTCCCCCCTACTAACAAATGCTTAAAATGTGTTTGTGTGCTAAGTGGTCCCATTGTGTCTTTTTTCTTTTTTTTTCTTTTTTTTTGCAGGGAGGATATATGAAATGATGGAAGAAGAGGCCCTCACCCCATAAAGTAAAGCACTAATAAGTCAATAAATCACAATGATCAACTTGTTCGAAAGTTAGAGGCAAGTAACATATCGTCAACGATAAATTACATCAATCGACTCAATACCATCAAAAAAAAAAACTGATAGATGTAAGTTTTACCTGTCAACAAGTACAACAAAACAAAAAGCAACAACAGTAGCAAGACTTATGGGAAAGTGATTGCAAATAAAACTATCCACGTAACTAAGAAACTGGAAAAATATTTTGTAATGTCCCCTTTCTCGAATTAATGAAATCAAAGGACCCTTAGCCTATATCTTTATTTTCTGTAAGTTGGGGGGTTTAAAGGGAAATAATCTAATTATAATTTATTAAGTTGTCCAAAAAAGTATTTTAAGTTATAACTTTGGAAAAGGACATATAATTTATTATTATTGAATGGAGTCAAAAGTAAATATTGGATACATGGCAAAAAAGTAATTCATATTCATAAGTTATAAAAAGGTGAATATTTACTTAAATGAAATATTAATTTCTTTTAGGGTTGGAATGAAAAAGTGAATAATAAAAGAATTGAGTGAAAAAAGAAATCATTATTCAAATATCCAAACAAAAACCAACATCCTTTTTCCAAAGCAAAAGCTTGCAACTTCAATGCTACATCCAAGGATGAAAACCCTCAAAGTTGCAAGTAGGAGGACGAAACCCCTTATACCCAGTTGAGGATTCCACACATAAATCATGTTTGTGTTAGCAGTTTCATGAGAGATCGATTTTTGAGCCCTATTCAGCAAGGGCATCACACTTTAGGAAACATAATTTTTTTTTAAAGTGCAATTCCGTACAAATCTGTACGACGTTCAAACCACAACCATTTTTTGTCGAACTTGGCAACATCACAACACATTAGGCTGCCATACTATTCCAAGGTTTATTTGGCAAGGGTTTCAATAAAATATTCTACCTTAATGCATTTTCAAGTTATGTCAGGTTAAGGTTTGATCAAAAATTCAAAAATAATTAGTATGTCTTTATTATGTTGTATTTTTCCAGTTTTCAATAAAGATTCAATTTGGTTTCCAGTTATCAGTTTGCTTTGTGTTATTATCTATTATTGGGTGAAATTCCAGATTTGAATTGAATAACAAATTAAGGTTTCACCGCAGATTCAGAATTGTTCATATTTATCCAAAAAGGGTTATTTCATATTCTAAACACATAGTATCAATCCAAATCTTAAACAAAACAACATACCACCCTCTTACAAGATGGAGTGATAGAAATCCTTGATTTTGAAACCCTTGGGCAGAAGGTTGTCAGCAAACCAATATTCTCTGCTACTTTGAAATTCTTCTAATTCCTTTCATTTGTCCTTGTCTCCACCACCAAAGCCTCTAGGTGTGAACACTACTGAGTGAAATGCATGCTTTCCACAACAATTTTTTTAAACACAACCCAATTCAACAGAGGAATCTTGTGGCTACTAGCATTATCTAAATCAAAAGGAGTAGCAACTGTGATGCAAGAGCATCCGAGTTAACAAGAAATCTTGCATCGACCTAAAAAACAAGAGTGGTGTTAAGTAACAATAAGCAATGTTGAAGGTCTTAGGTGTTCAAAGGTCGGTAGAACTCCAAAACCATCCCAAAGGTTTGAGGTATCTCCCAGAACATCTAAACAACCTCAAAAATTGGCGCAATGCTAACAAAATTGATACAGAGTTGTAACTATAACCGAAAGTCTAAAAAATGCTACAGTGTTGCACAACACCTTGTAGTTTGCAAGCAACATCGAAATAGCCTTCCAAAATCATCTATCAAATCAGAACTTAGCATGCAGTTACAGATTTTCATGAAAATACAAAAAATTGCTACAAGGCTCTGCAACACCTCATTGTTTGTAGGAAAAGTGGAAACAAACTTACAAGACCATTTGTTAGAAATGAACATGGCACACTATTACGGTTTTCTCAAAAATTGCAAAATATGCTACAAGGCTCCATGACATCTCGTGTTATGCAAACAATGTTTTGATAACCTTACAAGACGATCTATCAAAACAGGACAAGGCACACTATTTTCGTTCTAAGCTGAGCTCCTTAAACCTTGAACCAACCACACCGCTAGTTTGTGTCAGGGTGTGACCTACCCAGAGTCAAATCCGGGGCTCGCAATGTGACAACACTCTTGTCAAGGTTTCTTGCAAATGTTAGAGATGCCTCATAACCTAAGGAAGCCAAAAAGTCACAATAGGAAGAGAAAAATGCCTCATAAAGGGACACCTAAAGGGTTGGGACTTCCATAACGGTTCTTGAGACACTCCTTGAAAAGAAAATTAGTTCCATTCGAAGAGGGACTTGATCTTGAGGAGAGAAAGTTCAAAGACTTTAGCCGTTAGAGAGTTGTAAGAAAAGATTTTCTATGGGGTGCAAATCTAAGTGGAAACAATAGGATTGAATCACGTCCATGAGGAATGAGGTTTTTTAACACCATATGTGTGTGTAGCCTAATAAGGTTGTAGGTGTTTGTAGTTGTGTGAGTTTAAATTGTAACTCCTCATTGAACGCAATAAAGACGAGTCTTTTTTTTGTGTGTGTGCATGGATTGTGTGTGTGTGTCAGTTGTTGTGTGTTGAGTTCATAGTTTGCACGGTCTAAGATTGTCCTCCTAACTGCGTCTGCATAATTACTAGAAAAAAAGCATGTGCTTTCCCTTTACAAAAGCTAGACAAGGTAGCTTCATTTGACAAGGACAAGATTTTTTCCGAGTAAGATTTTGCTTCTAGGTTGGTAAACACATAAATCCTTTGGAGACAGAGTAATATTATCAAAACCTGAGAGTTGACGATAGCTTTCAGCAAGGAAGAGAGATTAAACCAGGCTAAGAAGTATCTTCCCCAAAATTATTTCTATCTTTTAAGACACCCAAAATTTCATTTAACTTCCTTTTTAAATCAACAAAAATTTTGGAGAATTCACTTAATCGCACATTGATGAGCACCTTGGTCTATGCTTCTTTCTATCTTGAACAACCCGCAAAATGAGTTTTTTGGTTATTTCATCATACCCTCTTTTCTCTATATTCAACTAAAAAGTAGACCTAAGGGCATGTGCATTCCATTTCTTCTTACTATTTCTCATATACTCCTCAATAACACCTTAAAAATTCTAATACAAAATATTAAGGATTAAACAATTCTTGAATAACTATATTTCGCACAGGCCCTTGAAGATAATCTTCCCTCAGAGTTATATTCGTGCCTCTCTTCCTCACCTTCTTCCTAGGAGTCAGAGTGTTTACAACAATTATATGCCTAGTCCCCCTACTATATTTCCCTAAAAATGCAAAGATAAAATAAATTAAAGAAAAAGTTGAGGAAACAACAAATGAAAAGGAAAGATGGTGATCAAAAGATAAACCCCATACAATTGTTCAATTGGAAATGCCGCCTCCATTTCTCCCGACTAGTATTAATTGCTCCATCGTTATTACAATGTCTAACATGCTTCTCGAACCTCCCAACTCCTTTCTCCGCACAAAAATGTCTTGTCAAAAGGCCTTTCCAAGTGTGCCATGATAATGCAAATCAAAGACTTGAGATTTGGGAATATCTCCAAAGTCAAAAAAATGGTATATCATTTAAATTTGGGAAGTTTATAAAATGATTGATATTCAAAACACTATTTTTTTAATTGATTATCGTTTTTGACCAGAGCCACAAATCGTATCTGAGACACAATAGGGCCCAGTCCCAAAGAACCACTAAACCGACACAAACAACAACCTCCAGCCATTGAAATCACAAAGTCAATTCAAACAGCCACATCCGCCCTACAAGCACCCAATGAGATTAGAACATGGATGGGTCGAGGCACAACCACCCCATTTACCAACACAACATCTTTTCGGCAATATTTGAAACAATATTAAATCCCCGTTCATAAAAATATTAGCTCCCACATGTGTCGAAAAGTCCGTACGATGATTTCTTTCTCTATAACAATGTTTAAAAGAAAGCAATTGGAAGGCGTTCTTCAATATAGAAGTTTTCTCAATCCGGTTGTTGAGCCTAAAATTGACCGGTCTTTTTGTATTAACTACACTAATGATAATCATAGTTGTTGACCAAATTTTGGTCCTATAGGCCCAAAAAATCGGTCTCCCTTTTGAATTTTCTTTGGGGGCCTATATCTTCTCCTTACTGCAATTGTCATTTTTTTCCCTTTGTCGAAGCCCTGTTCTACAAAAGAGTTGAGTGATTTGAGTCCTGTAGGTTTTCGGGTTGATACGGAGGCTCATTTCGCTTCAGCAAATTGCCTTGGACAAGCCTTTTTGGCAAAGAAATGGGCTATTTCAAAGAAATGCAAGTCTTTTACAAAGACTCCGAAGGTCACGTGCGCTTGCAGAGGGTAGGCAAGTGGCAAATGGGACCTTTCACAAAGCTTCGAAGATCACTTTGGGCCCAAGGTGCCCTTGCAGAGCGCAGGAACACATTTGAAAGAACATTTGCAAGAGAGAGAGGCAGAAGACCCGAAGGGAAAGTTTCCTTCAGAAAAGTGACAAGACGGAACCAAGGGATTTCTTCGGACTTTTTGTCCGAAGAAAATCCAAGGGAGAAACCAAAGGGACATTTCCTTCGGACAAAATGCCCGAAGGAATTCCTTCGGACATTTTGTCCGAAGAAAAACACAAATAGAAGGGCCGAAGGAATACAAAAGGCCGAAGAAATTTCCAAAGGGATGACGGGCCTGAGCACATCAATCTTAATATAGTGAACTAGCCGTTGGAGTTCAAACGTCCAGTGACGGGCGCGCGAACGTCAAATTCAAGGCAGCAAAATAGCCGTTGGTTTTTGAATAGTGACGGGCCCGCAAACGTCAATTTTGATGGGATGCGTCGGCCGAGAATGGAGCCTGAAGAGCCAAGAAATGACAGAGGAATAGCCCGAGAGCTCAAAATTGCCAAAAAGTGACATGAAATAGCAAGGCAAGAGGGAACAAAACAGAGAATCCAGAACACGGCCACGCACACATACGACAACATTTGGAATGTTCCAAAAGACGCACCCAACCAAGCACAGACACGAATTAAGCAGTCCAGGTGGCACAGAAAGCGTCGACACAAGAAGATATTTGCAGTGACCCATGCTTTCGTAGTGACATTAATACGACCCATGCTTTCGTAGTGACATTAATACGACCCATGCTTTTGCAGTGACATTAATACGACCCATGCTTTCGCAGTGACATTTAATACGCTTTAAGCACCAAAGTCAAGACCTGCGACATCTACAACATGGTTATTTCATGGCGTTTCTAGAAGGATGACCCCAGCATGAGCAAATTTCCTCTTTCCAATGTATTCAATGCAGCATGGGCCGCTTATTCTAGAAAGAACCAAAGACTTTTCCTTGATGCTATATATTGTAACCTCTCAATTGAGAAAGATATCTCTCATTTTGTAAGGCGAAGCCCAGTCAAATTTCACCTTTGATCAATAAGAATGTGTTTTACCTCTATTTGACTGGTTATACTTCTGAGTATGTCTGCGTATCAACTCTGTGTTCAATCATTTTATCTTGATGCTTTCATGGATTCATACCAACACACTTAGTATAGCCAAGACCATTTCTGCAGGTTAACAAGAAGTGCTTTCATTTACAGCGTAAAGACAGAGGAGTAATTATCAGACAGTGTGTTTTCTGCAGAGCCTGTGGTAAGTTCCTCTTCCTTGTATCTTCACCAAGCCTCCCTGTTAAAGCGCCCTACAGTATGGTTTTTTCTGTTAGATAAAGTGTCTGTTCGCCCTTCTCTTGGTCTAAAGTCTTGATATTGTTGAGTAGATCAAAATCATTTTTGGTGCATCACCATTTAGATAGGTTTTATTTCAGTTATATCCTTCTCCCTTTTCATCCCCCCCATTATTAGCAGTAGTAGTGAAAAGCTTCAGATATGCATCAAAGGGAGCTAGCCCTTATCTAGAGAATCTCTCCTTAGTTTTGCCAAACCCACAGCAAGAGGGGAGTCTCCATTGTGCCGCGTGGAAGGAAAAAGCTCAACCTTCTTTCAAGGGTGCAATCCATAGCGTCAATAGTTTTTGGCACGCCTGGTGGGACAGTTTGTGCAAGGAGTTGAAGGAGTTTTTGGTGTGTTCTTCAACCAATCAGCCTTTGGAGGCATTTCAACCAACACCAAATGGCGACTCCGAGTTGAATCAGCTGGTTAAGCAGTCTTGGTGCCATCAAGAAATCATATTTTGGTATGTATAATTCCATTACTCAGCAGCATGAGCCTTGTGTTCCTTCATATAACTTTGATCAAGCTCAGGTTGTTCATGGAATCACCTCAAGCAGCTCTCATGTTTGCCCTTCACCTAGTGTAAAGGAAGTAATGCTGGAGTTTGAGAATCAAGTGATGGAGATAAACAGATTGGAGGAGCAGAATAGATATTAGCAAGAGCTTATGTACAAAGAAGAGTGCTTGTTTAGGCAAGCTCAGGCCTTGCAATCCAAAAAAGAGAAAGTAGATAAATGGGAGAGTCCATTCATCCAAGGCAATCAGCCTTGTGTGTCTTCTCCCATTCCAAAGCAGCCCCCTCCTATTCTAAAGAAAGCCCCCTCTTGTGCACCAAATCCTTTTTACCAAATAGCACTTGCTCACTCTAGCTCATCTGATGCAGTAACCACTCTTGCTCTTAAACCCTTGCACCTAGCTTTTCAGCATCAAACGGAATTAGAGCAAGCCCCAATGGAAGTGAACCTTCTCAATTCCTTAGATTGTGAATCCTCCTTTGAAGGGAATCATCCTTTGCCTTTTAAAAAACAACACGTCCCTCTGTAGAAAATTCTTCCTGTGCATAAACAATCTCTTCCTAGTCTTCCTCAACCTCCTCAAGTCTTTCAACATGATGTCAAGATTCCAAGTTGGAGGAGGGAATACCACGAACCAGCTCAGAGCCTTGGAAATGATGAAGTTGCCCCTACTCATGGTGATCCTCATGATCTCCAAGAAAGGCTCTCCCAAGAAAATATAGCCAGGCAAATTATAGAGTTGGAGTATAGAATGAGATCCCTCAGCTAGGGTGTGATGGACGATTTAGACCAAATGGCAGATTTCATGTCTGAACACACCCCATCTATACTCCTTCAAGAGGGCTATCAAGCCACATCTGATGTAGATGAAGTGCTAGCCAAATGGAAGGAAGAGAATCATTTGATTCTAGCTCAAGGATTGCCTCCTCTTCCACATAAGTCTGTCCATCAACCCTCCACTCCATTCTTTCTCAAGGAGAAACATGTTTTGAAAGAGGCAAGTGAAGAAGAGAGGATCCAATTTGCATCTGCCCAAGAGGCTATCATGAGTGACAATGAGGATGAGATCATCATGGATGCTCCCTTTGAAGACATCATCAACAATGGAGAAGACACAGGTCATGCATCCATGCGGATGTTCCAGGAATATGAAGAAAAGGTTGACAAACTTTATTTATCAACAATATATGATAAGGAAAGTAAGCATGGTGGGGTCTCTCCTCCCTTGTTTGATGAACTTCCTTGTTGCTTTGATGAAGAGAATGACCATGCCATGGGACCCAAGTTGGAGGAGGATCAGGAGCATGTCTGGGAACAACTAGAGACTCTTGTTTTTTAGCAAGAAAAGGAGAGGCCTGTCCATCTTGTTGAAATTGTTGAAGAAGAGAGCCTTGAGCAAGAAGGTGATGTTCTGTGGGATAAGCAAGTAGTTTGTGATCTCATTGCAGACATCACAACATACGCCCTTCTCCAAGAAAGCCATGATGAAGTAGAAGATCAGTTTGACAGGCTCTTCAATGAGGCAGAAGGGAACAAGTCAATCCATGACGCATGTCAAGGGAGCTATGAGCTAAATGAGGCTTATGGTAATAAGCTAGCAGCCATCGATTTTTTGATAAAATACACTAGCACGAGAGGCCAGCATGAATCAGGTTTCAAAGGGCAAAGTGAATACACAGATGTTGGAAACATGTTTGACCCTGATCCACTCAGATACAAGCCAATCAAGGTGGCAGGCAAGAAGGGCAAGTCATCAAGTCTCCATTCCATTTAGTCACTTGTCTGGCACCATAATTTTTCTTGCCATGGAGACTTGAGAGGTTTTCACTTCGATCCAGGAGGGAGGTAAATATACCTAGTTAGTTGTACATAGTAGTTTGATTTCAGTTGTGTGTCTTTCGTTTCCCCTAAGTGTTGTTTGCACAGGTGTAGTGTTTTTGCCTTGTGTGTTGTTTTTCTTGTTGCTTGAGGTAAAGCTTTGTTGGTTCATAGGTCTTTAGAAGGCTGTTGCTAACTCTTTCAAGCTGCATCTTGACTCCATGCCCAATGGACTTTGAAGCTACCAGTGTTTTAAAGCATAGTAGGCATGCTTCCCCTATGAATCGCCAGATTGTTAACCAAATTTTGGTCCTATAGGCCCAAAAAATCGGCCTCCCTTTTGAAGTTTCTTTGGGGGGACTGATTAGTCAGTCTCTAATATCTTCTCCTTACTGCAATTGTCATTTTTTCGCTTTGTCGAAGCCTGTTCTACGAAAGAGTCGAGTGATTTGAGTCCTTCAGGTTTTCGAGTTGATACGGAGGCTCATTTCGCTTCAGCAAATTGCCTTGGACAAGCCCTTTTGGCAAAGAAGTGGGCCATTTCAAAGAAATGCAAGTCTTTTACAAAGACTCTGAAGGTCAAGTGCCCTTGTAGAGGGCAGGCAGGTGGCAAATGGGACCTTTCACAAAGCTCTGAAGGACACTTTGGGCCTAAGGTGCCCTTGCAGAGGGCAGGAACACATTTGAAAGAACGTTTGCGAGAGAGAGAGGCAAAAGACCCGAAGGGAAAGTTTCCTTTGAAAAAGTGACAAGGTGGAACCAAGGGATTTCTTCGAACTTTTCATCCGAAGAAAATCCAAGGGAGAAACCAAAGGGACATTTCCTTCAAACAAAATGCCCGATGGAATTCCTTCGGACATTTTGTCTGAAAAAAAACACAAATGGAAGGGCCGAAGGAATACAAAAGGCCGAAGAAATTTCCAAAGGGATGACGGGCCCGAGCACGTCAATCTTAACATAGTGAACTAGCCGTTGGAGTTCAAATGTCCGGTGATGGGCACGCGAATGTCAAATTCAAAGCAACAAAATAGCCGTTGGTTTTCGAATAGTGACGGGCCCGCAGACGTCAATTTTGATGGGATGCGTCAGTCGAGAAAGGAGCTCGACGAGCCAAGAAATGGAGGAATCGCCCAAGAGCTCAAAATTGCCAGAAAGCGACAAGAAATAGCAAGGCAAGAGGGAACAAAACAAAGAATCCAGAACACGGCCACGCACACATATGACAACATTTGGAATGTTCCAAAAGACGCACCCAGCCAAGCACAGACACGAATTAAGCAGTCCAGGTGGCACAGAAAGCGTCGGCACAGGAAGATATTTGCAATAACCCATGCTTTTGCAGTGACATTAATACAACCCATGCTTTCGCAGTGACATTAATACGACCCATGCTTTCGCAGTGACATTAGTACGACCCATGCTTTCGTAATGACATTTAATACGTTTTAAGCACCAAAGTCAAGACCTGCGACATCTATAGCATGGTTATTTCAGGGCGTTTCTAAAAGGATGACACCAGCATGAGCAAATTTCCTCTTTCCAATGTATTCAACGTAGCATGGGCCGCTTATTCTAGAAAGCACCAAAGACTTTTCCTTGATGCTATATATTGTAACCTCTTAGTTGAGAAAGATATCTCTCATTTTGTAAGACGAAGCCCTGCCAAATTTCACCTTTGATCAATAAGAATGTGTTTTACCTCTATTTGACTGGTTATACTTCTGAGTATGTCTGCGTATCAACTCTGTGTTCAGTCATTTTATCTTGATGCTTTCATGGATTAATACCAACACACTTAGTATAGCCAAGACCATTTCTGCAAGTTAACAGGAAGTGCTTTCATCTAGAGCGTAAAGACAGAGGAGTAATTATCAGACAGTGTGTTTTCTGCAGCGCCTGTGGTAAGTTCCTCTTCCTTGTATCTTCACCAAGCCTCCCTGTTAAAGCGCCCTACAGTATGGTTTTTTCTGTTAGATAAAGTGTCTGTTCGCCCTTCTCTTGGTCTGAAGTCTTGATATTGTTGAGTAGATCAAAATCATTTTTGGTGCATCACCATTTAGATAGGTTTTATTTCAGTTATATCCTTCTCCCTTTTCATCCCCCCCATTATTAGCAGTAGTAATGAAAAGCTTCAGAGATGCATCAAAGGGAGCTAGCCCTTATCTAGAGATTCTCCTCTTAGTTTTGCCAAACCCACAGCAAGAGGGGAGTCTCCATTGTGCCACGTGGAAGGGGAAATCTCAGCCTTCTTTCAAGGGTGCAATCCACAGCATCAACAGTAGTCACCCTCCACTTCAATAAACTTTATACCACAATCAAGAGCCATTTTAAGACCTCTCAAGCCTCAATGATATTATTAGTGGCTCAGCAGATGTCGGCTGCAAGAAAACTTACAATATCTCCATTTTCATCTCAAGGGACACCACCAGCCCCCGAGATTCCAAGATTTCTCTTCAAGGCTCCATCAAGGTTGAGCTAAAAAAAATTAGGAGGTTCCCTCCAAACAAGATTTTGTCTCTCAACCTCTTTGTAAGTACTTATGTTACATGTTTTCCTAATGGGGTTCCATTTCAAAAGAAAGTCTTTCAAAGCCTACAAATTCTCTTGGCTTTGGCATTTTAGCTCTAAAATTCTCATGGAATCACCCTTTATTTTAGATTAAAATGTTCCCTTTGATAAGGAACTTCCTCTTAGAATTCTATTATTCCTCTCCTTCCAAATGCTCCAAATAATCAATGAAGGTGCCATTTTCCAAAGGAAACCAACCCCAACCTCCCAACTGAGCAAAACAATTTGCAAGCTGCCAAGGCAGCTCCACTTTCTATTAATTCTATTAAAGAACCACATCCAAATTTTCCAAGAGAAAGGGCAATGTAGAAAAATGATTTGAGGATTCAAGTGTTCCCTGGAAGAAAACATAAGAAGATGGACTAGCAAAACCAATTCTTTGAAGTCTGTCCCAAGTGAGGGCTTTGTTTTTTAATGCAATCCATAAGAAAGCATTAGCTTTGGGTAAGCTAATTGAACTCTACGTTTTATTTTGGGGCCAGGAGGATTCTCCAAATTACCTAAGAGCTTTACATGACCTTATTTTACCAGGTTCATTAGAGTTATAGACAAATTGAGAACTCAAGAAATTAAAAAAGGTCTGAAAAATATCAGTAGAAAATATGCCCACCTTTCTTGAATCTTTCCAAACACTATCAAACTCCCATCTTCCTTTTTGTTCAATCCAATAATTCTTCACTTTCAGGCCTTAGAGATTTGTGAAGAAATCTTTGAGACCTTGGACTTGAGGAAGGAGATAAAGAGGCCCAATTGGTGATCAAGCATCGCTCCAGAAACAAGCTGACTTACCATTTCTAAATTTCGAGCAAAAGAGGATTGGCTAACAAAAATCTGCATTTACCAAGGAAGTTCCAAATATGACAACCTTTCATCCAATCTTGAGAAGTGAAAATTTTGATTGGATCTCCTGCCATATCTATACAATTTATCCCCAACATTAAGCTCCAAATTCCATCTCTCTTTGAAAACCCTCCAAAGGAGCTTCTCCAATTCAAAGTTAAGAAGAAACAAGTTTCTAATTCCACTCCACCTTTAGATTTTGCTTTGCTAAACTCCTCCCACTTCATAAGGGCAATATTTTTCTTATCATCTATTCCATTCTACATGAAGTTTTTCATAATCCTCATTAATGTGTTTTACACATTTAGGTGTGAAAGAAACAAACATCATATAAACTGGAATAGCTTGTAACAACTGGATTTTTCCTGCACAAGAAAGCCACTTCCCTTTCCATGTAGCTAATTTTTTTTGAAACTTTGCAATCATATTTTCCTAGTACTCTTTCTTTGATCTTCCATCAAACAGAGGGACACCCAAGTGTTTACTAGGAAAAGTGGGAATTGAAAAACCGGGAACATGTCCGCTTCATAGGAGGGACATTGATAAAGAATATGTTAGACATAGCTTGATTAACTCTAGCCCAAAGCAACTAGATAAGGATTTCCGTAAGCATCCTTGCCTCCCTGCATTTTAGTAAGCTAGCGAGAAAGGTGACATCAACAAATTGCTCATGGGAAAAGGACATACTCTTTGTTATATTATTCCCACTAATTTTTCTACAATCCTTTGCTTTACTAAAAACTCTCCCTAGAGATTCAACCATTATGATAAAGACATAAGGTGAAATAGAATCACCTTGTTGCATGCCTCTAAAAGATCCAAAGAAACCTATTGGGATTCCATTAATCATCACAGAGAAGGGAGACAAAAAACAAGAGGAAACACGCCATTCCTCTAAGAAACCAAATGATCATAAAAGCTTAAACTCGTAAATGATCACAATACCTTTAACAAACCTCCTTGTTGGTGAGAGATAATAAGAGGCAAAAAATGACTAGTGTCTATTTCCAATAACCTTTGCGATGATTTTATATATAGTATTGCAGAGAGCAATTAATCTAATGGAATCCATTTAATCAACATTAGCTTTTTTAGGAATCAATGCTAGGAACATACAATTAAAGTCTTTTAAACAGTCCTCAAGGTTCTATGTAATGTCCCCATTTTGAAATTAAATAATATTATTACTAGAATAAAAAGTACTTTTAAACACTTAAAATAAAATAATAATAATAATAATAATAATCTAATTTCCACTTAAGTTGGGGCCTTTTTAAGGGTCATGGGCACTTAAGGCCTAAAGTGAAATTATAAAGAGGTTCTTTTAATATTTTAAAAATGTGAGTTTCCCTCCTATTTAAGGCACCACACTTGGGGCATGGATATAAAAGGAAGGTGAGTTGTTCAATTGAAGATTATGTATTTTTTGATATTGAAATTCTTGTGCAAATATATCTAGCTTGAACAAGTGACTTGGGGAGGAAAACCTTCAAGTGCACCGAGTTTGGAGACGAAAACCTCCATCCCTCTAGCAAGGCAATTCTATTCAAGGGCTGTAATTGTGTCATAATTGTGCATAATTGTGTGCAAGAAGATCTACAAAGGTGTCTTTGGACACCACCTTCACCAAGAAATTATTGCAAACCCTTCGGAGAGCTGGAAATTCATAATTTGCAGGTCAACGAAGTGGGCGAACTTGGTTTGAAGAGTTTTGTTGATTTTGGAAGAATATAGCATTGTAACTAGGGTTTTTGTAACTTCGGAACTACTTTTTAATGACTTCCCATGGAGGGAAAATTCCGATTCTAATTTTGTTTTAAAGCTACTATTTTTGTGATCATTTTGAGCTAACATTTACATTGAAATTCTCAATATTTCAAAAGATATGAATTTTCAAAGATTCAGCTAATTAAAGCAAATAATAAATTATTAAGGGCTGGAAATAAGGGAAATAATTCACAAAATTATTTGCATAATTTTGCCTAGTGGAGCGACTTGCTTTCAAAGGTTGTTTGCATAATTTGGAGCCATTCCTAGGGTGGCAAACTTGTTGGTGGATTAAAAAGCCTTCCTTAGAGAGTTGTTCTACATTGAAACCCTCTTCTAGGGTTTGATGGTATTTTTATTAATTTATTCCAACAAGGGCGATCTGTGTTGAGCGGTTTTTCAAGGTTGTGAGGACCACTCAATGCCCTAGAACATTCAGGTAATTATATGTAATATTTTTCAAGTGGAGCGATCCTCCTTGGGGAATTTTGTGGACATTGTAGGGTGTTATTTGACCCTAAAACAAGGTAAATAGATCCCTATAATTTTTGCCTATTTTTACAATCAGTTCCAGCTTGTTTGGGCAAATTATATGAGGGTTTGAAATTGCATAATCATCAGTAATTACAGCTGATAATATTTTGAGGGTAACGATTTGATTAGAGAGGTTTGGAAGTGGATGTGAGCATCTAACAAGAGGCGTTCAAGGACACATCTTTGATAGTATTTTTAGTGTATTTTTTCAAGTGTTTTTCAAGGGTTTCAAGGTGTTTGGAGCAGGTATTAGGTGGCTGTGAATTCATACAAAATCAGACTTGAAAGGAACCAAAATAGGAGATAAACTCATCTCACAAGGAGCAGCGAAAGAGGTATTTTATTACAACATTTATTGGGAATAAATTAAAAATAATTTGGTATGTTTATGAGAGAAAATCTAAATTGATTAGTGGCTGGAATATAGTATTTAGCCTTCGCTTTATGGCGCCTAGGGTTCATGTCTAAATTAAGCATTGAGGAGGATATATATTGCATCTTGATTGGCACTAGGGTTTGCTGATTTTATTTCTAAACTTCAGATTTTATTTCAGATTTATCTTAGGGTTTGTTGGGAAACCTTATCTTAGCCTAATTGTCTCATTTGGAGACATTACAGTGGTATCAGAGACAACATCTTGTCTAATTGTAGGAATTGAAGGGTTACATGACATGGAAGATATGAAGGGGCAGCCTTCTATTCAGATTGATCTCATGGAAACCTATGAATAATACATGACCTTTCCACCCTCTATCCGAAAAGCCCTAAATCTCACAGAGTTTGTGTTATGGAAGAGAGGAAGAGGTGGTCATAGGATGGACCGGCATAGACAAAAGGGAGTACAGGATGCCTTTGGGGAATTTTTTATTCCCATATTTGACGGTTCTATAGGTATTTCAGCTAGTGCCTAGGTTGATAAGGTAGACACATCTCTCATTACGTCCCATGGAGGAAGGTGTGGCTATGAAATTTGCCATATCACACTTAGAGGGGGTTGCCTATGATTGATGGCATCACAGGTTGGTAACCCAAGAACACCATCTCATAGATACCTATGACGAATTCAGCAGGTGGCTCATTGGGAGATTTGATTGGGGTATTCCCAAAATTTACTTTGAGGAGTTGGCACGCTTGCATCAAGCAAAAGGAAAATCAGAATTTTCAAAGGTTAAGCAAGAGGAAATTGTTCAACAACTTCATGAGCAATCCAAGAATCATGAAGAAAGCTTGGAAAGTAATAAGGAAATCACAAAAGAAATGTGTGTTAGAAAAGAAGGTTTTTGCATTTTTTCTAATCACAGTTCACCTTCTTTGCATAAATTCAGATTTCAAGAGGAAGCTTGGAAGAAACAATTAACATTTGGGAAGGAAGCACAAGTCCTAACAAGATTGGGCAAGGAAAAGAGGCCCTTTGATAGAGTAATGCCAAATAGAATGGAAGAAGATTCCATTTTGCATTTGGAAGAAGGAAGATCAAATTTGTTTTTAGGTAAGCAATGGATTGGTAAGTACTCATTGATTTCTCCTAATGTTTGGTTCATTATCTTGGTTGCAAAGTTTGTGCTATCACTAAGGTTGAGGTGAAGGGCACTCAATGGGAAAGAGAATCCTTCCAAGTGAATGAACATGACAAGTCTCCATTATGGATATGAGATCCAAGTGAGTGCTACAAAGGTAACATTGCTACTATGTCATGTTGGGCCAATATAAAGAAGGGTATAGACAAAGGTTATCATGGTCCCAAGATCATATTGACTGTTGTCTTTTGCATTTTCAGTTTGTTTCCATTGAGAAATTTTGTTTACATGGTGTGCATGGTTCCTAGGAGATTGTACTCCTCACATCCCAACACTATGGGAATGATTCAACTGTGTAGTGGCAGATTTCCAACCATTAGAAGGAAAAATTGGAAGGAGAAAAAGTCATACTACAGCCAGGTTAAGATTAAGCTAAAACATAAAAAGGAGGCCCATATCATGCTCATGAAGCATGGTGACATAATTATAAAAGTGTTGCCAAACACTAATATTTTTTCTAACATGTTTGCTCCATGTGTAGGTTCATTAATGACATCACTTGCCATAACCAAGAGCAATGCAAGGGGTGAAGTTGAGTGCATGAAGGAGGGTATGAAACCCCTCTTAGATTGGGCAAAGGCCCAAGTAGTGAAAAACCAGTTATAGGGTATGATTTTGGAAGAATCTTGGTCCTCTTTTTTTCCAAAAAGTTCTGAAACTGTCTTGCTACATTTATGGTTAACATCATACACAAAGGGTAGATTTGTGGCATAGTGCAGCCAATAGTTGAGCACATGAGAGACATAAAAGGTACCATCCAAAGGGGATTGCAAAGTGGAAAAAATTATTCCCAAGGTATGTTGTTCAAAGCATTTCATTTGGTCAATTGTTTGCAAGTTGGGAAAGATTTGCCATGGCATGTAGAGGCTACCAAAGAGTTGTTGAAGGGTGGCCACCCTAGTATGCACACAAGGGACGAAGATCAAATGGATTTTTTCATTTGGGGCACCAAGGTATCACTTTCCAAAAAAATTCCTTTTAGCAATTCTAGTTTTTTTTTTCATGTTGTTGGAGTTCATATTGGCATCCTTGAAGAATATGGACATGGAAGAAGATTTAAGGTCCATCACAGATTGGACAAAGGCTCAAATCATGAGCAGCAGTTGGCAAGGCAAATTGGTGAGGAAAAATTTGTCTTTTTCCTTTTCGGAAAATTCAGAAAATTATCGACAACAATCTTGGCCATTGACCCTTAAAAAAGGGCACAATGTTTGTACATGACAGCCAACTAAGAGACCTGAAATTGTTGTTGGAAGGTATGACAATTTTGTTTCTAAAATTTTTGATTTGTGTCATTTACTACAGCCATCCATCACATTCAGAAAATTTGATTTTTGGAGCTTGGTACCCTTCAAACCAAGAGGAATTAGTGTACTATTTAATTCTGATTATTTAAAATCAAAAAAGTCTTTTTTTTTTATATTACCACAACCCCCTTATGAGAGCTATATGGCTGATTTCATTGCATATTTTCAGCTATTCAGAAGTTCTAAGAGTGACATCTTTTGAGATCATGGTTTGCACAAAGAAATGATGAAATATGTAAGGAACAGCAATGTATTTGGTTGCATCTTGAGCATTCCTTTGATGACCACTTGATCACTTGCACGTAAGCCATGAGAAAGGAGAGCCTTGGGTGGACTTCACTTTGCACATGATAGGGACTCTTCACAAAGGGTTACATATGGAGGTGACACATTTGCAAGATTGCGAGGTTCCCTCGTGGCCTAAAAGAACTAGTAAAGTAATTGGTGGCCTTAACCTTACTTGTTTACTTGCCTTGAGGATAGTACAAGCAAACTTCTACATACAGGGCAGCAAGAAGACACTTTCGGGTGCAATAATTGGCTTGGTATGGCTATGGATTCCATCATGCACCACTTGGTATTGAAAGAGTTGTTGGCATGGGGACATGGGAAGTCATTGGATGACTCTTTTGACACTTGGAACACTTGGGGCAGACCCCAAAACACAGGGCCAGATTTAGTTTAGAGTTTCTCTTCCATGGGAAGGGAATGCAGAGGACATTGCATCATAAGGTGTTGGGACACCTCTTTGGATATAGCAATTGCTTGAGGACAAGCAATTTTAAGCGGTGGGGATTGTAATGTCATCATTTTGAAATTAAATAATATTATTACTAAAATAAAAAGTATTTTTAAATACTTAAAAGAAAGTAATAAAAATAATCTAATTTTCACTTAAATTGGGGCCTTTTTAAGGGTCATGGGCACTTGAGACCTAAAATAAAATTATAAGGAGATACTTTTAATATTTTAAAAAGAAGAGTTTCCCTCCTATTTTGGGTGCTATACTTGGGACATGGATATAAAAGGAAAGTGAGTTGTTCATTCAAAGATTATGCATTTTTTGATATTGAAATTCTTGTGCAAATATGTCAAACTTGAACAAGTGACTTGAGAACAAATACCCTCAAGTGCATCAAGGAGTTTGGAAACGAAAACCTTCAAGTGCACCCAGGAGTTTGGGGACGAAAAACTCCATCCTTCTACTAAGGCATCTCTATTCAAACGTTGTAATTGTGTCATAATTATGCATAATTGTATGCAAGAAGATCTACCAAGATGTCTTTGGACACCACCTTCATCAAGAAATTATTACAAACCCTTCAGAGCTGAAAATTCATGATTTGCAGGTCATAGAGGTGGGCGAACTTGGTTTGAAGAGTTTTGTTGATTTTGGAAGAATATAGGGCTGCAACTAGGGTTTTTGTAACTTTGAAACTACTTTTGAAGGACTTCCCATGGAGATAAAATTTTGATTATAATTTTGTTTGAAAGCTACTATTTTTGTGATTATTTTGAACTAACATTTGCACTGAAATTCTCAATATTCTAAAAGATATGAATTTTTGAACTTTTAGTTGATTAAGGCAAATAATAAATTATTGAAAGGCTGAAAATATGGGAATGAATTCACAAAATTATTTGCATAATTTTCTCTGGTGGAGCAACTTGCTTTTGGAGGTTGTTTGTGTGGTTTGGAGTCATTCCTAGGGAGGCGAACTTGTTGGTGGATTAAAGAACCTTCCTTAGAGAATTGTTCTACATTGAAACCCTCTTCTAGGGTTTGATGGTATTTTTATTAATTTATTCCAGCAGCGGCGATTTGTGTTGAGCAGTTTTGCAGGGTTGTGAGGGCCACTCAATGCCCTCGAACATTCAGGGAATTATTTGTAATATTTTCTAAGTGGAGCGATCCTCCTTGGGAAATTATGTGGACATTGTAGGGTGTTATTTGACCCAAAAACAAGGTAAATTGATCCCTATAATTTTTGCCTATTTTATAATCAGTTCCAGCTTGTTTGGACAAATTATATGAGGGTTTGGAATTGCATAATCATCAGTAATTACAGCGGTTAATATTCTAAGGGTAATGATTTGATTAGAGAGGTTTGGAAGTGGACGTGAGCATCTAACAACGGGCAGCCACATCTTTGATAGTATTTTTAGTGTATTTCTTCAAGTATTTTTCATGGGTTTCATGGTGTTTGGAGAAGGTATCAGGTGGCTGTGAATTCATACAAAAACAAACTTGAAGGGAACCAAAATAGGTGATAAACTCATCTCACAAAGAGCAATGAAAGAGGTATTTTATTACAGCATTTATTGGGAATAAATTGACATTAATTTGGCATGTTTATGAGAGAAAATCTGAATTGATTAGTGGCTGAAATATAGTATTTAGCCTTGACTCTTTGGCACCTAGGGTTCGTGTCTGAATTAACCATTGAGGAGGATATATATATTGCATCATGATTGGCACTAGGGTTTGTTGGTTTTATGTCATGTCCCTCTTTTGATGGGAAATGGTGGAAGACCCTTAGCCTTTAAACCCTTCTCGAGGGCTAAGGGACAAGTATAAAGGGAAGTGAGTATTAAAATGTTTTAATTGAATGTGTAAAAGTACATTTTTTGAAAAGTACTTTATGTTTCTTATTTCACTTAAAAGAGGACCTTCAAGGGGCTTAAGGAAAAAAAAGATCATAAGGAAAGGTCTTTTAAATCGATTTTTATATATAACCCTCCTAGCATCACACTTGGAGAGCTATAAAAGTGAAGAGGAATCATTTGGTAAGGGCATGTCATGTTTTGAATATTGAAAACTTGGTCTATTACCACGCAAATGCTAAGTCAATTGCTTTGAAGACAAAACCCTTCAAGCAAAGGAAGTTAGAGGATGGAAACCCTCTTCCTTATTGGGGTAACTCCATTTGGGGGTTATCATTAGATTCATTTGGCCTTTGAGGGATGTTTTAAACACCATTTGTCTTTTTCATATTGACATCTTGTTTTTGGAAGAGTGGCAACTTGGTTAGAGAAGTGAAATCTCTCTCTTTGATGGATTTTGTGTCGTTGGGGAAATTCTAAAATTATTTGCAAAATTCTACATAGTGGCGATTTTGTTTGAGAGGGGTTTGGACCTTTACTTTGGGTAATTCATCTTGAATTTAATTCTAGAATTTTATCATATTTTTCCAGCTTGGTGATTTGGGGTTTTGGTCTTTTTAGCCATCCAAATATTTTGAAAATTCAAAAAAAAAATTGCCTTTAATGCAAGTATATTTTATGTAATTTATTGATGGTTAGATAAGGTTTATTCAACACAAGAAGCAGCTTCCATTTTCAGATTTATTTTAAAGCGAATGACACCTAGGGTTTGAAGAACGAAATCTGATTTTGAGGGTCAATTTTTGCATATTTCTAACAACCGTTAATTGCTTAGGGTTTGGCATAATTTCAAGATGATTTTGAGATGTTTTTGAAAGGTTGTTGGCAGCTAGGGTTTGCTGCAATTAAATCAGGAAATTTCTATTTTGAAGTAGGGTTTATAGATATTCCTAATTTTTAGCTAATCGTCCTTTTAGGGGACATTACAGTGGTATCAAAGCCAAATCTTGGCTAGCTGTGGGTTTTGCAATGATACATGCGAGAAGGTGAAGGAGAAATAAGATATTACTTGAGAAGCAAGAAGAAAGTAAGGGAAATTTTGCACACAGAAGACATGTCTCACCATGATCAATCAAGGGAAGAGGCAAAAAATAAGGAGGAACAAAGTTTGATAGGTACACACAAGCCCAAGAACAAATGATGGCAATGATGTTAGAATTTGTGCGAACTATGGAGTTGAAGGGTGACAAGCCATCCAATGGGGATGGTAGTGATTTAGGAAGTCACAACGTCATGGATCAGCCTTCTAAGGGTATTGGAGGAGCTTCACATAGACCTAACCAGCCTACCTTTTTGCAAAATGAGGCGGCCATTCCCAAGGGAGAAGCAAAACCCTCATTAAGGGACACTTTGTTGAAAGATTATGATGAATACATGACATATCCAGCGCCTTTTAGGGAACAAATGGATTTTTCAGCTTCAACTTCTTGGAAACATGGTCGAATGAGAGGCAATAGGTCTGGTCAAAAACACAAGGGAAGCCAAGGAAGACTCCACCACGCTTTGGGTAAGCTTGAACTTCCAAATTTTGACGGTTCCCCTAAAATTTCAGCTACGGCTTCGATCCAAAAGGTGGATACATATTTTTAGTTAAGGCCTATGTTGGAAAAAGAGGCCATTCAATTTGCAAACTTGCATTTGGAAGGGGCTACCCATGAATGGTGATACCATGGTTTGGTTACTCAAGGCCACCAACTCATTTCGTCATATGAGGAATTTAGTAAGAGAATTATTGAACGATTTGATAGGGATGATCCGAAATTGCATTTTAGAGAATTGGCTCAACTAAAACAAAAAGAGGCAATGGAAGGTTGTGTGACTGAATTTCAGAGGCTTTCGATTATGGTGACAGATGTATCGGAAAGGGCGTTAGTGGTTCTTTTCTTGGATGGTTTGACTGATTCGATTAGAGGGTTGGTCAAGGCTTTTGATCCTTCCACTCTCCAAAGAGCCATTCAAAAGGCTCTTGATCTTGGGTCCTCAGCGCCACAAGGTAAAATTCTGCCCTTTAATTTTCAGAAAACTAATGCTTTTAAGCCTTATGGACAGCCAAAAGATAACAATTGGAAGCAACCAAGGGACAACAATTTTGGGCCACCTAGATCAGCTCCCTTGGGGCAATTGGACAAGCCTAATCAGCATGGTATCGAGCAGTTTGGAAGGCCAAACCAGCAGGGTTTGCGGCAGTAAAGAGAGCTGCCAAGAGGGAGTTTCAAAGCATGAAACGAATTAAGGAAGTTGTGTTTTGATTGCAAAGACCCCTGGTCACTGGGTCACCATTACCGTGGAAAAGGTCAAGTGCACTACATTGAAGTGCATTCGGATAGAGCAAATGAGGATCTAGAAATTTCTATATAGTAGCGATTTTGTTTGGAAGGGGTTTGGACCTCTTACTTTGGGTAATTCATCTTGAATTTAATTCTACAATTTTATCATATTTTTCCAACTTGGTGATTTGGGGTTTTGGACTTTTTAGCCATCCAAATATTCTGAAAATTTGTAAAAAATTCTGCCTTTATTGCAAGTATATTTAATGCAATTTATTGATAGTTTGATAAGGTTTTTTGGGCACAAGTAGCTTTCATTTTCAGATTTATTTTACAGCCAAGGATGCCTAGGGTTTGAAGAAGGAAATATGATTTTGAGGGTCATGTTTTGCATATTTTGAGCAGCCACTAATTGATTAGGGTTTGGTATAATTTCAAGTTAATTTTGAGGTGTTTTTGAAAGGTTGTTGGCAGCTAGGATTTGCTGCAATTAAATCAGAAAAAATCTATTTTGAACTAGGGTTTATAGATATTCCTAATTTTCAACTAATTGTCCTTTTTGGGGACATTACATTTTATTTCTAGAATTCAGATTTTATTTCAGATTTATCCTAGGGTTTGTTGAAAAACCCCATCTTGGCCTATTCATCCCATTTGGGGACGACATTACATTCTAGATTCATTGACCACCCTCCAAACACCCTTCTTCATGATTTCCCAAAAGTAATGGAAAAACCCAGAGGGAAATGATCAGGACCTAGAGATTTATCCTTGTTCATGCTCCAGAGTGCATATTGAATTTCCTCAAAATACTCTTCAATAGCACTTCATTTTGATCATTAGTAATATAGGTCGGAATAAAAGCCACAAAGACTCGTTGCTCTTGATCAGTATTCAGTGTTGTTTCTAACATAATATTTTGAAAGAAACTTGATACCTCCTCCTTAATCTCTATCTCCATTATTTTCCCTAGACCCAAAGATTCTGTTAAAATTGAGGGTTGCCATAGTTGATTGATGAAAAAAAAAATTGTATTCCTATGCCCATCTTTCAACCAATTCGCTCTTTATTTTTGTCTCCAAAATATTTCTCCTTATTCTAGAACTGCCTGAAAATTACTCATTAAATTAGTTGCAGACTGAAGAGAGTTCATGTCACGGCCTACTTATTGAATGACTTTTTGCAAGTCAGAAATTTCCTCCTCTGGGACTACTTTTTCTGGATTATATTACTAAATATATTATTATTCCGAGAACGTAAATGATTCTTCATATTTTTTTAAATATAAGCCAAAATAAACACCTTTGAACTACTCCTAAGAGCTGGTTCCTTCCACCAAGTTGTCATAGGATCACTCAAGTACATATCTTTTAACCACATTAGTTCAAATCTAAAATGTGCCCCCATAGGAAAACATTCATTAGTAGTGCCAAGTATCACGAAATGTTAGAATTGTAAAGTCAGCTTCCCATGCCTAGGTCCTCATTAATCTTAATTTGAGATTCAAAACATGTGTGAAATGGGAGGCACAAAATAAATACAAAGGACAAAAGAGAGAAAGGTTCAAGGTGTGAACGGAATCCAAAGTGATTGGAGTTGACGGACTAATGATCAGACTCAGAACCTCTCGGAATATCAGAATCCAACCTCCAAGCATTATTAAGCTATAACTTAGACATTACAAATCTGTCCAGTCTTTCTGCCATGTAACCAAATCTTTCTCTTCTGTTAATTCACAAAATGGGAAAAATATTTTTTAGATTGGGGTTATCTTTGAATTCCACCTCTTTTTCCCCAATCCTTATAGATACAGTTGAAGTCACCAACCAAGATAAAAAAGTCAATTTGGATTTTGGTCCAGCAAATCACCTATTCCCTTCCAAACTTGCTGCTTTGAAATGGGTTATATGGAGCATACATATTGATAAGATTAAAATTGAAATTTTCCTTTAAACCATGAAACCTAATACACATTAAACTTCTATTCTTACTCTTTATTGATCCAAGAACATTTTTTTTAATTCTAGAAGGAACAAAAAAACACAGAAGCTCCTTCAAAATCCACCACCTCCCAGTCAAACTGTTTGAAAAACCAACTACCTTTCTCTAGGTAATCTTGATTTGAAAGCTTTGTTTCTTGGATTATCACTATATCCACTAAACAATTTTGTAGTTGTCCTCCCAACAACCTCCACTTATTAGGAGAGCCAAATCCCCTAATATTCCAGGAAAAAACTTTCATTGCTCTCTAGAAGGGTACTTCCCCCTACCTCTTCCTTTACCAAACTTCTCATTTTGGTAATCAACAAATAATAACTTCTTAATTTCAGATTCCTCTTTCATTGGTTTATTTTTTTGTTGTTTCCCTATTACCCTGCCATTTCATATGTTTGGAATCTTTCTAGAAAGGGGAGATTGAACTAAGTGAGAGTTTCCTAGAGAGGAAATATCCCCAAGAATCCACCCTGAAACAAAAGCCTAGATCTCTTTCAAAGTAGGATCTTCTCCTAACTTAAGTTTTCGGTCACAATTTTCCTTATCAGACCATCTCCTAGCTTAAGTTTTGGGTCATAATTTTCCTTATCATTTTTATGAAAAGAGTCCAGAACACATTCTGAATCTGAGTCTGAATTGGATTCCTCATTTCCATAAGAAAACCTTAAAAGTCGGATTGGAGAATCCTCATTTTGAATGGGATCAACTCTAATCTGAGAAAATATATTTGAATCAGAAATCAGCTCGCCCTTCTTTCTCTGAAGATCATCTCCCCTAGACTAGAATCGAAATCTTCCTTACCACCCTTTTGATGATCGTCGTCCCCTGGATCAGGATCACAATCTTCTTTATCTGAAGTTCTAATGGTTTCAAGTTTGGATATACTTCCCTCCCCTGTACAGAAGATAGAAGAGGGACTTTTAATATTCTTTCCTGAAGCAGATGAATTTTTTTGAACCTCCTTATTTGCCAACAAGTTTGAGTTTGAATGTCTCTTTTTTGCTAATCTATTTCTAAGAATTCAAAGAAAGCCCTCTTTTCTCTGAACAGGGTTATGAACAGCCTTCCTTGGCTGAGCACCAATTGTCGCCTTATAATTTCTCTGAAATATTTTCCAATCCTCAAGTAAATAACCATACACATGGAAAATATTGCATCTGAAGGGAAGCTTCTCATGGTCAATATGTGGGACCCAAATCTGATCTCCCACTAGAAGCTCAACCTCCTGAACCAGAGGCAGTTTTAGGTCTAGAGTTACACATATTCTAGCACTTGTCCCTTGGGATTTATCCAAAATCTCTGGAGCAATACTGAGAAAGCTACCTAGCACAGAACCAATCTTTCTTGGCGAATACTCTCTCCAAAATTCCAAGTGAAGCCCATGCACCTTGATCCAAACCAGAATCCTATGACATTCTTCTTTTGAAGCATCAAATCCTTTTCTCCATTTTATCATAAACAAACCACAATTTATGAAGAACCATGGTCCACCAAACAAAACTGTCTTTATCTTCTTCCAAAACAAAAGAGTCAATATATACATTGCCTTGTAATTTTTACGAGTCAATATATACATTGCCTTGTAATTTTTACCAGCATACATGAGGGAAATGTCATTGCTGTAATAACTACTCATGGAGGTCATCTTGAGATGACTTAATAACACACAGATCAAATTCCCCAAAAATTAAAAAATTCTAAATAAAAATGCCTGCAGGAGCCTTCAATTACATAACACAAAAAACATGGGTCTAAACCCCCCCAAAAAAAACTCTCAAGTTCTATCAGGTAATTATATGTTATAAATTAAAATAAGGACGAGTCAATTAAATTGGACAGCAGTAAAGAGATAAGCTGTTTCTTATAAAGCATTTATATTCTGAGGGAACAACTGGTTGACTTGCAAACCAATTAAAAACAACTATCAACAACCCCTAAACTTCAAATTACATAAGGTAGCTACAGATACTTGTTATGTACCCACGCCTTCCTTTAAGAGGGAATCGTCTTCCACATCACTTGTGTCATATTTTTTAATTGTATGCCAACATCAGACAAAGTCTGTTCTGGTAATGCCTTGTTTTCTAAGCAAATAAGTGACAATTTGTTGAATTGGGAACCAATATGCATATAAAATTACATTGGTATAATTGTATATAACACATTTGAAAATTCTTAACTTAGAGGGCAGAGTAGCAATGGACATGTGTTCCTCTCACAGAAATATTACTAGAAATTGATATGGTTATCCTGTTTTAAAATTGGAGATGACCATATTTTGGTTAGTTGTTTCTACAAGAAGTATCACTCTCATAAGACCACCTGTGAGTCATTCTTATTGTGCCTTTCAAAATTCCTCATGTAACAAACAGGATTGGAAGTCTCCATTAAGGAGAGACAAAATGCCAAAAATCCTTTTAATCTTTAAAGCACACAAACAGATTGAATCTTTCTTAGGTCATCAACTAGTACATACATGAATTCCATCAAAAGTATTTGACCATTTCAATACTCTTATATGGAGATATGTTGTGGTATCTTGTGAATGGTTTGGGACAATGGCCTGCCTATTACATTGTTCTCACTAAAAATTTACAGTGTACAATTCAGTGTGTGAGACCTATTGCAGTAAGAACATCAGCAATGTATTTCTAAATTATTGTAATGTGTAGTGTAACATTATGAATAACATAGCCATACCATAGGTGAGGACTATGCCCCATACAGACTAGTAGTTGATGCAAGTTCAAAGTAAAGAAGTTTTCCGGCCTATGATATGCAATCCACAGGATAAAAAACAATAAGATAATAATGCTCGCTTAGAGATTTTGTAACCTACAGCTATTTATGAACTTTTAAAGCCACTGTTGTCAACCTGGAGCTGCGCCCTGAATCGAAGACGTGCATGAAACGGCCAGTCCTCTATCCGGCTGAAACAATGGGATCTTCTCACGAGGGTGGGTGCCTCAATGGTGAGAAGAACCTCCAGAGAAGGCTGGTTCCTGTATGATGTATCAATGAGGATCCCTACTCTACGCTGCGGACTACCATGGAAAAGGGAGAAGGAAACTTAAAGGGGAAATCCTACCTAAAAGGGGTGATACACCAGAAGTTTGATCCACTCAACTTGGAACCTTGAACACTGAACAATCAAGGGAAAAGGAAGACCTTAGACTTCAATCAATCACTTATGCATAAATATTTCATGGAGAGGTTCGATCCAATGACTAAAACCTGAGGGAAAACGATGGAGAGAGGTCTGATAAAAGACACTTTGCGGCCACCTAACATCCACTTATAGCTTCAGCAAAAGACAATAAAGAACACTTAACATAACCTGCATAAGGATAATCTAGCAACTAGGTATGAATCAGAATTTGGGGAGGGAGAGAAATCTACCACTTGTGCAAATTGCTGAAGAAATATACACTATGCCAGCACTTGAAATCTGAAAGTACAGTCCTATTGATTGAAGAGGTTACACAACTCACCAATGGCAGAGTCTGGTCTAACCAAGAGAGAGATTGGATGATTTTTAATCAAGGTTGAAAGCCATTATATAGAGAATTACAAAAGGCCAAAGATTGGCGTTGAAAATTTGAAGAGAAGGACAAGGCTGACTTGGCCTTTCAATAAAATATGTTTTCTTTGTCTTTGCATAAAGCTTCTTCGTTTGAGGAAGTGAACTTGTCTTTGTAATGAACTGCCCACCTCTCTTTGCATGGAAATCCACGCAAATGTCAATTTTAGAACTTCTTCGTGAGCTGCTTGATGCCTAGTTGGAACGTTTGAAAGCTGAGTTAACCGTTTGGTAAGCTGAGTTGGACGAAGAGATCATTCTCCTTCGCATGGAAAGCTCCTAGTGAATGCGGCATTTAACAATTAGTCAACTCTAAATCTGGAACAGTCAACTCGACATTCGAATTTGGAACCTTGGTTGGACTCTCGGATGCGTGGAGTTGACCTGGAGATGAGCGGGACTTCAATAACCAGTCAACTAAAGCTTTGAACGGTGTTCGAAAATAGCCCCTGCTTGCATGTATTCTGTCCTATTCCGGTATGCCTATTCATGTCTATTTCTGGTGGGATTCTATATTCAGATGTATTTGTCTATATTTTTTCCCGTTTGGCCTTTTCTTTCGAAATTCTGGCTTTACCCTTGTTTCAACGATTACTTCCCGTGGTCAGAATGTGACGGCTAGCGGGACTTCACCCTTTGGCATTTATTCCTTCGGACTTCTCTTATTTCCTTGAATTTCCTGTGGCATTTCTTTCTCTCAGCTTTATTGGCTTCGTATTCCTTCGGGTTTTTTCTGCAACCCTTTCTCCAAAAATTTTCGGACTTTTTGTCCGAAGGTCTCTTTTTGCTTGCCTTTGTTTCGCTTGTTTTTCTGCGGACTTATCTTCCGAATTTCTTCGTACTTTTTGTCCGAAGGAATTCCTTCAGACAAAAAGCCCGAAGGAATTCATTCCCTGCCATATCTTTGCCTTTGCCTTTGTTTTTTTCTTTGTTTTCCGAAGCCTTGCAGTTTTTCCGAATTTCTTCGAACTTTTTGTTCGAAGGAATTCCTTCGGAAAAAAAATCTGAAGGATATCTTCCTTTGCTTTTGCCTTTGAAATGTGCCTTTCGGCTTTTTCACCGTGGTCCTATTCCTATGTAATCCGAATTCCTTCGGACATTTTGTTCGAAGGAATTCCTTCGGACAAAAGTCCAAAGGATATCCTTGTGCCTTTGCTCTTCGAAATGTGCCATTCGGAAAAGTCACCACGGTCCTCTCGCCGACCAAGTGCCCTCCGCAAGGGCTAGTAGCTCTCCCTCTTTGCCCTTCGGAAAAATTGGAGGGCACCCGGGTTATTTGCCAAGGTTATGAATCTGCACCTGTGCCTTCTCGAAGGGTAGGTGCCCTTCGGGAATGTTGAAAATGACCCTTCCGAAGGGTCATGGGTGAACTTTTGGGTTTTTCCAAAGTATTCCTTCGGACAAAAGTCCGAAGGAATTACTTCCTTTTGCCTTATGCGTTTTGTTGATTTGTTATTCCCTTGTTTAATGAACCATTCCTTCGAACAAAAGTCCGAAGGAATTCATCCCTTTGTAGCAAAGGCCCTTACCAAATACAATGTATTCTTCTTCCCTTGGCTAGAGATGTGAACTTTCTAAATGGCAGAAGACAATCCGACTTGTGGAAGAATTGTCAACAGCTACAAAGGGGAAAAAGCATAACAAAGCAAATGCTTTGCAATACATAATGTCATATCAAGGTGTATTGCCATGACAATTACTACCAATCTCATGGAATGGTGTTATTGGAAAATATCTTCATTGTAGTGAGTTAGAAATCTGTACCAAGAACCCTATTGCCCCAAGACTTAAGACAAGAAGCGGTGGGGGGCAGGGGAGTGGGACTCTAATTAGAGATTGATTAAATCATTAAGGTGATAGGTATTAGATGTATTAGATATTGTTCAATATTGTTAGCATATTATTAACATGCAATTAGGTGGTTGCACTAGTTTGCAACAACTAGGTTATTTTAAGATTTTGTTTGTTTTCCTAATCTCAAGGTGTACTATTTGCCTTATTATAAATACTGGCTCTGTGCAATGTAATAATATGGCCCATGAATTAATCTTATATGGGATTAAAACTACTAGGCCACCATAGTCATGGTGTGTAGTGTGAAGTGCAAATAGGGCTCAAGAGGAGAAAGTCAAGAACCATGCACAAAATTCCATGATGGCAACAAAGAACAAAGGCATGGAATATGGGCAATGTTGGAGAATTCGTTGGATTGTAAAGCTATGTTTCAGAGATTTTGTTATTGAAACTTATTGTAGATCTCTAAAGTTAAATATCAACATGAAGTTGTCCCAATTATAGGCAACTGGGATTGATGGGCATATTGTCTTGATTAATAATGTCTTGTCCTTACAAACATGTAATAGATTGCATAGAAAATGATAAATTGACCTCGGGTAGTGGAAAGAGAAAAGTGCCTCATCCATTGAGATGGATAGAACCAAGTCAAGGTTAGGGGACCAAGGAGAATACTCTGAGGCTAATGTCCATCAGACGAAGTATTCAAGTGATGAGGTGTTTAGATGTGGAAGCACTCTACAATGAGTGAAAGCTAGTGACGTCCAATGATGAACTTGGACTTGAGGCATGTCTAAGAAATGACAAATTTATGAGGCACTTGAAAAAGTAGTACTTGTCAAGTTATTAGTGATGCATCTTCCATCACTAAAATTTTTTTGAGGCTAAGGGAATGATCATGCTGCAAATAGAGAATAATAGAACCATTGGGAACAAATAGTCTCATCCATAGTGGTCATTAAAAGTGCACCTCCAAGCATTTGAATAGGCCATCATAGTTATGTTGTGCAGTAGGGGCATGCAGATAAAACACCATAGTTTTGGTGCACGGTAAATGTCATGGAATACTTCAACTAGGCTACCATAGTTATGGTGTGTAATAGAGGCATGTGAATAGGACACCATAGTTATAGTGTGTAGTAGATGTCCCAAAGGACTTCAAGATTTGAAAACATCACACATCAAACGTTCAAAGAATTGACACAAGCATATCCTTGAACAATATCTCATGGCAATACATTCTTTTAGTCATGGAATTACAATCAATTAGTTATATTGAGATTAGCTAGCTCAATTGGGTAATATAGTTTGTTGTTGTGATTAGCTACCTAAACAAATAGATGAAGAACCCAATATTCAAGACAAATCAACATATATTGCACTTGAAAATCGCAACTAAGTGAACCCAGTATTCAGCACCACTTCCTAGTTTACTTAGAGGTTGCAATGGCTAGTTACCCATGTACCTTGATGAGATGGAATGGCAACCATAAGGACGCTTCGTGATATTGGTTGCATTAGCAGCAAGGTTACACATTGATTAAGTTCATGTCCGGACCTAATCAGACTCTTTGAGCCCCATATTCTACATGAGATCGTCTTAGCAATCTAATAAGTAAATCATTTAGATTATATTCAATTTAGTCAATAAGGGGGGCATCAAATATACTGGATATCAAGTTCGATATTATTAGCAATTTTCTAGGTGGTTGCACTAGTTTGCAACAACTAGGTTATTTTAGGAGTTTGTTTTCATGATCTCATGGTGTACTATTTTCCTTATTATAAATACATGCCCTATGTCATGTAATAATACGGCCCATGAATTCATCTTGTAATAGGCCATCTTCAAATCAAGAGTATCTTCCAAAATCCAAGGTACATGCTTAGTTCATTCTTAGTTATGGTTTGTTATAAAGCCCAAATGGAAGCAGCCTAGCTTTATTAATGAGATGTGTACATATGTCAAAATGAGGAACAAGTGTTGTTGTCACCCTGAAGTTGCACCCTGATCGCAGATGTGTTAAAATGGTTAATCCTCGCTCCAGTTGAAACAATGGGATCTTCTCACGAGGGTGGGTCCCTCAATGGTGAGAAGAACCTCCAGAGAAGGCTGGTCCCTGTAAGATGTATCAATGAGGATCTCAACTTCTACACTACAAACTGCCTAGAGAAAAAGGGAGAAAGAACTTGAAAGAAAATCCTAACTAAAACGGTGCTACACCTAATTTGCTTGATCCACTCAAATTGAGCTTTTGAGAGCACTGGTTTAGACAAAGAAGAGGCAGAACTTCAACTCCAATTGGTCAATACACATAAGTATTTCACGAAAAGATTCTATCTAATGATCTAAGCTTGAAGAAAAAGTAGAAATAGGCCTGACAAAAGGCACTAAACAGCCACTAATATCCACTATAAACTCAGCAAAAGACATTCAAACACAAAACGTAACCTGGATAAATGACCAGCGAGTAACTAGGTACGAATCTAGATTTGACAAGGAAGAAAGAAAATCTATCACTTAGGTAAATCTATAACAAGAGTACACTATACCGGCTATTGAAAATTGAAAAAACACAGCCCTCTTCTTATTGATTCTGAAAAAAGGTTACAGCACAAACTTTGGCAAAAGATTGCTTGCCAAAAGAGGGATCCTTTTTACAAGGCTCAAAAGCCATTAATATAAAAAAATTACAAAAGCCAAGAGGTGGCGTTGAAAATAGAAGAGGAGACAACTCTTTCATTAGCCCAAGTCCAATTTGTGTTGCATGAGCCTTCCAAATTTGTCTTTTCTATGTCTTTTGTCTTGCATGAAGACTCCTTGGCATTGAAATGGACGGTGGCTAATTTTGGGATGTTAAATTCTTTATCATGCAAAAATGGTATGCCCAACTCCAAATATGGACTTCCTCTTGAGTTGTTTGAACATTTGAAAGCATGAGATAAACAAGAGCATGCATGAAATCCATGCCATGCTAAAATTAGAACTCCAATTGGAACGTTTGAAAGCACGAGTTTAACCAAGAGATGAGCTTGACTTCAACAACCAATCAACTAAAGCTTTGACCAGTCAATCAAAAATAGCTTTTGCTTGCATGGATTTTTCTCTTATTTTCTGCCTGTTCGTGTCTATTTTCTGCAGACTTCTATTTTCTATCCCTTTTCGTTGACTTTACCTTGATCTTTTTATTTCTTGCGGACTTTATGTTCTGCAGATTTTATCTCCCTGGTCTTATCTTCTTCAGATCTTTCATTTCCTGCCCAAGTCCAATTATTCCTTCGAAATTTTGTCTTGCCTTTGTTTTTTATTATTTCCTTTCGGAATTCCTATTGGCTTCTCTTTCGGATTTTTCCTTTGTTGGCTGTTATTTTTCCTTTGGAACTTTATGCTCTGCCCCTTGAATTCTTTCGGAATTCTTTGTTTCTTTCCCTTCTTGTGGACTCTTGTGTTATCTCCCATTGGCTTCTATTTCCCTCGGACTTTTTCCGTTGACTGGCTTTACCTTGGACTTCCTTCGGAATTTTCGTTTTGGTCCATTTCCTCTTTGGAATTATTTCAGACTTATGTTTATTTGCCTTAGTCTTGGATTTACTACCTGCCAATTTTCCCGAAGGAATCCTTCAGACAAAAAGTCTGAAGGACTCCTGAATTCTTTGTCTTCTTTATTCTCTCAAGCCTTTATTCTTTTATGCGGAAAAAATGTCAATCTCCTTCTTTGGATTTTCTGTGGTTGACAATTATTCCGAAGGAATCCTTCGGACAAAAAGTCCAAAGGAATTCCTTCGGACGATTTCCTTCCCTATAATTTCTTCGCTTTGTATTACTCCCTTGGATTTTTTGGTTTCGACTTTCCCGCAGACAAAAAGTCCGCAGGATTTGTTCCTTCGCTTTCCAAAGAACAGCCTTTTAGGTTTTTTTTAGGACACCAGAGCTTTTTGGAGGGCACCCAGGTTTTTTGAAGGGCACCCGGGCTTTTTGAAGGGCACCCGGGTTTTTTGTAAAGTCCTTGAAAAATGCATTCTCTCGGATTTTTGTCCTTTTCTCGCCTTTTGGAAAACATGTCCAAGTCTTCTCATACCCCTTTATTTTTGTGGAAAAAAAAAGCCAAAACCCCTATGATTTCCTTCGGACTTTTTAGCCTTGCTAACTGCCACTTAGAAATTCAACCGGACTTTTTCGTAAGTCTTTTTGATAAAACTTTTCACCTGGACAAAAAAGTCCGAAGAAGATTGTCCTCCTCTCATAGCCCGAAAGAATTCGGCCTTGTAGGTCTTGGTTGTTGGTGATGTTTAGCAAAGAGATAAACTTTTCGACCCTGCTATAGGTGTCTTGCTTTCAAATGGACTGCATGCTCTATATGATGGTTGTAGGTGTTTTGCCCTTGGATCGTGCTTGATTGTCTAAAATTGCTGTAGGTCTTCACCATGACTGCACTTAATACCTTTGTTGTAGGTGCTCTTTGTTCATGCTTCTAAACCACAACTCACCGTGGCTGCATTTGATATTTTTACTGTGCACATATCACCTTATTCATGCCTTTAGACTATAGATTGACCAGCTGAAAAGGGAATTAGACCGTTGTAGGAAAGTTCCGAATAGTATGGGTGACAATTTGGCCTGTGGGGCAAAATTGTCAACGAGTGCAACTTACTTTCTAGAATTTTCTTGTTTTAGAGTTGGATAACATTAGAATATGCCCTCTCTTTTCTTGGCCCCATCCATCGAAAGGGTGTGGATCTGGGATGTATACGGATAATGAGGCAACATGGAAAGGAAACTTAGAAGTACAATTCAGCTAAAGGATGTTGCTTTCTTCAAAGAAGTAGGGGTAGACAACTTTCATTGAAGATGCCTCTAACCTTCAATTAAATTTTGTCTTTAAGTTCATATTACTACCCAAGTTTCTAAGAGGGTCGTCATTTTTAGGATAGCTACAAATTCTTTAGATGCAAGTCCTAGAGATGACATATTGTCCCTTAAAACAAATGTTCCATGTGTTTCGAGGACGGCCAAAAAAAACCCAGACTTTGGGAACCACAAGGGGACGACCATTAAGATGATATATAAAAAATAATATTTAAATCTTTAAAATACAAATAAGTTAAATATATATATATACCAAGTCACAAGGTTTGAGTTCGAGTTCGAGTTCGACGAGGGTAAAATTTAGTTCAAATTCGAGCTCGGATAAAAATCGAAAAAAAATCACCATTAAATTAGAATAGGAAAAAAACATTATATATATATATATATATATATATATATATATATATAATGTATTTATATTAAATAAAATAAAAAATTAAAATACATAATTAAAAAAACTAAAACGTTGTAAAAAAAATCATAAACGAAAAAAAAAAATAGAAAATATTTAAATTATAATTATAAAACATTAAAAAATAAATTTAAAAACATGTAAATAAAAAATATATGATATATGAAACAAAATTATTAAACATAATTCTTTAGAAAAATAACGTAATGAAAAATTAAAATAACAATGAAAAATCAAAACGTAAAATAATAAATTAAAAATCAAAATGTAAAACAAAATAAAAAAATTAAAATAAAATATAAATTAAAAAATAACAAATAAATTAAAACAAACCCTACCTGCCTGCCTTGATCACGCTGCCGTCGACCCTGCCTGTCTTGATCCCAACGACCTTGGCAGCATCCATGCTGCCTCTTCCGTCCCCTGCCCACATCGACCCTGCCCTCCCGTCCCCTTCCTGCGTCGCCCTTGCCTCTCTCGTTTGACGCTGTGCAAGTGCTAAAACGTCAAAAACATACTTAAACTTCAGCAGCGTTCACCACGTCATGCAGGGGCAGGCTACAACAGGGACATGAACACATTTGCAGTGATTTGTCCATGCCGATTTTGACCTCAATTTTAGGCGATTTTTATTACCCAGTAAAAAAAGTTGACGATTTTTGAATTTTGAGCCAAAAAATGGGCGACCTTGTGACTTAGGACACTACATATCACACATGGCTGAACATGTCACTGTGATAGGAAAAGGAATCAGAACTGTCACACAAAAGGGACATAAAACTTCAATTCCCCCTCTGTTATCTTTCTATATCACCTGGACTTTGTTTTGAAGTTGATAGACATGTTTGTAAGCTTAATGTATGTAATCGGCATGGTTGGAGATCATCTACAGTTGAGTTCAACAGTTGCAGCAAGTTGTAGGAATTGGCAATTTGCAGAAAGCACAGTGAATTAAGTGCAGGTTCGCAGAAAAAGCAAGATAGGTGGTTGAAGATGTCTGAATCAGCCACAATGGCCTTGTGAGCTTGCAAACTTGCAGTTTGGTGATAGTGGAAGGAGGCACAACCCTATCTGTCGTAGTTTTTAATCCACATTTTGTAACTCTGGAAATTCTTGTGTTGTTTACTTGTGTGTTTGTTGTAGTTGTTCTTATTTCCATATCACACTTTCGATTCTTCATTCCCATCACTAAAAAAAGCAATTGGATAATACTATAAATGTGTGTGCAATAAGCAACGTACCCAACAATCTGCACATAATCAATTGTTTTCAGTCATAGAATAAGTAAAATCAATTTCAATGATTTAGACGTTGGTATGACTAAGCTAATTAAGATCATTATTGGTCGAGGGCATAAATGTTATCAATCAATCCCCTCCACATAATCCATTAATTGCTCTCAACTTCATGATTTCAGTCATGTTCTTTAAGGCTGAGTGCACAAATGACCCTGACCTACTCAAACGATGATTGTGGTATACAAAAAAATTGTTACGACAAAAATGAAAAAATGAGAGCTTAAGTGACATAGACCTACTGAAAGGAGGATTGTGGTATAAAAATATATTGTTACGCTAAACACATTTACATGGGTGTTCCCGACTTCAATATACAAACAATGTGTTCCAGAAGACCAAGTTTATTGCTGTAGAATAATGGTATTTGCTAACTCAGTACCATATTAGAAGTCAATAGTTTCTACTTATATTTTTGCACCCATCCAAGTTATCATTTCATGGCCATGCTTTACCCCTTTTAATTATAGACTAGCATGAGAATCCTATATGGTAGCAAGAATGGTGCATATTGATTCTGTATGGAGGACCGTTTTTTTCAAATTCCATTAGCTTTGCATGTGAAATTTCATGTTTGCCGTTGCAAACATAAATAACTTTTCACGCTTTGCCATCTCTTCATGCTACTGACTGGAATAGCATGCCATAATCAAGGAGATAGTCAAGCTTTGTAATTGTGTTAACATATCTTGGATGCTTCCTCAGTCCAGGGGTGCTGGGTTCTGTGGAGCTCCTCTCGTGGACATGGTCGAGCTAATACTGCGGACTTATATCCGAGGCTCTTATGATATAAGGCTGGCGGAGAGATCTGTCTTAATATGGCAATAGCCATGAAAACACAATCGCTATAGATGTTGACTTATGATGCTTTTTAAATAATCACTGGCATACAGTAATATATTATTTTATCTGGTGAATACAGTATAATGATGTCATCTCTGTTTAGGTTTAAAATTGAAAATCCTTGAGATCTGATAATCTTTCCCATAATATAGTTATTATCTTACTCCGTTTGTGGCTCTTTATCCCTTGCCTATTCACACCTCTGCATGTTTCACACTTTTTTTCTTCGTGTTCTCTTTTCCCTTCCTGACTTAAGTTTGACAGCACTCATAAATTGACAAGATTACAGATCCATAGTACAAATCGAGAAGGAAATTGAAAATTAAGAAAACAAAGCTATGGTATAATTTGATTTGTGTATTTTTCATTTTCTTTCTCTATTTGTTAAATATTCATGTAGATAACAATAATGGTATGCAGTTATTTTAGTTCAGAATGGGGCATTTATAAGGCCCCCCTGCCCATTCATAACCAAACCATAAATGTTATTGAGGTCCAAATATGAACAATGACATCTCAAACTCCATCATTTGTCCTTTTTAAAGTTTCTTTTGCAGAGAACCAGCAACCAAAACTTACTGGAACTGACAGTAGAAAACACATCATAACAGTTAATAAACTGTTTTGTCTGCCGGAGCTGGATTGTCCTACTGCTCTTCTTCATCTGAAACCTGATTGATAGATCTAAATGAAAGTGGGATTTTTATCCCATTCTTTGCTGTCCACAAGCAAATGTGACCGTCCATAATATGCAATCTGGGATTTCACCATCTCCTGAGTGGTATTGATAGTGATCTGCCCAGCAGCTATAGCTTCTTTATTCATATTGTATTATTAGGTATGATGAGCGTACAATTGCAACAATGGAGGTAGGCCATGGCATGAAAATTCCTACTAGACCTGGTGCTTTCAAAATAAGGCATAGTCTCCTCAATCTTGGTGGCCATTCCATTTTTTTTCCTTCTCATCAGTCTGCAGGCCAACCTCTACAATAGCATTTAACCGTTTTATCACTTTAGATCTAGAAATTCTTTGAGCCATCTTAAGAATGAAGTTCTTCTCCATAGTAGCAGCATGGTGGTTGTCAGTTTTCACTTTTCCTTTCCCAGTCCTGCTCGACCCTCCTGTCACCTCTTATCTCCACCGCAGTCTCCTTCCTAACAACCCTCTTCCTTTTCCTCCTCTGTTGGAGTTTTATTCTCTCCTCTGCTTTCTTACTGGCATCCCTCTTGCCATGGGCGGTCAAGGATCTCTGCATGTGCTCTTAGACAATGTAAAACATGGGTGTGCCTAGTTTTCTTGTCACACAACAATGCTCCTCAAGCAAAACCATCGGATATAGAAACAGGTAGACTTGTGGTCATGAGATCCATGAAACACATAATGTCACTTGCTTCTGATGCTTTATTTAGATAAGAGGCTGATTATCAATCCTTGAAATGCTTGGCCATTCAAGGACTGGCATGAAGGTATACAAACTTCATACTGTGTCAAAACTGTGGTTGATCCATAAATTTGAAGAGCTATACCACTGTATCTGTGTAGGGCAACTACAACTGCCTGAATCACAAAAGGCCATTCAGTAGAAACGTAGCTTGCATGGTCCTTGACCATGTTTTCAAGATCCATACATGCATGTTAATCTGATGCCTCAGATATATCTTTCTTCCAACCAATCATTCTTACCAGAATAGGACCTGTTTCCCCTGTCTGCAGGTATTGGTTTTGAAACTAGTTTTGGAACCACAATTCTAGATTTCACAGGAATGCCTATACCACCATGAATCAAATGAACTCCAGAAATTTATTCATTCCTCCAGTTATATGCAAATTCCATTGTCACAAAAATGGTCTCTATAGCAGCTACATTGATAAATTTCTGATGGTAATTTGAATCACCCTCTGCCAAAAGCTTTTGCCTCAGCAGTCCATATTTCCTTTTGTGATTCCTCATAGAGGTCCTTTAATAACTCCACAGTAAAGTAGCACCACAACCAGGACTTGAATGAGCAATGTCTGGAAATCTCCCGTTCGTTTTTCCCATTACCAAAGAGCCTCGTAAACTGAGCTATCCATTCCACTTTTCTAAATTCCCTGTTAAATAGAGAGGTTGGAATCTCTAGAAATTTTTTATTCTAAAGTTGATCTCATACCAGTATACTACTTCAAAACTAAGTCACAAGGTTCAAGTTCAAGTTCGAGTTCGATGAGGATAATATTCGGTTTGAATTCGAGTTTAGATCAAAATTGAAAAATAAATCACCATTAAATTCGAACAGTAAAAAAACATATATATATATATATATATATATATATATAAAATAAAAAATAAAAATATTAAAATATCAAAATCATTAAAAAGTTGTAAAAAATTTTATAAGCAAAAAATAAATAGAAAATATTTAAATTATAATTATAAAACATTAAAAAATATAGAAATAAAAAATATATAGTTTATGAAACAAAATTATAAAACATAATTTAAAAAAAAATAACGTAATAAAAAATTAAAATAACAAATAAAAATTAAAAATCACAATGTAAAACAAAATAAAAAAATTAGAACAAAACATAAATTAAAAAATAACAAATTAAATAAATTAAATTAAAACAAACCCTACCTGCTTGCCTTGATCTTGTTGTCGTCGACCCTTCCTGCCTTGATCCCGACGACCCTCCCAGTGTCCACCCTGCCTCTTTTGTCCCCTGTTGTGTCATCCCTACCCTCCTGTCCCCTTCTTGCTCACCCCCTGCCTCTCCCATCCGACACTGTGCAAGCGCTAAAACGTCAAAAACATACTTACAAACTTCAGCAACGTGCAGCACGCCACATAGGGGCAAGCTACAACAAGTATGTCAACACATTTGCAGTGATTTGTCCATGCTGAATTTGACCTTGATATTAGGCGATTTTTATTGCCAGGTAAACAGATCAACAGTTTTTGAATTTCGAGCCGAAAAATTGGTGAACCTTGTGACTTTGTGTGTGTGTGTGTAAATAAATAAAGATGGCAAGGGGTTGAGGGGACGTCCCTCTTTTTTCCCTTTTTTGGGGACACAGGGGGAGGGGGGGCCGTCCTGTCCCCATCCCCTCGTCCTCAGGATGTCACTCAAATCCCCGAAGACATGTCCCCAAGATACCATGCTTAAAACCTATATCAATATTTTTGAATAACAATATAAACATAATATTGTACAAATTGAGGATTAAAATATTCTCAAATCTCTTGGCAAAAGGTTTAAGACTTTTTTCTAAATTTCCAATTAAAAACAGCAATGTTAAGACTGATTCAAAATTGGACTCGTTTACAAGGTCGCAACTTGGGTAGACAACTAGATTTCTAGATTGAATTCAGCTTTGTGCAATGGTACACATAATTTTTCAAACCTATTAGGAGAATTAAGCGTGATGTCCTCTTATCCCAACACCATTTAATTTGCAAATGATGACTTCAATCAGATTGTTCATTTGTGTCACTAGACTTATGGCCTCATGATCCCTATTGGTTAGCTGAGGGTTTGCTCTAACCCTTTACAAAAAGACAAACCAAAATATTCCAAATGGTGAAAGAATGCGTCACCTTTGTTCTATCCAAGAGATGGAAATTTGAGGAACATTTTGTTTTTAGATGTCCTATCTACTACAAGACTCTACGGAAATATTAATCCTTACATAGAGTCTCTAAAGGATTACTTGATTTATTTTTGCCATTTTCTTGACCATAAGTGTTTTAGTCTACACTTCCAAGAAGCAATAACTCTCAAGCATTACACAAACTACAAGGGTTCCTCAAGACCACTACATTGATTACCTCATTTCCTCCTATTCCAATTATTGGGGGGCATTAAGTGTATGTTGAAGACTACAATTGCTTGCATGGATGTTGATAGATCAGTATGACAATGTCTCCCTCCTAGAGCAACGATTAGGGAGCCTCCTCCCCTTTCTCATGATAGATGTGGTGAATTCATTGCTCTTCAACCTAGAAAGCCACCCATCCCACCTTGCCCACAATAAAAGGGGGCCTATCTAGACACACATTATGAACTTTCCATGTACTTCTTATGGATCATCAACCTGTTAGGAATTTATATTAGTACTCACATTATATGGGTAAGTTAGTAATGTAATTAGATATATTTGTGAGTGATTTGTGAGAACAAATCACATATATAGACTTGTGAGTGATTGTTGGGACGTTGAGTGATCATAGGAGATAGTGTGAGAGATTTATGGGGATTGGGTAGTTGATTTGTGATAAGGTTTGACTCCTACAAGTTAGGAGATCAATCTTGTATAAATATCTCACCACTTATTGAATATCATATCCCAAAGAAATACTATTGACTGTCAATTTATGGTGTTATATTATTCTGAATATTTATCATGTTTTAGATTGCAAACATCTGAACCAAAGTTATCACAACCTTGGGTGCTATGCATGTTTTTAAGACACCAGTTGTCCTCCCTCCAAACATTACCCACCCAGGTTCACTTAGCCCAGGCCACTCACCTATCAACATTATCAAGTCTTTTATTCGCCATTTGATGGTGATTGATAACAATGCAAATCCTTCTATTCTGCACTCAAATTATATGGTCCCCATTTGCTCTCTCTTTTTGATTGACGTTTGTGGCAACAAGAATTTCTTTCACATGGCCAGTTGTAATATTTGTACCATTTTTTATTTTTTATACAATCTATAATTCACGTGCATATCTCTCCCTGCATGTGTATTTGTACCTTTCGAGTTTCACCCCCAGTAGATAAAGCTTTGTACTCTAGTTAGCTCTTAGTGTGAAGTCTGAACCATTTTTTTGGGCTCATCCATGCTGTCATAATTGGATGTATTTGTTGAGTCCTACTGACCAACTTCGGTCACTTTTGTACATTAATATGATTTCTTTATTTGTTTCTTTCTAAAAAAGGGTAGATGGAAGGGAACTTAAAAAGTATCAAAGTATTAAAAGATCGAGCATATAGCTCTAAAGACACACCAACCAAAAGGCTCAAGCATAGAACTCAAAATCCGCTAACACTATCATCTATTACAAACAAAAGGAAGTTACAGCCTACAACTGTCAAAGCAAAACCAAGATTTATACTTGAGGAATAGAATTTAGACAAAATCATACTTGAAGCAACAATATTCCTCCATCCCAAATATATCAGAAGTGTTATCCATGTAAAACATTTGAAAAAGACTGCTACAAGCAACTACAGGGTCCCATAATACCTGAAATTATTATAAAAACGCAAAAACAAAAATAAGAGAAATCTATAAAAGTTACAACAGTTATTATCGGACTCAAACTTGTTTGTTGCAGCTAGAAATTTTGAAAACACACCATCTATAGGGAAAGCATTGTCAATATCAAAGTGGTTTTCCCAAAATAATGGTCAAAGAAAAATAAACACAGATTGTTTATATTACCAGCAAGATCTTTTTAAGTTCAAGTGGATCATGAATAGTGAAATCAATTTTAATATATTTCTATCTCAATACTGATGTATCATGATGGCCCAATCATTATGAAGGACAACATTTACTTTACATAAACTCCATTCAACAAATACTTTTGTATTGTCGCATAATTGGTAATTATAAAATGTTTTCTCATTATTATGAACAAAGATAATAATCTAAAAATCATCTTCAGTATTCTTTGTATTCATGAGTGTCAATTTTTTGTTTTATCATAAATCAATATTGCATTCCTAGGTAATTATAAAATGTTTTCTCATTATTATGAACAAAGATAATAATCTAAAAATCATCTTCAGTATTCTTTGTATTCACAAGTGTCAATTTTTTGTTTTATGATAAATCAATATTGCATTCCTAATTCAAATAATCTTCGCTATTCTTTGTATACGTAAGTGTCAACTTTTTGTTGTATTCAACACCAATATAATTAGTTACACGAACATTAAGAAATCATGACTAACCTCAATTCTTCAAGTGAATTAGAAGGCTGTAGGGAAGAATATAGTGAGCGGGTCACATCTGGCTGCATATCCAATGAATTGTGCCGACGCATGCACCCTACAAACAAAACGACAAGAAAATGGTGTAAGTTTGTATGACATAAAATTCAATATTACTAGCCTATAATACTTAAACGGACTCACTTCATAGACAATATTACCCATTTGTTATTTAGCCTAGTTCAACATTATGTGTCCCCATAACAAATGAGCTAAAATGCTATATCTGAACATGTCTTTAGTGAAGCAAGTCTAAGTCTTTCCAATTCGCCAAAAAATAAGAATACCATCCAAATACATGAATGGCATATATGTCTTGTATGGCATGCATCTTAATGAAGGTCCATAAACACATTAGTAGGAAAAGTTTGAACCCTTACAAACTAGACTATCACTTGAAATCACAAAACACGAGAACCACACATGGAGATATCACTTAAACTATGACAAAGGCTGCATATCCTCTCTTTTGTAGATGCTTTGCATGGCAGAAGGTACTCTCCCCTTGCCGGTTACTAGGTGCCCACATCAATCCAATTTGAAGATATACTTTAAAAAGGTATTATAGATAGGAACCTCACATTTTATTTTGATAAAAGGCAACAGGAAGGGTTTTGAAAGGGTCCCTACCCTTGTATAAAAGACAGATTAAGACCTAGTCAAAATCTAAACAAGCTAAAAAACAAGAAGGCTATACAACAGCCCATACAAGAAAACTAAGCAAAGCGTTGCAACAGCAAACCAACAACCTACCAGACCATCTGCAGCAAAGAAACAGCAAGGTTCCTAATTACTAATAAGTACATTGGCCACTTCCTACTCATCAGCCATGATGTCGATGCTTTGTCTAATTCAGTCACTTCCCTCTCAGACATCTTTCCTTTGTCCTGCCCTCTCAGTCTATTGCTGGTTCTTAGTCCCACTTGTTCCTCTTTCCTAATCTGAAAGGCTTCCTTAATCAGATTGATGTTTGTAACGCAGTTCTTGATTGTCAATCTGCTCATCTGAACAAGCTGTTGGAAGTCGCCTTTGATCTTCATTTTCTCCTTTTCTAATTGAAGTACCCTTTCTTCCAGCATAGCAATCTTACTGTTCAAATTTTTAATAGTTTCAGCTGTTTCCCCAGAAGGACTGATTGGAAAACTTCCTTGAATGGCTCCTCCATTGATTTGCATTTGGATTTAATTCATAGTTTCCTTTAATTTTTCGTTGTCCTTCATTATCCATTTCATTATTCCTTTATGGAGGTCAACATCATTGATCAAAGAGTTGATCCTTTCCTTGGTTTTGTCTTCATTGGTATCTAGAATTCTCTTTTTACACTTCAGATTTTCTATATCATGGTCATCATGTTGATCCTCGAAAGACAAGAACTTTTCACCAGGAATCTTCTCTCCCAGGTCTTCACTGCCATGCATCTCTTTGATACTAGAATTGTGGCTGGAAGAAGCAGGGTCAAGGGCATCATCAAAACTAATGACATGTTCAGGAACAGAGGACTCCAAAGAAGGGGCATCCTTAGCTTGTCTAATCCTTTTTCCCTTATTACCACAGGACTATCAACAACTAGGATGCAGATTGTAACAGATTTGGGTTTTTTAGCTGTTTTAGCCCTCCTACTCCCCTCAGTTGTTGAAGGTCTGGCAAAAACCTTCCCAGAATCAGCCTAAACTAACTTACTCTCAAGGGCCGGCCCAAAAGCTTGAGCTTTAGCATGGCGAAAAAGTAAATAGATCAAGGCTTGATGAAGGGGAAGCATAGTTTTCCGGAGCTGAACATCTATCACAGAGTTTTCCAAAGCTAAAAGCAGATAGAATGGAAAGCTGATCAGATTTTTGTACCTGAAATGGTTAAGGAATGCAAAGTGATAAGAGAAAGCCACTCTTAATCTTCCCTCAGGTGTTACATACCGCATGACCTGGTGTAAAACTTCATTCCAAGGCACAGGAATGGATTCTCTCAAAAATCCCCCATGGAATTTAATCAGCTTCTCCTTGCCTTTCAAGAAAAGCTCTATATCTTCATTCTTGTCATGTTTAGATTTATAGAATTTTAACCCCTCCATGCTCATACCTGTGACATGAGCTATATTGTCATCTGAAACAATGAACGAGACACCCCTCACAATAACGCTTCGGCCTTTCCAAGAATTTGCAAACTCGGCTGAGATATGAGGGTCATATTCTCTAATTCCTTCCATGAAACTTGTGAGACCTCCTTGGTGCAAAATTATCCATATTGTGGCTTTCTTCTTCACCGCATCTACATTCAATGACTCCACACTACGGCAATCTCCTCCCATGATAGACCAATTTTCCCCACCATAGGTACTGTTGACAAATTTTTCAAACAGGATTTCTACGGACTCCAGCAGAGCAGATTTCTACGGACTCAAGCAGAGCAGATTTCTACGGACAGAAAGAGCCAATGACAAAGTCCGAAGAAAAAGTTTCGAAAGGCAAGGAAAAGTCAAGGATTAATTCGAAAAAAGTCCATTTCAAGAATTCCGAAGGGCACCTACCCTTCGGAAGGATCATTTACAACAATCCCGAAGGGCACCTACCCTTTGGGCAGGAGGAGGACCAAATTCACAGACCTTTGCAAAAAGCCTGGGTGCCCTCCAATTTTTCCGAAGGGCACTGGCGGAGGACAATGGTTGGTGGCAGAGGACACTTGACAATCCCGAAGGGCACATTTCGAGGGGAGTGGCAATATTGGAATCCTTCGGACTTGTTGTCCAAAGGAATTCCTTCGGACAAAAAGTCCGAAAGAATTCGGAAATGACTTACACGGAGAAGAAATCCCGAGAAAAGTCAAAAAAGTTGCAAAAAAGCGAACGCAAAAGAAAGAATGAATTCTTTCGGACTTTTTGTCTGAAGGTATTCCTTAGGACAAAAAGTCCGAAGAAATTCAGAAAGGCTGGCACAAGACAAAATTCCAAAGGAATTCGGAAGCTTAGACAAAAATCAAAAAGGCCGCAAGAAATAAAGCGAAGGGAACCTTCGGACTTTTTGTCCGAAGGAATTCCTTCGGATAAAAAGTCCGGAGAAATTCGGACAAATAACCCAGAGGAAAATAAACCCGCGGGAAAGAGGCAAAGACAATCAAAAGAAGTCCGCGATAATATGAATTAGCCTTCAATACAAAAGAGCCAACAGAGACAAAAAGACCGCGGGAAAAAGCCCGAACAAAAAGAGTAAAAGAAAATGGGCAGAAATAAACCCGAAGAAAATAATAAAGCTTCCGGTGACGTCTCGTAGGCCGTCAAATTTTGCCTGCGGGAAGTAACCGTTGAGAATAAAGAGACAAGAGATCCGAAATAAATGGAGGCCGACTACGCAAAAGAGAATAGAAAACAGATAATCCGACAAAGGAGTTGAATACGGAATCCTGCCAGAAATAGACACGATCAGAATTAGAATAGAATACATGCAAGCAAGAGCTATTTTCGAACATAAGAGCTATTTTCGAATAAACGGTCAAAGTTTCAGTTGACTGATTATTAAAGCCCTGTTCGTCTCCATTCAGCACATGCATCCGAAAGTCTAAATCAGCTTCAACAGGAGTTCCGAGTTCGAACAAGGAGTTGACTATTCCAGATTTAGAGTTGACTAATTGATCAAATGCCGCATCCACTAGAAGATTTCCATGCAAAAAGAGGTGGGCGGTTCGTGACAAAGATAACTTCGCTTCATCAAACGAAGAAGCTTCATGCAAGGGCAAAAGGAAAAATATATTTTATTTTAAGGCCAAGTAAAGCTTGGAGTTAACAAAAGTAAATCTTTCCCTTCAAGTTTCTATGCCAATCTTTGGCCTCTTGTAATTTTCTATATAAAGGATTTCAGCCTTGATTACAATCATCCAATCTCTCTTGGTTAGACTAGACTCTGCCATTGGTGAGTTGTGTAACCTCTTCGATCAATAAGGACTGTACTTTCAGATTTCAAGCGTTGTTATAGTGTATACTTCTCAGCAATTTGCATAAGTGGTAGAGTTCTCTCCCTTCCCAAGTTCTGTTTCATACCTAGTTGCTATATTATCCTTGTGCAGGTCATGTTCAGTGTTTTTTATTGTCTTTTACTGAAATTGTAAATGGATGCTAGGTGGCAGCAAAGTGTCTTTTATCAGACCTCTCTCCATCGTTTTCCCTCAGGTTTTAGTTATTGGATCGAACCTCTGCATGAAATACTTATGCATAAGTGATTAATTTGAAGTCTAAGGTCTTCCTTCTCTCTTGTTTGTTCAGTGTTCAAGGTTCCAAGCTGAGTAGGATCATAATCTCTGGTGTATCACCCCCTTTTAGGTAGGATTTCCCTTTTAAGTTTTCTTCCTCCCTTTTTCGCGGTAGTCAACAGCGTAGAGTAGGAATCTTCATTGATACATCACACAGGAACCAGCCTTCTCTGGAGGTTCTTCTCACTATTGAGGCACCCACCCTCGTGAGAAGATCCCATTGTTTCAGCCGGATAGAGGACTGGCCATTTCGCGAATGTCCTCGAACCACGGCGCAACTCTAGGTTGACAACAGGTACAATACGTGGAGATGTTATGTTTCATCTTCTTTGTTCTAGTAATGCTGAAAATCTTCTCAGTTCTCGTTGACAAGTTTCCTTTCCATCTCCGCTTAGAATCATCATACAGAATGATGATCAAAGCATTGGGAATAATGATGCTAAGGGTAATATTAATGGAAAAGTGTACGAGGATCCTTAAGACTAAATTTGCATGAATGTTATCCTTCTCGAGAAGCTTCCTTTTAAAATCATAGAAAAAGGCATAAAGATGTTGGAATTATTGATAGAAGTGGCCATACCCTTTCCTTTCTTAATAATAATGTAAGAAAGGTCCATGATGGAGACAAACCTATCTTTAGGAATCATGATTTCCAAACACGAGGTTCTTAACCACATCAATGCAACTCATGTAGATCCCTGAATGATGGACTCATCATGGATTTGTTGTGAGACTTCATTCGGAACACCTTGGTCATCTCTCATTTTATAATGTCTGATATGGTAACTGTTGTCAACCTGGAGCTGCGCCTTGAATCGAAGACGTGCATGAAACGGCCAGTCCTCTATCTGGCTAAAACAATGGGATCTTCTCATGAGGGTGGGTACCTCAATGGTGAGAAGAACCTCCAGAGAAGGTTGGTTCCTGTATGATATATCAATGAGCATCCCTACTCTATGTTGCGGACTACCATGGAAAAGGGAGAAGGAAAATTAAAGGGGAAATCCTACCTAAAATGGGTGATACACCAGAAGTTCGATCCACTCAACTTGGAACCATGAACACTGAACAATCAAGGGAAAAGGAAGACCTTAGACTTCAATCAATCACTTATGCATAAATATTTCATGAAGAGGTTTGATCAATGACTAAAACCTGAGGGAGAACGATGGAGAGAGGTCTGATAAAAGACACTTTGCGGCCACCTAACATTCACTTACAGCTTCAGCAAAAGACAATAAAGAACAATTAACATAACCTGCATAAAAAACCTAGCAACTAGGTATGAATCAGAATTTGGGAAGGGAGATAAATCTACCACTTGTGCAAATTGCTGAAGAAATATACACTATGCCAGCACTTGAAATCTGAAAATACAGTCCTATTGATTGAAGAGGTTACACAACTCACGAGTCTGGTCTAACCAAGAGAGAGATTGGATGATTTTTAATCAAGGCTAAAAGCCATTATATAGAGAATTACAAAAGGTCAAAGATTGGCGTAGAAAACTTGAAGAGAAGGATTCACTTAGGTTAACTCAAAGCTGACTTGGTCTTTCAATAAAATATGTTTTCTTTTGTCTTTGCATGAAGTTTCTTGCGCTTGAGGAAGCAAACTTGTCTTTGTTATGAACTGCCCACCTCTCTTTGCATGGAAATCCACGCAAATGTCAATTTTAAAACTTCTTCGTGAGCTGCTTGATGCCGAGTTGTAGCGTTTAAACGAAGAGATCATGCTGAGTTGACTATTTGGTACGGTGAGTTGGACGAAGACATCATTCTCCTTCGCATGGAAAGCTCCTAGTGAATGCAGCGTTTAACAATTAGTCAACTCTAAATCTGGAACAGTCAACTCGACATTCGAATTTGGAACTTCAATTGGACTCTCGGATGCGGCTCGTCTCTTCAATAACCAGTCAACTGAAGCTTTGACCGATGTTCGAAAATAGCTCCTGCTTGCATGTATTTTGTCATGCTCTGATCTGTCTGTTCACGTCTATTTCTGGCAGGATTCTATATTCGGATGTATTTGTCTATATTTTTTCCCGTTTGGCCTTTTCTTTTGAAACTTTGGCTTTACCCCTATTTCAACGGTTACTTCCCATGGTCAGAATTTGACGGCTAGCGAGACGTCACCCTTTGGCGTTTATTCCTTTGGACTCTTTGTTTCCTTGAATTTCCTGTGGCATTTCTTTTTCTTGGCTTTATTGGCTTCGTATTTCTTCGGGTTTTTTCCACGGCCCTTTCTCCGAATTTTTTCGAACTTTTTGTCCGAAGGAATTCCTTCGGACAAAAGTCCGAAAGAATTCATTCTTCGTTTGCTTTCTCTTTGCCTTAGTCTGGATTTCTTCGGACTTTTGTCTTCTCTGAATTTCTTCAAACTTTTTGTCCAAAGGAATTCCTTCGGACAAAAAGTCCGAAGGATATCTTCCTTTGTTGCGCCTTCATTTTACTTGTTTTTCTTCGGACTTTGCTTTGTGGCCTTTCGAATTTCTTCGGCCTTTTTGTCCGAAGGAATTCTTTCGGACAAAAAGTCCAAAGGACATCTCTTTTGTCTTTTCCTCCAAAATGTGCCCTTCGGCTTTTGAAATGTGCCCTTCGGCTTTTGAAATGTGCCCTTCGGAAAAGACACAGTGTTCCTGTCACCGACCAAGTGCCCTCCGCAAGGGTTAGTCGATCTCCCTCTGTGCCCTTCAGAAAAATTGGAGGGCACCTGGGCTTTTTGCAAAGGTCTCGAATTCGTCCCTATGCCTTCCCGAAGGGTAGGTGCCCTTCGAGAATGTTGAAAACGACCCTTCCAAAGGGTACTTCCTTGTTGTTTGCTTGTTTGAATGGACTTTTGGATTCTCCGAAGTATTCCTTTGGACAAAAATCCGAAGGAATTACTTCCTTTTGCTTATAGGCTCCCCTTTGTTATTTCCTTCGGACTTTTGTCCGAAGGACCTCTCCGAAGACCGGTCTTTAGCCAAACCTTTTTGATGAACCATTCCTTCGAAATTTTCCTGTTGTAGCAAAGGCCCCTTACCAAGGAAAATAATGCATTCTTCCTTCCTTGGCTAGAGACGTGATCTTTCTAAATGGCAAGAGACAATCTGACTTGTGGAAGAATTGTCAACAGTAACCCTTTTCTGTAATGTCTCCAAATTGGGAAAATCATGCAAACTAGGATTTAATAGCAAACCCTTAGACAAATCTAACAATTCTAATATAAAATCCAGCAAACCTTAGGTTTACAATTATTCCCAAAATTCTTCAAATAAATGCAAACCCTAGGCACCAATGCTTCCAACTTTAAACAGGAATTTCCAACCAAAATGTAACTCAATTCCTCTTGATCAAAGTGTAGAAATTGTACCTAGATTTACCCCAAACAAGAATTGTAATAAATACCTTTGTCAATGTATGATGATGATATTGTTGGTTCCTTGCCCTTCATTAATTCAAGTTTTTTACTGAAAATGGAAAAATTGTTCCTTGACAGTTTCCTCCTTAAAACCCTAACACACTTCACCACAATTGATAGAAAAAAATATACAGAAGTTTTTAGCAGTAATTAGACATTAATTGAGGCACCAAATGAGGTCAACAACTCTCACAACAAATCACCCATGCACAAAAAAATACAGCAGTAAATAATAGATAATTTTGTAGTAGCAATGGCCTCAAAATAACTTCTAACAATCATGGAAATTAGCAAGCAAATATAAGAATAATATTAAAAATTATTTAGGGCTTAAAAGCACCCTAAAAGACTCCAAAATGTCCTCAAAGTGGGTCGTCCCACTTGACAAAATATATAAATAATTCCCTAAATTGTTTATGCCTCAAATGGTCATACAATGACCTCTAAACCCCAAAGGACCAAGCCGCCAAGTTGGAAATAATTCATAAAATATTTATCAAACCCTATGAGAGGGTTTCCTATGTACCACAACCCTCCAAGAGGGGTCTTCAACCTCTCAAACAAATTGCCACCTTAGAAATAGCCTTCCACAAATGCAAGCAACTCCTAAAAGCGAGTCGCCAACCTTCTCAATCTGAAATTCACTTATTAAAGCACAATTTGTAGCCATTGATATAGAGCTACTCACACTGAGGATGTGAAGGGTTTCATATCCACACTTTGAAGCACTTGAAAGTTTTCGTCTTCAAGATACTATAGCCAAGCTTGACATACTTGAGAAATAGATTCAATATCATAAAATGCATAACCTTCAAATGAAGTCCACTCTTTCCTTTAATAGCCAAAGCTCCAAAAAGAACATCTAAATAAATGAAGAAAAATCTTCTTTTCAAATATAACCAAGCATCCTTATAATTTCTTTTTTAGCCCATGGGTGCCCTGACTCTCACTAAAACCCCAACTTAAGTCAAATTATGATTAAAAGGTACTTTTCATAATTCAAGTGCAAATTATAATTCATAATGTACCTTTTTTATTAATTCCTCTTCAAGTGGACCCCCAACATTTTCTTTCTTCTTTTCCCTTAGCCTTTTGAGAACAAATTTTAAGGTTAAGGAGTCTAAGTGGCTCATGTCAAAAAAGGGAACATGACACTTTGTTAGCAAATTGTACACCTAAAACTGGTCACCAATAACCTCCAATCAGGGTTCAGACCAATTTCTACCAAAATGCACAATTTGGGCTAAAAACACTAGATCACGCTAAAAGATGTGAACTTGTCATATACAAGTGTCGATTTTGGCCAATGTATACTTAAATGGGGCAATGCATTTTATGAGACAGCTACCTTTGATCAGATCATTTCAAGCCAAAATGATGATTTCACACCTGGGTGCTCTAGATTGCTCTTTTCTACCAATTTTCTTGCACGAGACACGTGCCTTTGTTATTTTGTGTTAACAACATCCTAAATGGGATAATGGTTCCAACGCATCTAACATCGCATCTTAATTTCAATCCAGTCAAATTTCGAACCAATAATACGATATTTTGACCAGTTTGATTACTTTGTGCACTAATTGCCAAGATTGGCACCAAAATTTATAAATCATGTTTAAGGTTTAATAATTTGAATCATGAGCTTAATTAAGAATTCCATGGAACTTGTTGAATATTTCTTTTTGGAAATTGATTATGAGTTTCCGCATCAAGTGACATCATTTTTTGGGAAGGCATCTCTAGGCCATAAATGCAACAAATATCTGATTAAGCCCTCCCATGCCTCTCTAATGCCTCTCTATCCCAAATATTTATGAGGGTATTTATTGATTTTGGCTTTCAAATTGAATGGATTCTTAGCCAAACATCTTCATCTTGAGAAGAAAGGTTCAAGTTCATTCTGATCATTTGCAAAAATTTATAAATAGAAGGCCTCACACTCGTAATTTTAAGCTCTTTTGGTGTAAAGTTATAATGTTAAAAAACTCTCTCAAGCCATTGATGGAGTGTTATCATGCCCAATTGTTGAGCCAAGCCAAAGTCATCACAAGCCAAAGGTGCCAAGGAGAAAATGAGATAGCCAAGCCTCCTTTGATGAAGACTCATTGAACACAAGCCGAGCAAGCCACTTCAACAAGCCATTTGGAGCATCTAAGGAAGGTGAAAGATCATTTGTCTTTTGCATTCTAGTTGTGTTTTTCATTTAGTTTTGTTCACTAAGATCTCCTCTTGATCTAAGCTTAAGGTGTTATCTATTAGTGTGTTATTTTCGATTTTGATTTCATACACTAACACTATACTAATCTCCCCTTATTGCAATCCTATGTTCACACAAACTAGTCAACCACCTTAATGCCTTCCTTGTAGACATGATTGATAAGGATCCCTTCAAAGGTTTGAATAATAGTTAGAGCGGCCACCACTAAATTTTTAATCATCCAACTCGGATAGTGATTCTTGCTGAGACAATTTATTATATTCCAAGAGTCTCCTATGACAAGATGAGAAACCCCCAATTCTTTTGCCAATTGAAGGCCCTAGAGAGCATCTTTTGCTTCTACCAAGTGATTAGTTTGTATTCCCCAGTTCGCAACATAGGCTGCTATCAATGACCCTCCATTGTTTCTTATAATACCACCTCCTCTTGCCTTCCCCGAATTACATTTAGAGGCACCATCGAAGTTTAGTTTAACCCATCTTTGAAAGGGGGATGACCATTTAGCTAACCTTCTTGCCTCTTTCTTTGGATCAATCTCAGTTCTCTCCTCGCTAGATAATTCCAATTGGCTGCAATCCTAATTTCATCATCTCTTATCTTGTCTTGGTTCTTCCTTTTAATAACCGAAAAACTTTCTATAATAGAATCAGCTATTCTTGAAGCCTCCTTCTTTGTATTATTATTGATACCTTGAAAGATTATTTGATTCCTTTCCCGCTAGAGACCTCAAAAAACATGGGGTAGAGCCAGTTTCCACAATTTTTTCAAACAATCACTATAAAAGGGAGAGGTCCATTGCTGTAAGACTTCCATCACGGAGGTAGGTTGGACCCAACAAACTTCAAATGTAGAAAATATGAGTCTAAAGATTAAATAAGCAAAGCGGCAATCTAAGAGGATGTGAACAACAGATTCACCATTTTTTTCATTGAGGACACACCTATTTGGGATTAAAAGTCTTCTCCTCATTAAGTTGTCAATTGTGAGGATCTTATTTTGGACAACAAGCAAGAAGAAGAAATTAATATTAATGATAAGGTCCTTGTCCCATAATTTATTCCATGGAAACCCATTTGGATCATCTTTCAAAGCTTTCATATAGAGTTGCCATCCAAAGAGTCAGCCCAAACTATTTCATCTTCCTTAACCGTCTGACTGATATGAAATCCTTTTATAAGTTCATTGAGCATGGAGAGAATATAGGTTTCTTTTTTATTAGGATTATCTAGTGTAATAGTTTTTCATGCTCTTGCTAAGCCATTTTCCTCAAAATAATCTGCAACTCTTTCTGCTATCTTTCTTCTCACCGGTTTGCTGATTTTCTCCCAAGGAGTTGTAGATCCTGAAGGAGAATTCAGAATCCAGACATCTTCCCAGAAAAGAGCCCTTTCTCCAGATCCCACATTCCACTTACATCATTTCCATAGGAGCTTTCTACTTTTAGATAAAAAATTCTAGAAACAAGAGCCTGTTGGTAGAGATTCAGCCGACAACAATCTTTCAGCATCAGGTTTGTGTAAGTATTTAGCGGTGAGAACCTTTATCCATTGATTTGTTTCTTCAAGAATCTCCTTATTATTTTAGCATTGAGGGATTTATTCATTAAATTGATTTTGCAAATTCCAAGACCTCCATATCCTTTTGAAAGGCAAACTCTATCCCATGCTATTAAAGCAAAACTGTTTTTTCCTCCATACCTGTCCACAAGAATCTTCTTTGGATTTTTTCTATCTTGTCAACAATACTCTTGGGCATCTTAAAAAAATACATCAGGTAAACAAAGATATTTTGGAGTGTACTCTTAATCAAATGAAGCTTACCTGCCTGGCTTAAGATGCAACCTTTCCATCCAACCAACTTACTCTTCGTTTTAGTTTGTCATGTACTTTTAAGTCAAGTTTTCCTATTGTTACTAATTAAATTGTTTCTTGCTAGACTTATAAGTGTCTTTAAGTCTTAGGAACAAGGATAACACACTTCGCTTTACAAGGATCCAATGAGGCCCTTGTTTGACCATTGTGAACAAGAATTACAGCTGAAGCTCTCTTCTTAGTACTCAATGAGCTCCATTCCAACACTTGATTAATGTTTAGTTCCATGAGAGACACCCCATCTCATAGACCAACACTTGATCAATGTTGAGTTCCATGAGAGACATTCCATCCCATATACAAAGATTTGAATTTCACAAAGCATAATTTTGGATCATAGGTCATATTTCCCCAACACAATTTTGTTCAAACATATGAGCATTAGAGAACTCATTGGTGCAGATTTGCTCCACTCATGAATAACGATATTTGGCTGGAAGATGTGCTCCTCCAACTTGGCAACCTCCCTCCTAGTTCATTTCAAATATCTCCTCAAGCCCTTAAAGCATTTGTAAGGGATTCTTATTTGAAACTTTACTACTACTTAGTAGCATTGTAATTATATACCTCCAACGATTTAATTCCTAATTGTGTATTTCATTAATGGTCTAAGAACTAGGTTGGTTTCATTTGGAATGCAAACTCTAATGATCACTAATATAACGCTTTACAAGAGTGACCTATCATAATTCCAAAATCTCAACTTGTGGTGATCCTATCCAATGATTTTTGACTATTATTATATCAAACCCCAAAGTCCCATGTTTGCATGTATATCCCTAGTAGTAAAAAATTTAGATTCAAAATGCAAATTAGATTCCTATGTCTAACAGGGCTTGATAGACGTTGTTGACCACATGGACCCATATTGGCAACCCACTAAATCATCAAAATAACATCAACCACATTTCCAAAATTACTATGCACCTCCATTCCCAATTTGCACTATTTAAATTCCATTAGTCAAACATTTAAATTCCTTTCCAAAAGGTGAGTCCTACCTATACAGGTTCCCATTCTCAACATAAAACTTTCCATCCTTGACCTACTTGATATTTCACAAATTGAGCATGCAATAGAGTCAAATCATCATTTGGGTTATTTTACGACTCTTTGGAAACATTTTGGTGATGAACATAGTAAAACTTCAATTCAAAACAAAGAACAAGCTCTCACATCAAGTTTAATCCAATTTAACGCAATCCAACCATTTATCTTTGATCCTAAATGAATCAGTTCAGTTCAGAAGACCTGATGGAAGACTTATTTACACTAAAACAAGCATGCTGCACTCTAAAAACATTATTTGATGACCAAATGACAAGACAAGATGAAGGGGGTTGAAGACAAAAGCAGAATTTGCATGAGCCATAGAAAGGCATCAAGAGTTGTAGAATTTGCAACATAGTGTAAGAAACGTGTAATTCTTAGTTTGAGAAGCATTTTATTGCAGGGCAAGCGCAGAGGTTATTGAAGTCCCACAATGGTATTTGGATATTCCATAGTTCAGCTTGGCTTGTAATATTGCAAAAATTGGTGAATCGAAAAGAAGGCACATCCCCATCTTTGTTGGCGTTTTCACCCAAGTGGGTTTCTCCAAGGTATATCTTGTGATCATGGTGATGTGTGTGTTGTTTCCTTCTTTCTGTGCATGTTCATTTGTTTTTGGGTGATTTTATTTCCAGCACTATCAGATGTAATATTCAAACCTACATGATGCAATCATCAAACCTACAATTTTATATGGTTCAGAGGTGTGGGGACCTAACTTGGATGTCATTGATTGGGCTTGTATTGAGAGGGTCCAGCCATTCATGTTAAAGCAAAGTTACCGCATTTGCCATTCACCAAACTTAATGGAAAAAATTCGTAATTCGCCGAATTGCATGAAAAAACTTGAAATTCATCTAAATTCATCTTGAAATTCATCCCAAATTTCAAAAACGAATTTAATCAAAAATTCATTGAAAATCGTTGAAATTCATTTCAAATTCATGGATTAGGGTTTTCGTGTTGTTTTCTTCCTAGGTCGTTGTGTTTCTTTATTTCTAACATTTCAAACGCTCACATTTCACTAGCAGATTTCACTAAGACTTTATTTTGCCACCAAACTCATAGGAAACTCATAGCAGACTCCAGTCTATTCAACGGCAAGTGAAGACAATCTTCGACTCCACATGATTCTCGAGGCATTCCAAGCAATCAACTCCATGCTTCGTCCAATGCAGCAGATTTCAAAGACTCCACACTGCATAGTCACCTTCGTGACTCCACGTTGCATCCAACTCCATGATAACCTCTACTGGTACTTGAAACTCATTTAATATTATTATGTGCTAAACACTATAATTCAAAATCTTTCTTATTCATCTCAAAATTGCCCACACAGGTACGGATATGCAAACTATGTCATTTTACTTGACTCTATGCTACTACTTGGCATTTTATAGTATATCCATAGTACTCATTTTATTACATATTTTTGCTTGGAAATATATCTTTCAAAAATTTGGGTTTTACTCATACAAGATACGTTTATTTTGAATGGTGGGTTGCTATAATTAAAAAAACAACTATAATTCTATTAGCCAAATTTAATTACAAATTGTATCTCAAACTTTTGTTCCAAAATTTTTCTTGGGCAAATTCGAGTGTGGTGACTTAGCGTTAAAGTGCATGATCTGTTGCAAGTGGATGGTTCCCCAGTGCATTGTCCAAGCTGAATTTGCCGCCCAGCCACTACACCTTGAGACTATCGTCAGGCTTACTTTCTACATCCACAAACTTAGGTCCTTGGGGTACAGCATATGGTCGTGACAGATATCCATACTTAGCAGTTTGCTCCACAGAGAGGATTGCTTCGTTGATCCCCACATGAAGCTGGCACTGTTGGTACATTGAAACAAGGTAGTTCCTTCTTTCTATTGGCATCTCTATGGATTGGCTACCCCCTTTAATGTATTCCTTGGATGCCCCCACCCCCTTGAGCTCCTTCCCACATAGACGTCATCACTAGAGCTACCAGAGAGGACATCTACAGATAGTATATTCAAACCACCTGGATTTCCCCCCTTGAGCTGCTCATCCCCAAGCTTGCTTTCCACGTCAAGCATTTCTTACAAGTCATGGATGGTGTTAGTTGTCACCCTCACTATCTTCAGTGCCATTGGTCCCTCAACTCCAGGTTTCCCCTTGGGTGGATGAGAGTGTGTTCTCACCAATTACGGGTTAAAACAAATCACCACATTCTTCATCTAGATTGGATTTGCCATCTTTGCTCCCTCCAAGAGATGGAGACCGAGGAACACTTCATTTTTAGATGCCCCATGTACTATGAGATCCATGCAAGATACTACTACCTCTATAGGGACTCCACTGACACTCTATCTACTTTCTTTAGATACCCAGAGCAGCAGACCCTGGCTCTTTATTTTGCAAGGTCGTCACCCTCCAGCACATATCCCTACAAAAGTAGCCTATAGACTCTAGAGCCCCCATGTTGATCACCTCTTTCTTCCAACCCACCCAAGCGATTAGCAGCACTAAGCACCCTTTGGACACTCGTGCACCACAAATCAGCATTGATGGATAAGTTAGACGCGGTTCTCTCAACATATCATTACTACTCAAATCCCCTACCCTACTCTCCCTTAGCACCGTGGCTATGCTTTTTCCCATCGATGTGGCTCTACCCCTTTCCAACAACGACATGGATCTACTACTTACCGGCCACCCCTTAGACCATAGGCGCAGACTCACATTACAAGTTTAGTTTGTATTATGGGAAGTACCTCAGCCTTAGATGTTAGGGGAGATTCTAGAGGAAGTGCTTTGCTTCCCCCTAGGATCTCCCACCTAGGCCCCTCTGACATTGGGTACCCCCCGACAAACACTATCAGATCTTTTCATAGTGATTGATGATGTCAACTAACCCCTCCACTTCAGGAACAAATAAAGGTTTTCAACGAGCTCTTTCAGTCTTCATCGGCACATGCTTTTGGGGGCTTTTGTTTGCCCCATATTGCTATTTGTACTGGTTCCATTACCACTTTTGTGAATGGCACACTGCTTTACTTTCTCTTTTGTACTTTATCTTCTTGGATTCTCTTTCCTTGAACTTTCTATTGTTAACGGTTGTATCCTCAAGTCCCATTGACCTACTTTTGGTCATTTGTGGACAATAATACAATTTATTTCTTTCTTTCTTTCTTTGTATACCAAACAAATTAAAACTATAATAAAGTTTATTTCTCAAGCAGTAACAGTAGTATTTTAAGTTTGACTATGTAATGTCCCTCTTTTTGGCATAACTCGTTTTTGGAGACCTTAGCTTGGTTGTTCCCACAAAGCTAAGGGAAGGCAGAAAATGGAACATGGAGGGGGGCTAATCTATGAACAAGAAAGGTAAAAAGTACTTAAGTGTTCTATTTTTTAAGTTGAATTTGCAAAAAGGTACTTTTTATCTTATGTTCACTTAAGTTGGGGTTATGGGAGCCTAAACCCTCAATAAAGTGAGTTTTAAAACGACAAAGTTCTTATGTTTGAAAGGATACAACCTTCCAACTTGGGTGCTATACTTGGAGGAGTGATATATAAAGGCAAGTAAGGATTCATTTGAACATTATGCAATTTGAATATTGAAACTCTTGTGCAAGTATATCAAGCTTGAACAAGTGACTTGAGGACGAAACCCTTCGAGTGCACCGTGAGTTGGGGACGAAAACCTCCAGTTCTCTACTAGGTCAACTCTACTCAAAGGCTATATTTGTGCCATAATTGTATGCAAAAAATTCTACAAAGGTGTATTTTGACACCACCTATATCAAGGAATTGGTACTACCCTTCAGAAAGTTGGAATTCATCAATTTGCAAGAAGGAAGGTTGATGAACCCCCGTGAAGAAGCTCTAATACCAATTGAGGCCTTCTAAGGTGTGGCGACTGCCTTTGGGAGGGTGGCGACCCGGCATAAGTGTGGAATTTGATCTTCGGAGCCCTATTCGGAGGTCAACGTAATTTTCCTATTTTATTTCAGATTTTTGGTGAATTGGTTGGTCACTTTTGGCATGCATAAGGGGTCATTCAAGGTCCAAAATATTCCCAAAATTATCCAAGCAATTTTAGTACTTGGACGACTTGTGCGGCGAGCTTCGGGAGGTGTTCCGATGAGAGAAAATCAAGTAATAAATTCCAAATTTATTTATATTATTTTTTCCGGGTGGAGTGAACCTCTTGAGGAACTGTTGAGGCACTCAAGGATTAGAAAATACAGCTGTAATATCAAGGAAAAATCAGAATATTTTGGCAAGGTATTTCCATCAATTTACCATAGTATTGGACTCCAAAAAAGGTACACAATCTTCTAAATAATTTTCAGCTTCTTGTGGATTTATTTGAATGCTTTTCAGATTGAATATCATACACTTTTCCAACTAAGGTTTGGCTGGTTATTTATTTTCAGAATTCAGTTGGTGCTTGGTTTGGCTAGGGTTTGTGGGAAAACCCTCTTATTTGGTTGCCGTCCTAATTTGGGGAAACCACAGAATACAATCATGTATGGTTAAAATATATTTTGATGAATAAGACATTGATATGACCAAGCTAATTACATATCAATCTTACTCAATTTAGGTAAAAAAACTTACTCATATATTGACTTATTAGTCCAAATGGCCACTAGTTAACTAGTTTGACATACAATTACTAACAATCATAGATTTTGACTCTTCTTAAAACTTGTTATCCCAATTTCAGTGATGATATTTCATACTAAGTTTATTATTTAGTAAGGGCAAGAGAATGATCCTAGAGTAATCGACATTATAATAACAAACTAAATATATGATGATAATTATAAATATCTACTGACTCTTCCCAACCATTTCAAATGTGTTGGAAACTCCAAAAGACTACACCAAAGCCTCTATTTAAAATTGAGGTTATCATAATATTGTGGGCATTGCATTCTCACTTGATTAATCACATTAAACTTACAATATTCACACTATTTCACTAAGACTAATTATGATTTATGTGCTCAATTATTATAATGCTTCATCAAACATAGGCACAAGGAAAATGCATAGTTCTAAAACTTTTCTTTTTGATTGACAAATAATACTATAACTCAATGTAAAAGTTGTAAACGTTCATCATATTAGAATTAATTCAATACTCATTAATCATTAATCTTCTTCCCCTTCTCCCCTCGAGTCCTCCCATACTCACCATACTACAATTCACTTTGGCAATTGGCATGCCATTGAGTATGTTAAACAACATTCCCAATTTATGTTAGGCTACTATTCTCCCACTACCATCCCAACCGAATATGCATTTTTATCTCATGTCCTCCCTTGACTCCCTTCTCCATACAATCTATCATTATTGAATGCCTTGCCTTCGTGGTTTTTGCCTCATGAACCTTTAGGATGATGATGAGCACAAATCTTGCATTGAAGCTTTATTTTGTCCTATCTTATGTCACTCCTTCCATGCCCTCTATGTGTGGAGATTATTGCACTCTTTCAATGTAAGAAACACAATTTTCTTGTTTCTAGGAGAAATGAGCTCATTGATGATCTCCTTCATTCTCCAAGAATATTTGGCATACCCTCCTCTCATAACTCTTGTGTTGAACATTTAGCCCAGACTTAGGTTTCCTATGCCGACTTTCTTTAAAATACTCGAAATTTCAAAATAACTTGTCGATTAGTCTCCTCGCCTCTTCCTTGTCTTCTTTTCTCTCTGAATGAACTGGCAAAGTAGCAAATTCTGAAGGGCTTCAAGCTGAATTTCTCAAATATGCATGAGACAGTTCTATGAAATTTCCCAACTCAGATTCCCTGAATTAGTTAGGAGCATTATTGGAGTGAAACAAGGTTTCTCTATAGCCCGCAGACTATTTGGCCTTTTCAGTGATGAGCTTTAGGACTTTCTTCGAAAGAATACTCATTTGACTACATGTGTTAATTGCTAGACTATGTAATGCCCCTTTTAGGACATTTATACAATTCTAGAATTATGCAGAAACCCTTAAAATTGAAAGTACAAACTCAGATTTTTATTATGAAACCCTAGCAACAAATACAGAATTCTGAATATATATATATATTCAAGTAGGTAAATTAACTTGCAGACCTCATAGAAACCCTCTTAAAAATTATGGAAACTCAATTATCAATTTTGGGTGAAACACTTAACCATCAATTCTAATTTTTAACCCAATTGCAAGTCAAAAAATTAGAATTAAATACAGCTGAATATGAGTTAAAAACAAAAATATTCCACCCATCAAACGGTACCAAAATCAAAGTACAACCTCTCTATAAAGTCATCCTACTCTAAGGAACTCCCTTGAGCTGTGTGACACCACCAAATGTTGCCCTAGGTCTGTGCCCACCTTAAATGCCTTCTCCAAATTGTTGTGCCACCCTTCAATTGTGCCCTAGTTGCCAACAAGATGACACACTGCCCAATTGTGGCCTCTAAATGAAGTCACCAAGATGCATTTAAGGGTTTTTGTACAAAAAATTCAGAACCTAATGAGGGTTTTCATCCTCAATCGTTGAATGTGCAAGCAAGCATACTTAGCTTCTAAAGAATTAATTGTTAAATGATAGATAAATGTCAAAAATAGAAATCTCCACCTTTTATACATTTTCCCACTCAAACTCTAAACTTACTTTATTTTAATAATAAAACATAAATTGTCGACATTACTTTTTGGCCACTTATTCATATTATTAAGTTTACTTTAAAGTATTTAAGAAAACTTTTTATTTTATTAATAATGATATTATTAAGTTGCCAAAAAGATTAGAAATCATCGGGCCCGGCTTAAATAATATTATTAATTATTTTAATTTAGAAAAGGGGACATTACAATACGCCCTTCTCAAAAAAATTTGCCCTCAAGCAATTGCAACCTCATATGCTCAAGTATCACTATGCAAAGTGATAGGTCATGCTTAGTGCCCATAAAGCCTAGACCTTGTACCTGTAAAGTGGGATAACTCCTTCCAAAAAAGCATAGTGTGATATATCTCAGTGAAATGTCCCTTTTAGAGCAGAATTTAGCAATTCTAGAATTTGGGATAAACCCTTTAAATGAAAATACAAATTCTGACTTTTTTATCAAACCCTAACCACATAAAATTTCATAATTATGAAAACACTTATTCTAGATCAAAATACAATATTTAATCTCCACAAACCCTTGCAAAATATTGAAATTCAAAAATTAATTTTTGGAGTGAAACACTTGAACATCAAATATGAGTTTTAGCCCAAATGCAAGCCTGAAAATTAAAATTAAATGCAGATGATAGTATGAGTGAAAAACAATAATATTTTAACCCTTAAACAGTATCAAGGCCAATGTTTGACCCCTCTAGTGAAGTTTCCCCACTCTCAGAGGCTTCTTTGAGCTATGGCCACCTCTCAAACACTGCCCTATGGCTGCATCCACCTCAATGAACCCTCCAAACAGCTGCACCCACCCTCAATTAGCTCCCAAACTACTACGCCACCCTTTAACTAGGCTCTAGTTGCCAACAAAGGTGATATCCTTCCCAACTGCGACCTCTGAATGAAGTCACCAAGATGAACTTGAGAGTTTTCGTCCCCAAATCAAAAAGCTAATGACCTCAATGGCTCAACGAGCAAGCAAGCACACAGCTTCAAAAGAATTAATTGTTATATGATAGATAGATGCCAAAAATAGACCTCTCCACCTTCTTTTATACCTTTAACACTCAAAACTCCCAACTTACTTTATTTTAATAATAAAACATAAGTTGTCAACATTACTTTTTTCCCACTTAGTCATATTATTAAGTTTACTTTAAAGTATTTAAGAATACTTTTTATTTTGATAATAATAATATTATTAAGTTGTCCAAAATATTAGAAATGACTGGGCCCAACTGAATAATATTATTTGATTGTTATATGATAGATAAATGCCAAAAATAGACCTCTCCACTTTTTATACCTTTAACACTCAAACTCAAAACTTACTTTATTTTAATAATAAAACATAAGTTATCAACATTACTTTTTGCCCACTTAGTCATATTATTAAGTTTACTTTAAAGTATTTAAGAATACTTTTTAGTTTGAAAATAATGATATTAAGTTTTCCAAAAGATTAAAAATGACTGGGCCCAATTGAATAATATTATTAATTATTTTAAACTAGAAAAGGGGACATTATAGTCCGTCCTTCCCAAAATTGCTTGCCCTCAACCAATTGCAACCTTCTGTGCTCAAATATCAATATGTCAAAATGATAGGTCATGCTAAAGCACCCATAGAGCCTAGATCCTGCACCTGTCAAATGGGATAACTCCTGCCAAAAAACATAGTGTGATATATCTCTGATATCCCAAATGGATAATGAATGCAATCCATCCACAAGATGATCCTCCAAATTTTGTTGATGTCTCAAGGCTCCCACAAACTCCCACAATACTGAAAGTTGTCATATGCTCTCCCCATTGTGTTGTTGTCTCATAGCTGTCAAGTGGTACAACCTCTGCCAGCAATTATCATGGGGTGTACTCCATCCATTTCCCACATCTATATGCTCCCCTTCGATGAAGTCTTCTATCCACAGTATGAGAACACCTATACATTTCCTTAAGGCCAAAGGTTGCCCCAAGGGCTCACCACTGTGTTTCTGTTGTACCCATCTACTCTTCTAATATGATGAAGGATCCCAAACTCTTGCTTCATGACTATAGCCTTGAGCTCCAATGGGTCCCATAATGTTACTGTGCGCTAATCCCTCCAATTCATGGCACAACACAGCGTGCATGTAAGCTAGAAACAAGGCATAGCGGCCACAAGTTACTTGGAATTCCATCCAAATCAGCACTAGGATGGCTAAGATGATTGTCTTCCACAATAAGAACTCTCCATTAACATTACCATGAAAGAAAAATCTCTCAAATTGCACAAATGTATTGTTGTCCATGACTTTAGATATTAAGACCAGCAAAATAGAAATGATGTAATAGCTATAAATATGAGAAATCCATGCAAAGTTCAGTAATGTGATCGATGTAGAGGCATTAGGTAGCCATACAGGGACTGAAAGCTCTCCATTACTCATCACCAACTAGAAAATACTCTTTCTAGTGAATGAAAATCCCTGCAAAATCACTTATGTAAGTGCCCATGCAGTGATGTGATGGCTAATAGTACTAATGACAGCAACATTAGTGCTAAAAAAATGCCCATAGTTGTCCTAGGTATGCTTCCATTGTCATATGATGATATCACCTAATTATTGTTTCCATATTTGTCACTATGTGCCTCTAATAATTGGACAAGCATCTCCTCTATCCCACCAGTGTTAAAACATTTAATTCTAAATGGGCTTACTGTCCCTTAGCCTTGGTAAAAGAATTAAATAATGATAATATATTATTTATTAACACGAGGTAAAAAAATTCGTGAAAATTAATAATAAAGTTATGTCTATTCAATAATTACCAAATTTAATTAAATGGGTTATCGAGATGGATGGACCCGTTATTTCACAGTGGTCATCTCCCTTCTTGAATATTATAAATAGGGTCTTACCTCTATTATAAATTCATTCGAACTCGATATATTTTCAAGTGAAAAAGAGTTTTGTGAAGAATAGAGAAGTGAGATCGAAAGGAATTTGTATTGGGATTGTATTGGTTTATCAATAATGAATAATCTTTTGGTGGGTTTTTTTACATCTTTAAAGTTTTCCCACGATAACTCTGTCAAACATTGATCAATGTGCTCCATTTATATTTCGCTAATTATTGTACATTCTAGATCTCCTGTGCATTTCATATTACATTAATGGAATTTATCATGGAATTAAAGTTGTGAAGAGGTGTATGTGATTGGCAAGTCATATCAAGTGCCGTAAAAAAAAAAATTTAACCCGGTTTGCTTTAGTATGGCACAAGAGAAGGAAGAAGATTTTTTTTTGACCAACTGGGAGGCCTAGTTCAACACTTTGAAGCCTTGTATCTTCATCCAAACACCATTCAAGCATTCGGAGCTCATTGCAATCAAAACCAACATTTAAAATTCCTTATAGGACGCCATTGTACAGCCCTGTGGCATTGAAAATTTTGAAAAATCAAGATTTTTTACATGAAAATCAGTTATAGTTGTTTTAACTACTTAGTTTATGAATTCTAAGGTTGCTTGCAGATTTTTACGCTGTGAGAAGGCAAATTCAAGCTGCTGCAATTTTTCTCTCTCCTCTATGGCAACCCTATGCAAACTAGAAAAATTTGGAGTCAAACTCTGAGCCAATAACCAGATTTTGGAGGTTCAATTCACTTTATCTTGCAAAACTAGGAAGGTTGCCAAAGTTACAAGGCAAACGGAGGTCTGTAGAGGGAGAACCCACATGGTGATATCTCCATGAAGCACCATTGCAACTACAAGTAAGGTTGTTGGCTATATAGTTTGATAAAATTATTTTACAAATACTTTATGTATTTTCATATTTATCACATATGCAAACCTGGGCCCACCTTCCATGTCTAAGTTTTTTTCCAAAAGTTAATAGAAAAGGATAATAGATTTACTTTTTAAACTACATGATATATATATATATATATATATATATATTAATTTGAAAAATCAAATAAGAACATTCAAATATGTATTAGTGCACGTAAATTTTGCTAAAAGCTTGTAGTTTAGGAAGTCTAGTGTTCAAAACCCCCAAAATATTTTTTTTTCAATTTGGTTAAATTTAGTTTAATTTGAATTTTGTTTTTTGGTTTGCTTGTCAACTTCTCACGCATTCAAAAACCCTAGTTGACTTATCAACCTTGTTTCGACATTCAACCTAATGAATGCTTTGTCAAACATTGTAATGTCCTCATTTTTGAGTTCTCTTGCTTTGCAGTTGGAGTTGGTTTTTGGGTTTGTGTTTGTTTGATCAGAAAGATAATTTGATGTTACCAATGAGCTCAGAGGGTTTAGAAGAGTTATTTTATACTTCCAGATGTTATTTCCGGCTTTTAGTGTGCTCTCCAAGAATCTTGAAGAAAGCGTCTATTTATAGAAAGTTGTATGATCGGCTCTGCGTATCACTATTCTTCATCGAGATCACTCATGTGTAGTTAGTTTTTGATTCTGATGCTTTCCAACCGTTTTCACAAAATAAGTATATTAATGGCTTTATTTTAATTATTTTACTAAGGTTGCAAAATATTATTTAATATTTTTAAAAAATATCTTAGTGTTATAGCTCGTCGGAACCAGAATGAAATGTTTTAAATCATGGATGCATTAAACAGGGGTCTTGCATGTCAAATTATGATTATTTTAATTACAAAGTCCTTTCCAGAGCTAAATGAAGTTTTAATTAAAAGTGACAAAAAATAATAAAATATTATGTCACTTTTATTAAATGTTGTCATGTCACTTTATTTTATAAAGTGCTCTTTAGAGTGATTGCAACGTCTTTCAAGGATCCATTGCATATTTTATATCTTGGGAGCAGTCATACCTTCCACCTTGGGAGAGTCACCTTCATCCTTGCTCACATGGTGCCATACTCCATATTTTGGTGTTGAGACTTCATCTTTGGATCCAAGTATGATTGTATTGTGCATAAGGATAATATTTTATATTTTTCATTGTAATATTCAATTTTGTTATAAATCAAATCAGAATTATATCAGTTCTGATTTTTATTGTATATCCTCACTTATTTGGAGAAATGAGTCTTATTTGATAATATATTGCTTAGTTTTTATTGTACTTTTTTTATATGCAATTGTGGTATCAAAAATCATCTCAAAACATACACAAACAAGAACCAAAACCATTGCAAACAAATCAGAAAAATCAAGACAGAATAAGCAGGGTTTCTTACAAACATAGTCGTGTAACCAATTGATCCCTAAGTTTTGGCACCTTCCAGACACATCTACATGGGCCATATTGTGTTTTGAAACCTCTTATTATTAATTTTACAATATTTTTTAAATGAGCGTTTAGGTGGTTGTTCTGAGTACAACTCTTTCGACACCTAGTTTAGTGTAACTCTTTTAATTTTTTGCATTATTTGACATCTAAATTGTGAAATTAATTATAGTTGCATATATGATTCACTTTATTTTGGAAAATAGTTCAAAAAACTAAGTAAAAAGATTAATTTGTTAAATTGTTCTCACAATAGTGTACTCTTTGCGACACTTGCAACACCTTGTTTTGTCGTTATCTTTTACAAATTTATTAATTTGTTTGGAATTAATTTAAGCAATTTTTGTGTATCTGCACTTTCAATTTTTCCTTACTATCAAATAAAATTAAAACTTTACCCTAAAATGGTTTCATTTTAAGAAATTGGTTGCTATCATATTTAAAGAGAAGCTATGGCTTCGTCTCGTTTTTCTTTATATAAATCCCAAATGTTTAATGAAAATAACTATAATATATAGACAATTTGTGTTAAAACTGAATTTATGGCCCGAAAATTATGGAATATTGTTGTTGGAATTGAAAAAACCCTTCTAGACATGTGGCCCCTGAGCTTGCCAATGTATTTCAACAAAAATCGTAGGAAGCTATGTTGATTATTTTGTTGTGTGTTATAAATGAATTCTTTCTCCATATTGATAATCAGGGGTCTCTTAACGATATTTGGAAACTCAATGAATCCATGCATGAGGGACTCGCCTCTCAAAAATTATTAAATTAATCCTTGAATTGCTAACTACACTTATGAAACATAATGAAAATGTTGTGAATTTTCTTGTTAAAATTAAAAACATTAAAACTCAGATAGTTGTAACTATAATTTGATTCAAGATCAATTGCTTTATTTTATCATTCAATTAAATATTCATGAAAATTTTGAAATTTTCATTTCAATTTTGAATTCTAGATATCAAATTGAACAAGATATCCCTAACCTTACCACTTTGTCTGCTCATCTGATTCAAGAAGAGCAAGTTATGACCGATTTTGATCTTAAAAAGAATGTCACTCGGGCACTTCTCACCTTAAATATTGTTTTTGATAACAGTAAGAACTAGAAATCTATCCCTAATTCTGGTTCCGGCTCAAATAGCAACAAAAAAATTAGCAATAAGAATCATAAACCTAAATTTAATAAAAATTACAAGTTATGTGATATGTTTGGTCATAGAAAATAACCATATTTTAAAAACAACGACAGAGTAAATAATCCAATTTCGAAAAATAACAAAGGAAAGAAATCTAATCAAAACCCTAATCATAATAACAATTAGGATTCAAATGTCATTGCTTTGTATGCTACTTTATTTGCTTCAAATGAAAATGAGTGGATTTTAGATAGCAGTGCATCGCACCATATAACTTTTTTATCTAATATTTTGTGTGATTCTAGACATGTCTGAAAATATTTACTTAATAAATAATTCTTTCTTAAAAGCAATTAAACGGGAAAAAAACTAAATTTTTGATTGTTATAAATAATGTTTTCTATGTACCTAAGCTTAAAAAAAACTTATCTTGTTCACAACTTACTAATGATAATTTCAGTGTAACATTGCTTAAAGATAGTTGGTCCATTAGAAATCAATCTAGATATTTGATTGTTGGAGGTGTGCAAAAGAATGGTTTATACATTTTCTCTCTTGCATGTTTTCTTTCATCGCATAGTAAGAATGTATTTCAATTAGGGCATGAAAAATCACATGTTAATTTTAGAAGTTTACATGATATATCTGCTCGGAATCTTGTTGTTGAACATTTTTCTATATCTTCTCATCATGAAACTTGTGAGAGTTGCTTACATGGTAAGCGACATACTAACCCTTTTCACAAGAATCATGATGCAAATTCCTCACATCTTTTAGAATTAATTCATAGTGATGTTTTATGACCTCTTGAAGTCGTTTCTCTCAATAGTTCTTTGTATATTGTTACTTTTATTGATGATTACACTAGAATGATATGGTCATATTTCATTAAAAAAAATATGAAGTGTTTTCTAAATTCAAAGAATTTAAAGTTTCTGTTGAAAATGCATCTACTTTTTTATTAAAATATTAAGAACTGATAATTATGGTGAATATGTTAGCAAACTATTTAATTTTTTTTGTATTGGTTGTAGTATTCAAAAAGAACTAACAACTCCCTATTCCCCTCAGCAAAATGGTATTGCTAAAAGAAAAAACCGCACCATCATAGAAATGACTAGAATAATGTTACAATTTGTAAATGTTCATAAAGTTTTTATGGACCAAAGCCATGAATACTATTGTACATATTTTGAATAAAGTTCCCAACAAAACTTTGCATCTTTCTACTCACGTAGAAATGTGGTTTAAAAAGAAACCTAGTGTGGTTCATCTTAGAATCTTTGGTAGTCTTGCTTGTATCTTTGTTTCTAAAGTTAAAAGAAATAAGTTTGATCCATCTTCATATTCTTGTATTTTTGTAGGTTATGGAGACAAAACAAAAAGTTTAAGAGTTTATGATCCTTCTAAACGTCAGATCATTGAGAATAGGGATGTTTTTATTCTTGAAATGTCCTTTTGTGAGCCCTCTATGAAACCTTCTCAGTGTTCTTTTGTTGATGACCCTGACTCTCATGTTCTTGTATTGAAATGGATGCCCTTGAAAAAGTTGATCCAGTTTTGGATAATTTAGACTCTGAAGAACACCCTAAGTTTCATGTTGAATCTAAAAGTACTAAATGGGTAGAATCCCTTATCCAATCTTATAATCTCAATAAGCTCAATAAACTAACTAGAAATACATTTATATCATATTTTAACGACTATGAATGAATATGAACCTAAATCTTTTGAGGAAGCCACTCAAAATGATAAGTGGAATGATGTTATGCAAGCTAAATATAATGTCTTAATTAAAAATTAGACTTGGGATCTCATCCTTCCTCTGCTAAAAAGGCATATTGTCAATTGTAAATGGCCTTAAAAAATTAAACATAATTCAATAAGTAAAAGTGATAAATTTAAAGCTAGATTAGTTGCTAGTTTATTCAAAATCTCAAGATTGACTATGTTGAAACCTTTGCTCCTGTAGCAAAAATGAGTACTGTCAAATTATTTATTGCTCTTGCAACCCAAAATAATTGGGTTATCCACCAAATGGATGTCAAGAATGTTTTTTCTAAATGATAACTTAGAAGAAGAAATCTACATGACTCAACCTAAAGGTTTTACTGACCCTAATAGAGAACATTATGTATGCAAGTTAAAAAAATCTTTGTATGGTCTAAAACAAGCTACTTGAGCTTGGTATTCTAAAATTACTTCTTTTTTTCAAAGAATTGAATTTCTCTAATTGCTACTCTGATAATGATCTCTTTGTTAAAGTTGAAAATGATCATTTAATCTTAATTGTTTTATATGTTGATGATCTTTTGATTACTGGTGATCTAACTCGTTTAATTCATTAATATAAAGATAAACTAAGTGAAATATTTGAAATGACTAATTCAGGTATTTTGCCCCATTTTTTATGATGATTATAATTTAGCATAAAAATTCAATTGTTGTATCACAATCTCAATATGCACATAATCTTCTTAGAAAATTTAACATACTTGATTGTAAATATTCTTCTACTCCTATTGAAGTTGGTATTAAAATTAATCAAAAACCTACATGTGAAAAAGCTAACCCTACTTTATATAAATAGCTTGTTGGTCATTTGAATTATCTAACTATCACTAAGCCAAATATTTCATGTTGTTGGTATTACTTCTAAATTTATGCAAGATCTATATTTGAATCATTGAAAATTAACTAAAGGTATTCTTTGTTATATCAAAAGAACATTTACTTTTAGTTTATTTTATTCTTTCATTGATAATGCTAAATTATATGGTTATTGTAATGTTAACCATGTTGGTGATACTATAAATCGCAAATCGACTTTAAATTTGGTGCAGGTGCTATCACTTGAAGCAATTTATTGTCTCTATCTCTTCTACTAAAGCAAAATACAGAAGTGCTATAGACGTCAAAGAAGGCTATGCGATTATAAAAGTTGTTGGAAAAACTTTATTTAGATGTTTCTCACAGTACCATCCTTCATTGTGATAAACAAAGTTGTATAGCTCTGGCAAAAAATTCAGTGCAGCACCAAAAAATTAAATATATTGAGGTTCATGTACATTTTATCCAAGAGAAAATCTTCAATGGTGATATTGATCTGCAGTTCTGTCTTACGGATGAACAAGTGATAAACATCTTCACAAAACCACTTGGTGCAACCAAGTTTTGTCAGTTTCGTGCAATGTTGGACCTCTCGAAGTTGCCATTGAGGGAGAGTGTGCGTGACAATGTAACTTCATAACGGCCATATGTTTCTTCTCTTTCTTTATACTTCTCATTGTAAAACATTGTAAACTTCGTGTGGAAGTTATGTAATTGTAAACTTCATGTGGAAGTTTTACTTTTGTACCTCAATACATTTAAAAACATATTTTGTACTACAAGTCCTTATGTTATAAAAGGCTCCAAATATGCTTATTGATTATTCATGAGAAACTATGAGATGTAGTCTCACGATTGTGCTAACCTAAACTTACTTTCGAGTTGTTTATGGATTATAACTCTTTTTGTTTTAAAAGGTGATGTTTTGCATGATGAAGGTTTTTAAATCCTCTATAATGTCCCTTTTTGGAATAAAATAAGCAACAAACGACTTTTCAACAAACTTCAATTGAAACCCTTAAACAAAATCAACAATTAAACTAGGCTTGCCAAACCCTATTGATTTCGCTAAATTGGCGATTTATGCCTTGAATCTCCTTCAAAAATTATATTTTATTTGCAAATAAATATTGATTTTTCAAAACCCTCTTATCCAAACAGATTCAGAAAATATTAATTTCTAAATTTTATTTTCAAAAAATACAGCAGAAATAAAAAAATTCAGTGTCTCCCAATATATTCCACATATGAATACATTTGATGGCTCCAAACAGAGAAAAATATTTGCTAACTTACGAGACTAAATTCAGAATTTTCTATTATGCAAAAGTTGTTCAAAAGTGAGATCCAAACCAAAAACTAGGGCGCTTCCCTACAAATATAATTATTGTCTTTTTCAACCGGCAAATTCCAACACAACCCTAATAAAAGGGGTCTTTCTTACACAACCCTGTTTGGTGCCCATAAACAGCCCTAAAACCCTTCTGAAAGGCTCCCAACAACAAGCCAAGGCACCACAACCGATAGTCATACTTGCCAATGCAAATTGTTGCCCTAGAAGAGAGTCAAATCAATGAATCACTAAATCGAAAATGCAATTACAGCACCTAAAAGTAGTGCTGCCTAGAATATGAGTGGAGGTTTTCATCCCCAAACCCTTGTGTCCTTAAAGGTTTTCGTCTTCAAGTCACTTAGCCAAGCGTTTCATGTTTTAACCTCAAAATTGAATATCCTAAATTCATTGTAACCTTTGAAAAGATCATCATACCACCTTTTATACCAAATCTTCCCACAAGTCCTCCCTAAAAATGGGCGCTCCACTTGGAGGGATAGTTAAAGTGAATTTAAAATATCTTTTCTCTTTTCTTCATCAAGGGTTAAGCGAACCCTTTCTCACAAGTTATTTTCTAAGTTATAGTATAAAAAGATATATAAAAACTGGATCTTTGATAACTTAAAATTAGAACCAATTTTTCCATTTTTGCCTTTCTTACCTTAGCCTAGAGAAAGCACCAAAAGAACTAGGCTAAAGGTCATGTCCGTACTTAGACCAAAAAAGGGGGACATGACAATCCTCCCCATCCAAAATTGCTTGTCCTCAAGCAATTGCAATATCCACGAAGGTTTCCCGACACTCATTATGCAATGTCCGCCTGTAGTTGTTTCCCAAGGAAACAAAACCTCAATCCACATCCCAATATTGTTGTCCCTGTAAATTGAGGGCTGTCCCCAAACATTGTAAGTGCTATAACAACCTTATATAGGCCTCTAATGCCCCCATATGAAGCTGCCATAAATGTATTTGTTGTTGTTAAGAAACCACCAACCTTTAGCATCCTCCCAATTAGCCCTCCAACTATATTCTCCTCCAAACAACTTGTTGCCCCAAGCATAGGCTGCCCTATGCAACTCAAAATAGTTGTCTTTATTCTTCATTTCATGCTTCAAACTCTCCAAAACATGTCTTTCAAGGGCTGTAAACCACTGATTTGAAGCTATGATCAATTGTCCCCTTAACAAGGAGAAAAACATCTCATTAACCAAACTATAATTGCTACTATGAGGGCTGTAGTTGTGATGTTCATCCTTGCAATTGCTCAAAAATGTCAACACATTCACTACCATTTTGAAATTAGATGAGTTCTTCATGCATATATCTTCAAGGGATGTCAATATGCACTCACAAGTTGAGCTAGGTGAGCTCAAGCTGCCAAAAGGATCATGACTGAAATGTGTAATGTCACTGCCCCTTATGAATATGCCCATTTGAAATTCAGTCATGGAGTGTACACTACTTTAGTAAGCATCCAAAAACTCCTTAAGGTATCCCATGTGCCATGACAAGCTTCCCCCAACCCAAAATCGTGGTTTTCCAATTTGCAAAAAAAGAACCATCTTGAAACAACTTTAAGGCATACCTTATATGTAGATACTATGGAACTGTAAGCAATCTTGCATTGGTGTCCTCACGAGTGTTGCTTGTCTTTTCTTTTGCTGCCCTTTTCCAACAGTATCAACAATGTTGGGGACACACATTGAACCAAAAAAATACCCCAACTTCAAACTTAGAAAGGGTTGTACATTCCTTGCACAGTCCAACCTTTTGACATGAAAGAAGGACCCCATTGCCCCTGCATTTTCAGAACTTACAAGGGGCTGTACCATGCAAAAGAAATCATAATTTATGAATTTTGTGGGCAGCTGAGTTGGCAATAAAACTCAGAATTTTCTGAGTGTTGGGCTGGATTTTACACATAACGTCATGTTTACCTCTATTGTTTATGATTTGGGCCTTTGCCCAATTCAAGAGGGGTCTAATTCCCTTGTCCTCATCCTCTAGCACACCCTTGTAGTATGGAATAGAGTGCTGCCCCTTACATCTTATGGGCTGCCTATGCACAGTAATTTTCCTTCCATCTTTCCTTTCAAAAACACAACAAACATCAAATTTAGCATGTCTTACTGATTTTGTGGTAGCACTATTGAACAATGCTTCCCTGCATGGAGTCTGATTTACAAGAGTTAGAAATAAATCAAAAATAGCTGTGCATACCTCAATTTTGGTCAATGGTTGTACACCGTTGCCTTGCATGTTTCCCTTGGTCACAACCACCTTATGTAAGCTTTGCAATCTACTAAGTAAATCATGATGCTTACCACGATTTGGAGTGGTTTGCATGCTCTTCATCAATCTCTTCACCTTAATTTTTTTTTCATGATTCAAAGGGCCTTGCCAACCTCCTTGCATGGGTGCCAAAAAACTTGGAATTTTGACCTTGTCTATCACTTTCTCCCCACCAATATGCAAAATGGATTTTTTTTCATTTTTTAAACTATCATAGTATGTTTTAAGAACTCACCTTCCCTTTTAAACTCCTTTAGGTGTTGTTTAGCTTGAAAGACTATCAATTTTGCGTCCTTTGCCCTCCTTATCCATTCATCACACCTCCCTTGGGTCTTTGCTATAAGGGCAGATTTTTCTTCCTCTTGGCTTGAAGTATTTTGCCCATTTTTTCTTGGCATGGAGGATGTTTCCATGAGTTGTGCACCTTCCTCCTTCAAATCTGAATTCTCATGTTTTTTGACTCCTTCATTGGAATCTTCATGAGGGTTTGTCCCTCCCTCTTTTCCTTCTTCGTGCATGATTAGTTCTCTTTTACAAGTAGCTGACCCACTTGATTCCTCTTCCTTGGTGCAACCTGTAATTACCTCCCTTGGTTCAACCACCCCTTTGCCTTCCATTTGCAGCTCTTTTTGTAGTTCATCAACTTGTTGGAAACCCTCATCTTGCTGCCCTAAAAGTTTTGATTTTTGTACCTCACAATTTTCAACACTTGGTTGCCCCAAAGTGCTTGATCTTTCCTCAAAGTAAGGTTTTGGATCAGCCCGATCAAACCTCCCAATAAGCTTCATGTTGAATTCTTCATAGTTGGCTATGAAGTAATGCCCTTCGGTTATCAACCCCCGGTGCCACCAATCATGGGCAGTGCCTTCTAAATGTGTTTGATAAATCTTACGACCTCCTCTACCTTCATGGGACAAAGTCCAAGGTATGTACCTAATTTATCAATCCATGCCCTAGCTGAGATGTTTGTAAAACCATTAAATGTGGGAAGAACAATCTTCCTCAAAGCATCACGTAACTCTCGTCTAACCCAAGTACTGCCCCTACCTCTTTTCCATGATACAAAATACTTGAGGTCCATCTCATTCTTGAAAGGGAGTGGGTATGTCATATACTCCTCATAAATCTCCATCAAATCCATCTGAATGGAAGGCAGCTCCTTCCTTTCATGAGCTTGAGAGTATTTGTCAAACTTTATACTGTCCAAATCTCCCATGTCACTGTTTGACATTAAATCCTCAAACCCCACAACTGACAAAGACATTAGCTCTGATACCACTGTAATGTTCCCTTTTGTGATAAAATAATTAACAACCAGCTTTTCAACAAACTCCAATGGAAACCCTTGAACAAATTCAGCAAATTAAAATCAACCATTAAACTAGGCTTGCCAAACTCTAGCGGCTAGGGTAAATTGGCGATTTATGCCTTGAAATTCCTCCAAAAAGTATAAAATTTTATTTGCAAATAAATATTGATTTCTCAAACCCTCTTATCCAAACAAATTTGGAAAATATTAATTTATAATTTTATTTTCAGAAAATACAGCAGAAATAATAAAATTCAATATCTCCCAATGTATTCCACATATGAATATATTTGATGGCTCCAAACAGAGAAAAATATTTGCAAATTTATGAGACCAAATTCAAAATTTTCTATTAAGCGAAAGTGGCCCAAAAGTGAGCTCCAAACCAAAAACTAGGGCGCTGCCCTACAACTATAATTCCTACATTTTTAAACCGGCAAATTCTAACACAACCCTAATAAAAGGTGTCTTCATTACACAAACATGTTTGCTACCCATAAACAACCCTAATACCTTTGTTAATAGCTCCCAACAACAAGCCAAGGCACCAAAACTGATAATCACAATTGCCAATGCAAGTCGCTGCCCTAGAAGAGGGTCAAATCAATGAATCACTGAATCAGAAATGCAATTATAGTGCTTGGAAGTAGTGTTGCCTTGAAAAGAAGTGGAGGTTTTCGTCCCCAAACCCTTGTGTCCTTGTTCATATAAGTGTTGTGAGGCCAATTTTCACAACTGTATTTGCTTAATGGTAGAGAATATCCCCATTCATTTGTATTGATCAGTGAGGTATATCTCATTGAGGAGGTGTAGTGAGGCCATTCCCGCTACCGATTGTAAGTATGTCAAACTACATGCATGTCCCAATTCACATAAGATTATGTATTTTCTCCCAATCTTTTGAGCTATGAAGTAATAAGGTGGCAAATGTTAGGAATTATTACATTATCATATATAGGTTTTAATATACTATAGTTTGACCATAGTTTTATTAAGTTAATCACAAGTTAGTTTTTTGGGTTGTTGAATGGTTGTTACAAACCACGTAGAGATTAGAAAAGGTTGAGGAATTAGTGGAATGAGATAAGATGTCCTAGAAAATAGGACATCAAATTATGTATAAATATTCCTACAAGGTTGACATAATAAATGTAGTTGAGTGTTGTGTACTATTTTGTGTGAATCATGTGTATTGCATTATTAAATCTCTCGTCAAGCATTGACTTCTTTCTTTTCTTCCCTAAAGATGGATCCAGTAGTGAGATCCAAAACGTTTGATAATTAACATTTTTACACAATTGAATATAGAAGAGCTCTACTCATTATTACATTGCGAACAAACTAGACTCAACTAAACTTTCAATTTTGTGCCTATATATTAAAACCCTTGGAAACTCATTGGAAACATGCTGAAACCAATTGGAAATGATAGGAAATGCCTTGGAAACAACTATACTCAGCCTAAAAATGACTAGAAACGACCCTAAAAATGTCAAGAGTATTTGAAAGTGTCCTAGAAACAACCTTTTAGGTGAGGTTTCCATAAGCGCACCAACATTTTTAAACTTTTCCAAAATATGTTTGGAGCATTTTTGTTTCCACTTCAAAAACAAATTAGAGGTGAAACAAAACAAAAGTACTTCCATGTTTCGGAACACAAGCTCTTCCTTCAACTACAACCTATGTTGTTTGGGTTCAAGTATTGGTACAAGTACGTCTCGTGTAAGCAGGTATGCCATTTTTCAAATACCCTGATTTGGATACGTCATGGGTACATTTGTATAATGCATATTACTCATTTTTTTAGTAAAACACTTGAAACTACATAGTATGAAAATATTTATATGTAAAAGATAAAACACTTAAAAAGATATAATATTCATTTATTCATTACTTCAAAGACAAAATGTACATTAAAATCTAGAATAAATCATCTAAATTGCCCTCAAAATCATGAGTGCCACTCCCATTATTTTTCAACTTTATCATTTACTGACGCTTTCTCTCACAGGGGCTCACTGGTTCATTGAATCTCCTAGAGTGTATGCCTTAAGGGGTGCACAGGGAATGGGGTGGGATCGGCTTGGGGCACTTTGCGAGAGATGTTCTCATACTATTCTATCATACCTACATCCCTTCATACAGCCTTCATACCTCCCAGGATGTCTCCTTGAAATCTTGAAACCCTAAAATATGGCTAAGTTTGAAACCCTGAAATCTTACTAAGTCTGAAATATGATAAGATCCTCCAAAACCTATAATTTGCATTATAGCTCCAAGAGGTCTGAAACCACTCTCAAACATCCTAAAAGTATATAAATAAAATATAACTTAAAGTATAAGTTTAAACTTATACTTATATATTGTCTGGTTCGGGCTGGGTTTACATTTTTTTTTGTTGACTTCCATTGTTTTTCCTTGTCATAAAGCTTTGGCCACGCCCGAAAACACCCTGGAAATGCCCGGGTACCTCCCAGAAATGTCTGGAAAAGGCCCGAAAACGTCATAGACGTTTCCAGTAACAACAAGAGCTCTTTTATATGTCTGCACCAAATTATATATATATATATATTTAAGAGGCTAAACAGAACAAAAGTGCTTCCATGTTTCGGAACACAAGCACTTCCTTCAACTGCAACAAGAGCTCTTTTATATGTTTCCAACAACTTATATGTGTGTGTGTGTGTGTGTATCCATCCATAGAGGTTAAATGATATGTGGTGACCATGCATCATATGAACATGGTCACCATATACCATTTAACCTCTACGGATGGATAGATATACACAACTATAAATATATGTTCATTGCATATGCGCGTAATGAAAGCAATCCCATTTCTCAAACATATGCAATTTTTCCTTCTACAAATAATTGTTCCTTAATTTGTATATCAGTTAATCTACAAATGTTATTTTTCCGTACATACTGGCTCAGCACAAGACAAAAATCCTCTGAATCCTATGGATTTAAGGAAGCCAAATTACCACTAATTTATATTGGCTTTCCTCATCACTGGAAATATACGAAGGCAGTGTGGGAGCAAACTAAAAGCCGCATAAAACTCAAGATTTTCCATTGACCAATCATTGGCTCACACTTGCTGGCAGAGTATAGTTAATCCAAGCAGAGTTTTGCAAGCGGCTCCATTGTACGTATTAAACCTGTTACCAATACCCAATCAACTTGAAGGGGAACTTGTGGCTATCCAAAGAAAAATTTCTAAGGGAGGAAGCAAAAGACACCTTCAAGCACCATTGGTTGCCTGAAAATCAATCAGCCGGCCAAAGAATGGAGATCTCAAAATAATATTAGGTTGTTTGATAAATCCCTTGCCATGAAAATGGCCTGAAGGGTAACGCAATCAATCAATTCTCCTTGGTCCCCTATCATGCACCACAAGTATCTACTCTCTCCTAATGAAGACCCTTTGATAATCCAATGGGAATAGCTTCTATCGGTAGCTGCAAGACATCCAAAGATGTATGCTTCTGCTAAAAGGGGTATTCTTTGGCAACTTGGCAACAGTAAGCATGCCCACTTCTAGGAAGACAACTGGAATAAAGGAAAATCTCCCTTTAATCTCTCCCGAAACTTCAAGAGGCCATGCAAATGTTATATGACAATAGCAGACTATCACCAATGAATTCAGGGTAACTAGAACACTGCAATCACCAAATAAAAGGGGGGCCCACATACTACACAAGCTAGCACTCTTATAAAGGGTTGGCAAATAGGCAGTATGCATATACCACCAAACAAAATAACCAACACAGCGGAGTGTACAGTGGCTTCTGATTATACAAATATAAATCAGTCAATTCAGCCCCACAATAAGCACTAGCAACAACTCTACAAAATCCAAACTTGGCAAAAAATCAAAACTTTCATGTTGCTGATTTTAGAAGCTAAAGTTTTAATTGCAGATTTATTACAAAAGGATCGATTGGTCCAACCAGATGTCCCAACTGCAAAGAAGATGCTAAGACTAATAACCATTTGTTCCTGCAACGTCTATCTGCTCAAGCCCTTTGGAACAAACTAACTAGACTATTTGATAGCAGGTCCCCTAAATGCCACTCTATGCCTTGGTTGATATTTAGATGGACCTAGATGAAAACTCAAAAGGCCATACTAAAAAGCATTCATAATCTTTCTACCAAGTTTGTCATATTGAATATATGGAAGGAACAGAACTATACAATCAAGGATAGCCACAAGGACCCTAACACCCTGTTGGGAATCATCAAAAGTCAGATTAGAAGAACAACACTGATCTACATGAATTTTTCTCCGAACAGATAACTCTTCTAGTCTGTGCAACCTTTGCTCTCCAATACTTGGAATATTCCTTTCCAATACAAACTCCCAACTTTCAAGGTCAACAGTAAACCAATAGGAACTGTATGAATAAAATGTTGACAGTGCCACCCACAAGAATCCCAAAAAAATGAGAATAGGAGGAATCATCAAGGATCATAAAGGAATTGTTATTATCTCTTTTCCGCAGAATATAGTCAAGCAAACGAACAACTTTGTCGAGTTACGAGCTATGCACAAATAGTTTGAACTGGCTCTGGCAATGGGTTGCTAGACTAGAGGTGGAAGGGGATTCGCAGATAATTATATTGTCAAAGAAGCATCGCAAACTAACACTGGCCCAATACCATTTTCTTGTCAATAACACCAATCTAAGTGGAGAACAGAACATATACTCCATAGCATATAAGAGATTATGAGGATGTTTGAGGGTTGTCAGTTACAACATCAAAACTGGCACCATTACTATTGATATAATTTGAACAAGCTTATACACAATAGCAGTTAATACAAATAATTGGTAAACCCGAATACAGAAAATTATAATAATAAAATAAACTCTCATTAATTCCATACTCAATACCATACAATTATATACCTTGGTGCATACATAGAATTAAGGATCCAAAGCTAAATAACAGATTCCTCAAATCACTCTAAATATTCTCTCACCTATTAACTACATAAGCGGTTGTAACAATCCGCTATTTACATATAATTATGATAAGATATAACAAATATATGTGAGCACTAACACATGTTTTTATAACATTCCCCCCTGGTGCGAGCATGGGGAAAACATCAATCTCGTACTTGCAATGTGCCGCTTCAATGCTTGCCCATGATCCGAATGGTTTTTTTTTCAGGACAGCCAACAACCTCAAGGATGGTTTTACAAGTGGTTGACCAACAACCAAAACATGGTGGTTTTACAAACGGTTAACCAACAACCAAAACATGATGGTTTTTCCAAGATTGACTAACATCCTCATCATGATGCTACAATATGTTTATCAACCCTCATCGCTATTTTACATCAAAGGAATATACATAGAAAATATGCTCACTTATTACAAATTTGAACAGAAATACTGCTTTTGTTCTTATTCACACAAAACATAAAAAACACACTAAAACAAAATGCCACCAAATTAGAATGCGGCGCCATCGTTGGTGATTGACGAGAGGATGCTAAAAGTCCTCCAACCTCCATTGCTTCCATCCTCCAAAATGTCATTGCTTACGAAGAAAATTAGAACTTGAAGCTCATTTGTATGTCATTTTTTAAAGAAAAAATACCCCCCCCCCCCCCTCGCCCTCTTGCCCGCCCCATGCCCCCCATAATTTTGGCTCTCATTAAATATGGACATCGTGTTCGCCCTAAAATGCATTTTTTACAAGGAGAGTAAAATTTTGATTTTGACTCTTTTGACATACAAAGCAACACATGCTTTGATGAAAAAAAGGACTCTATAGGAAGATACAACTTTGAGAAAAAAATTTATACTCCCAAATATAAAACTATTATAATAACTCATAACAAATTGACACAACTTAACTGACTATCAACTATTAAAACAACCACCTAAACTATAAAATAGGTAATGCAAATGTGACTTATATCATTAAACTCACTATAACAAAAAAATACCCCATAAAAAATGACTAAAATCTATTCAAAACTTTATGAAAAAAGATCCACTTATGCACTTGAAGATATACTTTATAGCTTGAATATGGCACAAACTTGTGGCGGCAAAGCTTGAATACGGCATAAGAAGGAGATTTGGATGAATCTTCAACTACAAACTGTCATTCAGCAAGTTACAAGACATAGATTTACATGGAGACCATTGCCATCTTAAATTTCCCTAAATTTTTCCCTCATGAGTAAACAACTTTCATGCTCATTTGATTGTTCTACTTACTTAGAGCTCAAATCTAGTATCACTAAACCCAATAAAGCAGATCACAGCTCGAAGAACAACTACACGAAATGTATCGATGTTAAGTCCACCTTTGACAAAAAAATCATACTCCTCAGATGTTCAAAATGACCTCCTTGGCCATTCGAAATCGCAAGCAAAAAAATGGTGAAGAACACGCCAATGTTTATAATCTAATTTGGAGTGGATTACTAGTTGGCCGTCGCATAATCCTCTCGAAATCAAAATAGAATTAACCATAAGACAATGGTTTCTACAACAAAATAGGTTTGTCTTAGTCGCTAGCAACACAAAAATGTGAAATGTGGCTGTATATGAATATATCAAGGTCTCCAAACTAATGCACGAGAATCATGCAGATGCACTTGAGGAACGTCAAATGGTAGAGAGGTGAACGTTTGCACAATAAGCAAAAACAGATGTACAATAATAAATCTAACCCTGACAGAATTTCACGAGCATGCACACAGAACGGATCAATATCATGTACTCTGATTATTATAGAAGGAACTCGTGGGAACCTCTACACACAAGTCTTACCCTTGCCAACAAAACCCTAAAATAATTAAACTCACTACTGTACAAGCTCTCAAAAAAAGAGACTTTCATCTATAGGGGCAATACAACACAAGGCTACCCCTAGAAATAATCAAAAAATCATTTCAATGGAAAAATTGCTATGATACCATTGATTTAATTTGAACAAGCTTATACACAATAGTAGCTCATACAGATAACTTGGAAACCCGATGTAATGTCCCCTTTTCTGAATAAAGCAAGACGGAGGACCCGAAGCCTATTCTTATTTCCCATAGGATAAGGGGCATTAATAAATTGAAATAATTTAATAATAATGTTTTGATTTGTCCTTAATGTCACTTTATTTAATAACATAAAAAATGACACTTATTCATTATTATTCTTAAGTGGGGTCAGAAAATAATATTATTACATGGCCAAAAAAGTAATTATTATTATGAGGGGAAAAAAGTGAATATTTAATTAAAAAGTATTTATAATTACTTTAAGGTTAGGGTGAAACTGGAAAAGTGAGTTTCATAGAAGGACAAAAGGGACAATCTGTCATGTCCCCTTTTCGAAAGATTTAATTATGAAAATAATTTAATAATAATATTTTAAGTTGTCCAAAGTCAATTTATTCTATAACATGGAAAAATGATATGTATTATTATTATAAGGAGACCAAAATAATATTAATTAAGTGGGCCAAAAAGGTAATAATTATATAAAAGTGTTTTAAAACACTTTTAGGGTTTTTGAAATGTAAAGTGAAATTTTAAAAAGAGGAGTTGGGATAAAAAGTTATAATTCGTTATTCATCTTTGACAATTAAACCCTAATCCAAAGCTTGAGCTATTGTGTTCAATCTTTTCATCTAGGGATGAAAAACCTCTGATATACAAGTGTGGAGGATGAAAACCCTCTAACCCATTGAGGCGATTCCATTCAAAGATCATATTTGTGATGACAGATCAAGATTTATTTTATTTTCATATTGTTATAGTGTTGCTACAGTGATTTGTATCGTTGCTACAGTGATCCGGACCATTGCTACAATCTTTTGTATTGTTGTTATTGTCATATGTACCGCTACTACAGTAGTTTTGTCCCTGTTGGAAACTCTCTTGAGGGTTTGGGTAGTGCATGTTGTTGATTTGCCCTACTATGGTGTTGCATGTGATCTATTTTGCCCTACCTGATTGGTGGCAACTCTACCAAATGGTTAGTTGTAAAAGAATCAATAAATTTAGAGTTATGTACTATCTAGTTATTCTAGGTTAGGGTTTTGTATCTAAATTAGAGTACTTTTACTATTTATGTAATCAATTCTTTTTGTATGCTTTTATTTCATTACAATACACCTGTGAAATTTGTTATTAGAATGGTGTTTCGCTATCTAGTATTCAGCTGATATCCCACAATTAAATATAAAAATCAGAATTTAGAAATTTACCAAAAAAGGTTTATGAAAAAATCCAAAATTGTTGGTTTTTGTCCAAAAAGGGACATTACACAATCATTATGGTAGAGGATTGATTATTCACTTATACCAATTCATGACAGAATCCAAAATTCTTTCAACTTCTACTTGAGGACGAAAACCTTCATTGCAGTCGGATTAGAGGACAAAACCCCTCCAATCTATTGAGATAGCTCTACACGGGGGTTACAATTGCTTCACACAGTTAGGTTATTTCCAAGAAAATTGAGCTCAGGGTTTTGCAAGGGCAAATCAAGGCAATAAACACAAAATTCAGCTGATTGAAAGTGGAGATTAACTACCAGTAATCACGTGACAGTCTATTGATGTACAAATCAGGAATTTTCTACCACCCTAGGGCTGGGCATCCCAATTTTGAGTGATTTTATTGATAGATCAGGTAGTAACAGTTGCAATACAGCCCCTAACAGCTGTACCTACCTGCTGAAAGCTCAGATTAGGGTTTGGTACCAGCCGTACCACCTCTAAGTGAAAGGCATCACCCCTTTTGGTCTGATCACTGCTGCTGCAGCCCTCAAAAATCAGATCGCAGCTGTCTTGTGGGCCTGTGGGACACTCCAGCTGCTTAGCATCATACATGCAGGTCTATTGTACCGGCAATCAGGGTTTAGCAGCCTACCGTACACAACAGTCAACCTCCATAGCTGCCATACTGTTTGAAACAAATCACAGACATGTCTAGGGCTGTATTTGATAAATTAGTGAATATAAATTGGTATTTATTGCTTCATCTTGATGTATGTACCCTCCGGAAAATAAATAAGAGTTTATTGATGTTTGTTTGTCAAGTCTACACTAGTATTAGTGTGTCTATGTTATCGCAGATTTGATAATATCAGATTTGTTATAGAAAGGGATATTTCACCCCAACACAGAGAAGTATAATAATAAAATAAACTTTCATTAATTCCATACTCAATACGATACAATTATATAGCTTGGTGCATCCCTAGAATTAAGGATACAAAGCTAAATAAAAGATTCCTCAAATCACTCTAAATATCATCTCACCTATTTACTATATAAGCAGTTGTAACAATCTGCTATTTACATATAATTATGATATGATATGATATGATATAACAAATATATGTGAACACTAACACGTTTGTTTCTAATAACCATGTCACTAACCTCCTTCCTAAAGCAGTTGTCCAATAAGATGGACATTGTTAGCTCATTGTTTATAGGAGTCCACATCTTTTTCATTGTCACATCGAGGAAATGATAGTCACTGAACCATTAAATATCCTCGTTGAAGATGAAATTGAATGAACAGACTAAAGCATGTGTTAGGCCTAAAACAAAATCATTTAGATTATATGGTGATCAAGAGCACAAGTCAAAGCCACCCACATTTTCAATGAAAGGCTATTATAGTATCCACATCATTCTCCCACCTACCACTCCCTCACTTTTACTATCCCCCTCATTAAAAATAAACATTTTCCATTGCCCTCTCACCCCTTTTCATGTTGCCTTTCTTTACCTCCCACACAACAGCTCCCTTGTTTTTTTGTTCTTAAACATGTCTAATATTTTGTATATAACCCTCCATACCACCATTCCCATCTCTAGATTAATCACTAAAATCCCAAATGCCTATATGATCACCACTTATGATATTATTACCCCTACTTTAAAAGCAATTCCACTACACATCCAATAAATAAGCTTCACATGCAGTCTCAATTGCACCCTTTCTTATTTTCATTCACTCTAATATATCACCACAACTACGCCAATCCTAAAACCTATCACACCCTAGTGAACCCCATGCCATCCAAACCCTTCTAAATAAATTCCCACACAATTCCCATAATTCAAACACCAACCACTCGAATCCTTAAATCCACAAGCCCAACATGGAGGCAGTTACTTATCACTTTGTTCTAAGTAAATAAAATCCAATTCAAGATGCTGTTGACTAGGGTACGATTCAAAAAACGATTTCAAGCTGTTGGGTGAATATTTTGTCAGCCAGCTAACTGGTGACCAAAATAGTTCCTATCACCACAACATAGGGAGATTAGTCGTCCCATGTTGCAGATTTACCACATCCAAAAGGGACAAATCTCTCCTCTCATCAAGGGGAGGTTCCCTATTAAATATGTGGAGGCTATATACTATATATATAAGCAGAAAGTAAGACACGGGTGGAATGAACCATCCATCTCTCTTTTTTCAAAGATGATGCTAACAAACAGAGGAGAAATCCTGGGTGATTGGTGAAGGCACCTCTTTCAGAAGTAACATTCAACCAAGAGCCAGATCCCTTCCTGGATAGTAGAAATCATGGTGAAGCGACAGAAGGCACTTCTCTTCTTTCAGAAGTGCTTGTTCTTGCAAACAGCAGGACTCTATCTAGTAACAAGTGACTGGTAACTGGGTCCAAAGTAACCAGCAATATAAAATGTAGCTCAAAGTCTCCACCTTGACTGTCCTAGAGTGAGGTACGAAGAACAATGGGGGCACAAAGTCGTCCCAAGGTCCTTTACACAGAAACAGAAAAGAAAAACACACACTGAAGACAACTATGACAGCGCAAAGGCTGAAAGTAGTTGGCTTCAGGACACCTTCCTTATCACCTCCACTAGTTCTGCTTGTTAAATCAAATAAACAAGAATGCTTTCAAAAGATAGACATAAGAACAATCTCCTAATGTAGCACAAGCTATAACAGCACAAAGCTTGCAAGTAACTTGCTTTCTCATTCAATCAAAGAAATATGAACTACAATCTAAGCTCAAAGTCTCAGTAATGCCTTTCAATTTGGGCAGAGTTTCGCTTCTGGTAAGGGGAAGATCTCCTTTGTAACAATAAAAGAGTTTACAATATATAGCGCTCCAAGAAAGACTTGGGCGCTTGTTTTCATAAAAAAGGTCCATGCCGAATTGAATGCCTTCAATGCGCCTTCAGTTCTGTCTAGAGGGACCATGCTGGAAATAGTGCATTGCCATAACTATGGCGTGTCCATTCCTCTAATATGTCTCTTCTTAGTATGGACTGTCTAGTCCTTTTTCTGATGTCTGCGCAGCTGTCCAATTCGCCATTACTTCATGGAAGAGAAACAGACTTGCATCCTTGATTTGGTGCGCTCAGAAGTCTACTTGATCCACTGTTTCACCTACTAGAAATAACTCTTTTGAAGATATTTCTAGTCTTTTGGTCTCGCTCCTCTCTTCACTGCTTAAGCGCTTCTTTGCTCTATGGTTGAACCATCGCTTTAATTGAACTTGCCTTTGGAATCATCCATGTTGCTTCTTTGTCCTTTATAGCCCTTCTTGTCTAAGTCTTTGGAGGGTCCTTTCTGCGTCTTTGACAAGTGGCAAGTTCCGTTGTTATCAAACTCATTAGAAACTTACGAAAAATGGGATCCACGACATGTCTTGCCCGAGCAACTTCAAAAGGGGAACGCGGATGCAAACACTTGTCACGTTCCGTTGAGTCATAACAGAACACGTGACGTATTCCGCTTAACTTACAGAAGCTTTAGAAACCTTTTGAGAGTCATGCGGAAGATGACACGTGGCGGCTTCCGCTCTGCTTTATAATGGACACGTGGCGGCTTCTGTTGCACTTTGTAATGGACACATGGCAGCTTCCACTGCACTTTGTCTTTTTCCATCGGGCGCTTTTCCGCGGGCTTTTCTCTTCAGTCGAGCTTTTCCTTTGCTTTCTTCGAGCTCTCTTCCTGGGTGAATTCCTTCTGAAAAAATGTCTGAAGGAATTCCTTCGAACAATTTGTCCGAAGGACTCTACTTTGCCTTTTGCCCTGTTCATTTTTTCGAAGGAGTTCACTTTGTCTGTTTTTGCTCGCTGCCCTCCGCAAGGGTTCTTGGCCTTGGTTCACCGCCCTCCACAAGGGCACTTGTTCCTTTGGCTTTGAGGCAGCCCCTTGAACCTACCGATTGAACCAACCGATCGAACCAACTTTCTGTTGCTTCTTTCCTGGACTGAGGCTCCTTTGAACCTTTGAACTGTGAACTCGTTGACCCTGTTGATCCATTGAACCCGTTGAACCTTTGAACCAAAGTGGTTCAAGCCTTCTCTCTGATAAGTGTTTTGAAGCCGTTGAACCTTGAAGCGGTTGAACTTTGAACCTTGACAAATGCGCTTAACTCTTGCTGCTGACGTTGAACCTTTGAACCCATTGAACGCGTTGAACCAAAATGGTTCAAGGTTCAATGGTTCAATGGTTCAATCCTTGCTTAGAAGCTTGCCGATGAACTCTTTTGGTTGAACCTTGTCGTTGAACCAACTTTGAAATTGCCTAAGTGTTGAAAGCTTGCTTCTTTCCTGCAGAGTCCGTAGAAATCGACCTGTGAACGCTGTAGAACTTGGCCTGCAGAGTCCGTAGATTCTCTTCCTGCAGAGTCTGTAGATTCAAGCCTGCAGAGTCCGTAGATTTCAGAAAAGCTTGAAGAATGGAGAACCGGAATGCTCAGAACAATTTTTGAAAGGGGAAGAGAGGATTTTGGTCTGTAGGACCAAAATAGTTCAAATGTTGTCCCAAAAATGAGTGATATTTTTGGGGGACAACACAAGCCATGAACCACATATGGGATATGGTAAGATCCCTACATACAATAAGTAAAATATGCAAAATAATATCAACAGTATGCAAAATATAATAGAGATCACACAAAATGAGATGTTTGTTGATCAAGCTACCCTAATATGCAATATACTTAGAAAGAGAATGATTACCCCTCAAGTAAGGCAACATCATATAATACTCCTTAAGGAATACCACAATATCTCCCAATATGAGAACGCCACTTTGAGGGGAATAGCCTCCAATATGAATCCAAACAAATAGAATACCTTCCATATACTTCACATCCATCACAATGATATTGACCTTGTGTGTGTCTGTGTAAAATAATGGAAGGGCAAACCACTAATCCCAAAATAGGCCAACTCATTACCCAATATAATTATATAACTAATTCCCAAGTTACCCATTTGACCCAATATAACTAAGAGGGTTGTGTGCCACGTGTTAGCATCTCCATAAACCAATATACAACATAATATCATATCCCTGTGTACATAACAAGTCATCCCTCCTTTACATGTTTCATACCTAAAGCATGAGAAGAAACCAAACAATGGGACTTCCTCAAATCATTACACACTTTCCCCCATGCTCGATCATTTAACTACCCATACATGATCTTGGTGGGTGATAGCTCTCCAAACCTAGTTCCATAATCTATTGTGCTCCTCTGAGTCAATGCATGTCCATAGTTGTTCCTCCTTGGCTTCTATGTATAGCCATAATGATTGTTCATTTGATTCCATCTATGTCCATAGTTGTTGCTCATTTGATTTCATGTATAGTCATAGTGAATGCTCAATTGATTCCATGTATGATCACAGTTGTTACTAATGTGATTCAATGTACAACGATAGTGACTGCTACTTTGGTTCTCTGTAACATACATCCATGATTGTTGCCTCCCATGATGATGTGGGTGTCCATATGCTACAACCTTAATCTCTTTTTCTACTAATTTTACCTCTTCAATCATTTCTTATGCTAGATGTGCCTCTTCAACCTTTTCTTCTACCATATGAGCCTCTTCAAGCTTTTCTTTGGCTAGTTCCTTTATCTCTTGAGTAGATGGAGTATTCTTTTCCAATTTGATAATTTTCCTCATACTCTTCTTGTTCTTTTTCTAGCTCTTCCTAATATTCTTGCTTATATTGTTCCTCACAATTTTCGGATTCATCCTTTTTCTCTACATTGACCTTGCTTTGTTCCTCATTATATATGATGCCCTACAAAGTTACCTTCTTTCGTTTTTACCAAAGCTTTCTTAACTCTTTTGCTTGAAACCTTATCCTCTACCTCTTCTCATTTATCATTTGTATCCTCATCATCATTGCCATCATCATCATTATCTCCCTCTTCTTGTTCTTCCTCATCATCTACATCCTTATCATCATCACCATTATTGTCTTCCTCCCCTTTTTCATCTTCCTCATCCTTATCATCTTCACCACCATTATTTTCTTTTTCTTTTTTGTCTTCACCATCCACATCCGTATCATTGTCACTTTTATTATTTTCTTCCTCTTCATTTTGTCTTTCTCATTCTCATTGTTATATTATTCTTATCTATCCCATCTGAATAAGAAAACCTAATCGATTTCTTCCCAATAAAAATCAAATCTGCCTTTACCCAACTAACCCCACAAACTGTCTACTTGACCTCTAAGGCGAATACACAAGTCTAGTTTCCAAAGTATTGATTCAAAATGGGTCTTCTTAGATTGGAGCCACCATTCTTTAGCATTAACATCATCCTTCCAAAAAACTAAGGAATGTCCATGACAACTAGGGTTACAAGAAAACTTGCATTCACCAGATCTCCTTTCCTACTCCAAACCTAAGAATAAAAACATGTAGACTGATAGATCTATAAATTTTCATTGAATTGCTAAAAAATGCCACTTCATTTGCTTACCCATAATGAAAGATGTGAATATTTTGAAAGAGCCCCACCTTAAAAAAATGGTAGATCTGCATTTTTGCATCTCAACATTGAGTGGCCAAAACTTCCTCAATACTATTCAAAGTTTTTCGTGTGACCACTTTTGTAAGGTTTTTGAAAATCTCTTCTTGATGGTGCAAGAACCATCTGAATCAAAAACTTTGGCAGAGTGAACGAAAATTTTGAAGGTTCTTGCTTTTTGTAATGTCCCCAAATGGGACAAATAAGCAAAATAGGAGTTTTTCAACAAATCCTTATATAAAAGTGAAATAATTTTAAATCTGAACCCAAAAAACAGCAAACCCTCGCTGGAAGAAATGACCAAATTTCAAGCAACAAACACTCCAATATTACCCCGAAAATGCTGAATATAAATCTAAAATAAAATACCTCGTTTGTGGCAAAGTGGAAATGGTGATGAGACTGAAATTTATCTCTGCAATAATTCTAATTGTATTAATGCCAGTACAGCTGCGTTTTCTCCTTCAAATTTGCCATGAAACCCTTTGCAAAAACTCCCAGATAATTATGCAAAAATCATGCAAAATATTAGGGCCTCCAATGAACACATTAGGGCTACAAATTGTCAAACTAACCCTTCTAATGAAGTCACCACACTTGGAAAAATATATAGAAGTAAATCTGAATATTACATCCTTCAACAAGCCCTCCAAGTCTCCTAAAGCAAGTCACCAATATTGGAAAATTAATATAATAATTTTCAGAATATAAATCAGAAAATATATGTTTATTCCTTCCAAGTTTAGAGCCCAGAATCACCCTAAAAACTCTCCTAAGTGAATCACTCCAATAGGAAAAATAATATTAATAATTCTATATTATTTTCCTTGTATCTAGCCCTCAAATAACCCAAATTCAGCATGCAAAATTACTAGAAAAATATAATAATAATAATAATAATAATAGAAATATTATAAACTTTTGACCTGTTTTCCACCACTGAAGCAAGCTCAAGCATGCCCTAAGGCACTCGCCCAGCCCTCAAGGGAAGTCGCCAAGCCTAGGGAACCTCCTTGCTGCCTAGGGTATTCGCCCACCTTCCTTGACCTGCAATTTGTATTTTTCCAACTCTTTTTGGAGTTCATTCAATTCTTGAATGAACGTGGTGTTCCAAAACACTTTTGTAAGAACATTTGCATGCAACCATGCAAATCTGAATCACAATTACAACCTTCGAATAGAGCTGTCCACAATGAAGGAATTGAGGTTTTCGTCTCCAAACCCTAGTACACTTGAAGGTTTTCGTCAAGTCACGGTGAACAGGGTTGGCATACTTGATCAACAATTCAATATTCATCCCCAAAGGTAGTGGCCAAATTGGCGGGAGGTGACTTTTTGAATTATAAGGAAATTTACTTTTTGACTTACCTTTTTGAGGGGTCGGGCTCCCATGACCCTTAAAGGTCCCCCACTTAAGTGAAAATAGACCAAAAGCACTTTGCACAACTCAAATGAAAATTAGAACACTTAAAGTATCTTTTCACCTTTTTGCTCTTTGAATGGCCCCCTCATCATTCCCCTTCCTTTCTTTCTCTTAGCCTTGTGGGAACAAAACCAAGCTAAGGGTTTATAAGCAAGCTATGCCAAAAAGGGGGACATTACACTTTTACACTAATTTTGTGCCAAAATATACACAAAAAATCTGATTTTTAAGGTCAATTTTACATGACCATATCTCCCTCAATGTTGCATGGAATCTTCTTTGTGACTAATTTTGAAAGAAATTCACAAATACAACAAAGCTTCAAAAATTGGATGTTGTGTGAAGTCGACCAAAAATAAGATTCACAGGGTCGACTTCACACAACTATATCTTCCTTAATATCGCTCAAGATATTTATTATCCCCACTTTTTAGAAAGATCATGAAAAGCTATTTCCAACAACGTAGGCATCACCTCAAACGGACAGTTGTGCAAGGAGAACCAACCCTCGACACAATAGATTATTTATCCTTGGAAAAAAACTGCAATATTACACAATCTACCCAAAAAACTATTCTCCCAATTTGCTCAAATTGCAACTCTAATAGTAATACCACTTGGTAAGATCCTCACGTAATGACAGAAATATGCCAAATAATAACACGCAAAATATAATAAGATCATGCAACATGAGATGTTGGTGGGCTGAGATTCCTTACTATGAAATATACTCCAAAATAGAATAATTCCCCAAACATAGGGCAATGCCATACAACACTTTTTAAGTGAGGAATAACTCCACAAGATCTCCCAATATAAGAATGCCACTTCGAGGGGGACTGAAATATCCCTTTTCAAACAAAATATGAATTCTAAAAAATTTCCCTTTTAATTTATTATGGAATTTTTTTGGATCACAAGACATACAACATTTGAAATATAATGCAAAATAATATAGGAATTCGCTTAAAATATAGACAATTCAATACTTGAAGGTTCAAATAGTAAGAATAAATGTAAATACTAATTATGTATTTGAATTTCAAGAAACCCCAGGTCAGTAAATTATTTATGGGTTGGTCTATGGTGGCTGCAATCTACCAAAACCCCTGAATTTTGCTCTCTGACTAGTATGGCCATGTTCACCTATGACGCCAACAACAAAATACCTTGTATTGTCAAATAAAACTCAATCCCTGTCAAAATTGTGATTTTTCCCCTTGTGCAGCTGCTACAATTTGTTGGCATGGTACAATAGACTTTCCCAAAACCCTAGACACTGCCAACAGACTGTAATGTCCCCATTTTTTGACTGAGATCTTGGCGGGACCTTTAGCCCATTCTTGTTTCTGATGGCTAAGGGTAGAAGAAAGTTATGGGACATGGTGGACCACTTGTGAAGAGTCACTAATGAAAAAGGTACTTTATATTCCTAATTTTGAGTTATGTTATAAGAAAACGTACTTTATGTATATTTCATTTAAGTGGGGGAGTTTTGGGTCTTGTCTTATAAGACTTAAGTTGATTTTTAAATTAACCCTCTCTTCTATTTTGGAGCGCTACACTTGAAGGAGGTTATTCAAGGAGAAGGAAAATTCATTTGAAGATTATGTGAATTGGATATTTGTATTTGATAATCAAGTATGTCAAGCTTGGTTGTTGAAGGTAGATGCTTGAAGAATGTTACCTTTCAAATTCTACTAGTTACTCTATAACGGTGTTTTGCAACACCACCTTTCAGAAATTGTGTGAAAACCTTGAAAAGCTTTTATATGCGAATTGTGAGTTGGGTGAATTGCTTGGAGCATTCGTGAGGTCATTAAAGAGTGGCGAATTGCTTGTGAGAGGAAGATTGTTGATTTCTCTCCTTAGGCGACTTGCCTTGAGAGCTTAGGATCATATTCGAAAGGCCTTGTTATTGGTGGAAACCCTCTCCTAGGGTTAAAGCAAATTTTATGTATTTTTCCTAATGGAGCGAATTGCCTTTGAAGTGAGATTGCATGTTTATTGGGCTGATTTATGCTTTGAAAATATTTAAAATTATTTCTATATTTTTCCCAAGAAGGGCAAATTGATTTGAAGGCTTGGGAGGCATTGTTGAGGCTTTATTTCAAAAGTTTGATATTCAAAAAATTATTTGCATTATTTTGGGTGAAAACTAGGGTTTTCAGAACTTTAGGATATCATTTGGGGGAACTTCCGTGGGTGGAAAATTCGGAAACTATTTTTATTTGATAGCTGCTATTTTTGTGATTGTTTGGAGTCCTTATTCATATTAAAATCCCGAGTATTTCAGAAGTTATGAATTTTTTAAGTTTTAGTTGTTTGAGGTAAATTAATTAATTATTGAGGGCAGATTTAAAAAGAGTAAATGTTGGTAATTGTTTGCTCAGAATTACAAAAAAATTTGAAGGGTTAAGGCATTGTAATTTTCAGTGTTTATTTCAAATTTGTTTTTGTGGAAAATCTTCTATTTTGGTCTTAGGTCCCAATTTGGATATCTTATAGTGATACCAAAGCCATATCTTGGCTAATCTGTGGGGTGAAAATAAGAACAAGGAATAGGGCATGGAAGCCATGGAGAGGATAAGGCTTCACAATGCAAGTAGAAGTCTAGAGAACTTATGCCAACCAGAAGATGTAATCAACACCTTGAAAGAAATAGAAAATATGTTACCCAAGGTGAGTCAATCTCCATATGCATCCATGAAGTGGGCAGTATAGCCCTAAATAACTGACTCGGTTCAGCATAAACTCTTGAGAGACACAAATGAAGAGGTAAGATTTTTGGTTGCTAATTGCATCCATGAGATTTTGAGACTAAATGCTCCCAAGGTTCCTTACAGTGATGAAATTATGAGGGAGATATTTCAGCTAATTGTGAAGAGTTTCCGAGGTCTTAAAGATGACATGGGAGACAACTTTGTTGGAAGGGTCACATTGCTAGAGACTATGGCAAATATCAGGTCATGTGTTTTAATGTTAGATTTGGAATGTGATGAGCTTGTTGTTGAAATGTTTCAACATTTCCTAGCAATAGCTTGTATGAATCTTACCCAAAATGTTGTAAACCATGTGCATAAAATCATGAGTTTGATACTCAAGGAGAGTGATGGTTTTTCCGAACCTCTATTATCTACTTTATTGATAGGTTTGTGGTTGAAAAAGGAAAAATTTCCAGCAGCACATATGATGGTTGGAAACATTGTTAAGGAGTGTGAAGAGGAGCTAAAGCCCTATTTGATAATGGAGCAGGTAGAGGAAAAGAATGAAGGGACAGCCCTTCATGAGACCTCCTATAAAGGAGGCAATGAAACAAAAAAAATCAGAATTTGATGGATGGCTCATAAGGCTGCAAGTTGATGATAAAAAGGAGGAAGTACAAGGTAAGGATCTTTTATTGGTGAAAGACGTTTATTTATTTTCAAATGATTGTATGCATGACAATGAAGCCACAAAGGGTGAAAGCAAGGAGCTTGAGCCAAAGAAGGATAAAGTTGAAGCAAGGCATCAATTATTGTTGACAAAGGAGTCAAGTTTGAAAATCTTGCACCAACCTTCCAATATCTGTTGACTGATTTTCAAAACAGCCATACAAAGAATCATGTGATTGAAAGTAATATCAGAAATTTAGAAGATACAAGGGTTGGAGATGTCTCCACTAATTCAACTTCACCAAATGAGAACAAATTTTTCATCACTCCATGGAAGCATGCAAGAAAAGGTGACAAAATGGAGGTTATGGTTTCCAATATGAGGCATGTGGACTCCTTGATCCGAGTTCACAATTATTGGCACCAAGAGGTATGGGATCCGGGTAATTTTATGAGTTTTACAAAGGTTCTCAATTCTGATTTTATTTTCTTTATGACTGATTCCATGGGCCTGATAAAGAAATTAGAGTTGTTTGGGGGATATGAGGATCATACCAAGGGGGAAGATGAAGTGAAGGACATGGAAATACATCATGTAAGTGGTAAGCATCACAATTCATTGGATGTATTCGGTATGCTACATGTAATGATTGTGATTGGAGGGAAAAAGCAAGCAATCCAGGTCAGTTACAATCCTTATACAGCTCCCTTCTATGATGTTTTAAGGGAACTTACCAAGAAAACAACTTGGTTAATCATGAGACTAGTAATGGGGGACAAGTACCATGACCAATGGGTCATTATAAGGGCTGCTGGTAATAATCTGACTGTTGTTTATGGCATTTTTAGCTTGTTTCCATTACGATTTCTTGTTAACATATTGTACCTGGGTCCTAGGGAGGTGAGCTTCACACACTCCAACAGAATGAAGATGGTTCAAGGTTGTATAAGCGAATTTCCAGCCAATATAAGGGAAAGAAGGGGAAAGGAAGTTGCTACAGCCATGAAAAGAGCAACATGAACATATCTTCTGAATTCCCAATAAGGGAGAGTTGTAAGGGTAACTTTGAGAGTATGGATATAAGATTGAGACCCCTCTTGGAAGGGGCAAAGACCCAAAGGATGAACAGCAGAGAGAAAGGTGAGTTTTTGAAGAAAATTTTGTCTCATACTCGCTCAATAATTTTTGAATTTGTGTGTTCAAATTTGCTGCCCATTACCATCATCCAATAAAATGTTGTTGACATCCTACAGCCAAGGAAAGGGTTTGAAAATTCAAGCTACGTTGCAGAGGTATGCCCTCCCCCCTGGCGCCTCCTATTTGGAGACGCCTCCGGCACGGGGGCATCCCGGGCACTCCCGAAGGCATCCGTGGCCGTGCCGAAAACTTCCGGCACGACCACGGACGCCTCCGAGAGTGCCCAGGACGTCTCCAAGCGTGCCCAAGGGATTCTGGCAGAAAAATGGTGAAAAACTTTATAAAAAAAACTCAGAAAATCCTTTTAAAAAAAAAACCCTAAAAACTAAGCAACCCTAAACGCCGTTGATGGCTTATAAAAGCAGCCCTTCCCTCTTAAAAAATTTAAGTATGGCGAAACAATGGAAGTGAACAAAAAATTTAAAAAAATGTAAATCCAGTCCGAACCCAACAGTATATAAATAAAATAAACATTTAAGTATAAGTTTATACTTTAGGTTATATTTTATTTATATATACTTTCAGGATGTTTGTGTAGGAACCCCAAGTTCCCTCTGATTCTGACAACTAACGGTTTATATGTTTTTTCTGAGGTTTTTGAATTTTTTATTGTTTGAGTTTTTTGTCAGTTTTTGAAAGAAATGCGGATTTGCATAAAATGATAAATAAATCCTATAAAATTTACTGAATATCGAAAAGACTATTTTTGTATTAAAAAGGAAACCCTAGTTGCATGAGTTTACAAAAAAAACTTGTTGTTTGGTTCAAGAAAAACCTGACTGTTCGCTGCCCAAATAAACTGATGACTGCTGCCAAAAATCAGGCGCGGTACAGTCCGTACGGCGCCGTACGGACGCCGTCCGTACGGTACGGACAGGTACTCTTTTTTTTTTTTTTTTTTGACAGAAAAAACCCTGCGCCCTGCTCTTATGATGTTTGTCCTCTGCTGTAGATGGTACGGCCAGGTACAGGTACGGCTGAGATAAAACCAGCAATTAATGCTGCTGTACGAACTGTCTTCTGGCTATTTCAACCTCCAAAAATGGGCGCCTAAATGATCCCTGCCTGAAGAAGGAATAACCCTGATGAAAACCTGTGATGATAACCTCTGAAAAACAATGTCTTCTCCTGAATGAAGAAAACCCCGACTGCAATAAATCAGGTGTTATTTCACACCCTCTGAATTGCTTCCAATGGAGATGGCACGTTCTCCAAGGAAAATGAACTCGAACCCCTGAAGCTCTAGCTCAGACAAATTTGATCAATTTTCAATTCTCCAAATGACATAATGGCGCTCCTCCCAATGCAGAAGTATATATAACCAAAGAGGTGCGATTTCCACTATAATAGGACTTTTTAATTAAAAATCGCAATTCTTTAATTATTTTAATATTTTCAACTTAGGCCAAATTTTATAATAATATTAAATTTGGCCCCTTCCTGATGATGGGCGCCCCCTCAGCATTAAATCACTTAAGTTATAATTTTTAATTATAACTTAATATAATAATCTCGTAATATTAATATTTAATTAATGCAATTAAATATTAATATTTCCCTCGTTACTCGCCCGATGACCGAACCGTCTGAAGCGGTCATATACTGGAGTGATTCCGAATGCTGTCAACCCATATTGCCAAAAATAGCAGGGGTCCCACACTGACCACCAAGAACTGCTAAAAATAGTAACTTCTGCCAAAAGTGTCCGATCGAGCCCAAACGAAAGCCAACTGATCAAACTCTGCCGATCTGAAGCATGTGCCAAGCTCCCAGGTGACCCTCTATCCAAACGATCAGCCTACGAGGGTCGTATGATAGGCTAATCCTGTGCTCCGAGAGATGTCACTGAGAAGGGAACATGACAGTTTGAGAGGGGTTTCGGACCGCTAGGAGGTATAATGCAAATTCTAGGTTTTGGAGGATCCTATCATATTTCAGAGTTAGTCAGATTCCAGGGTTTCAGGGTTTCAGACTTAGCCATACTTCAGGGTTTCAAGATTTCAAGGAGACATCATAGGAGGTATGAAAGCTGCATGAAGGGATGTATGCGTGATAGAATAGTATGAGAATATCTCTCGCAAAGTGCCACAAGCCGATCCCACCCCATTCCCTGTGCACCCCTTAAGGCATGCACTCTGTGACATTCAATGCACCGAAGAGCCCTTGTGAGAGAAAGTGTCAGTAAATGATAAAGTTGAAAAATAATGGGAGTGGCATTCATGATTTTGTGGGCAATCGAGATGATTTATTCTAGATTTGAATGTACATCTTGTCTTTGAAGTAATGAATGAATGAATATTATATATTTTTAAGTGTTTTATCATTTATAGACAAATATTTTCATACTATGTAGTTTCAAGTGTTTTACTAAAAAAATGAGTAATATATATACACAGACATACCCACATACCCGAGACGTCCCCATATCCGTACCCGTACCCGTACCCAAACAACATAGAATTCAAGTGCAGGGTCTGATTTTTTACACAGAAATTTATAAGTTAGTAAAAAAATCCCAGCCCCCTATTGCGGTCAACAAGGTTGAAATTTGGAGCATGCTACAGGCCAAAGTAAGGAGTTGTACACAAACCAAGTTTGACTTTTGCCACTCAAAAAATCCTGAAGTAATGATGTAAACTCAACAATATCATAAGGTCACGAATTCTGATTTTTTTGACTTATTACAGCTCTTAACAAGTTCTGGAAATGCTCATGATTGGGCACACTTATTGCATGATAAAGAATGGGAAGATATGAGGAAGGTACAACACTACCTTTTGTGTGAAATAGAGCTTTTGTTTGATTCATATGGTATTCCTCATATACATGAAGGGCTTGATATAGGAAGGTCAACAAGAGGCTACTTGGCACACATGATGAGACATGCCCAAGGGAGGTTGCATCTACATGTTATTCTTTTCCAAGGTATGCTTCCAAAGAAATTCGTTGTTAATCTTCTTTCTCTAACTTGGAAGGGTCTTCCATGGCGTGTAGGAGCCACGCAAGGGTTGTTGGAGAGTGGCCATCATAATGTGCAAGCAAGGAATAAAGTGCAAAGGGAAATTTTCATATGGGTCAGCAAGGTATTACTTTCTGATTACATTTCTTTTGATGACTCTTGGTCAAATGGCACACTTTGTAGGGGCAAGTTGGTATCTATGGGAGATGTGTGGGTGAAGAGCTTCCCCAAATTCAACTTGGTAATGAATAAGGTGACCAATTGGAGCAATGGCAAGGCTGTTCATCACCACTACAGCCCGTCCCACAGCAGGTACACTTTTGTTTATGAAATATCTTCTTCATTGTTAAAGAGTTCATTGATTATGTCTTCAAATGGGAGGTCTATAGCCCTTGATGGTTATGTTTTGGGAGATTTGGGACATGTTATGCAGAATAATAGCAACTGTTATGAGTTTTTTACAATAGAATACACATGGGACAACCTTTTGGTTGGGCAGGTGATGAACCTAAGGGCTGATATGGAGTTTGCTAGAGGCTGCCATAGCACTTTCTGCACTATGGGCAGCCTTTGAAATACAGGAACAGCAGTGGGAGATGTCAGATTGAGGTTTTCCCTCCTTGGGAAACAATCACAGGTGGACATTGTATCATAAGGTATGTTGGGACATCCCCCTTGGATTTTGCAATTGCTTGAGGACAAGCAATTTTGGCAGGGAGGACTGTAATGTCCCCATTTTTTTATTGAGATCTTGGTGGGACCCTTAGCCCATTCTTGTTTCCGATGGACAAGGGCAGAAGAAGGTTATAGGACATGGTGGACCACTTGTGAAGAGTTATTAATGAAAAAGGCACTTTATATTTCAAATTTTGAGTTATGTTCTGAGAAAAAGTACTTTATGTATATTTCACTTAAGTGGGGGAGTTTTCGGTCTTGGTTTATAAGACTTAAGTTGATTTTTAAATTAACCCTCTCTTCTATTTTGGAGTGCTACACTCGGAGGAGGTTATTTACGGAGGAGGATTCATTTGAAGATTATGTGAATTTGGATATTTGGATTTGATAATCAAGTATGTCAAGCTTGGTTGTTGAAGGTAGATGCTTGAAGAATGTTACCCTTCAAGTTCTACTAGTTACTCTATAACGGTGTTTTGCAACACCGTCTTTCAAAAATTGTGTGAACACCTTGGAAAGCTTCTATATGCAAATTTGCAAGTTCCTAAGGTGGACGAATTGCTTAGAAGAGTTGGGCGAATTACTTGGAGGGTTTGTGCGGTCATTAAAGGGTGGCAAATTGCTTGTGAGGGGAAGATTGTTGATTTCTCTCCTTGGGTGACCTGCTTGGGAGCTTGGGATCATATTTGAAAAGCCTTGTTATTGGTGGAAACCTTCTCCTAGGGTTAAGGTAAATTTTATGTATTTTTCCTGGTGGGGAAAATTGCCTTTGAGATGAGATTGCATGTTTATTGCGCTGATTTATGCTTCGTAAATATTTAAAATTATTTCTATATTTTTCCCAAGAAGGGCAAATTGGTTTGAAGGCTTGGGAGGCATTGTTGAGTCTTTATTTCAAGGGTTTGATATTTAAAAAATTATTTGCATAGTTTTGGGTGAAAAACTAAGATTTTCAGAACTTCGAGATATCATTTGGGGGACCTCCTGTGGGTGGAAAATTCTGAAACTATTTTTATTTCATAGCTACTATTCTTGTGATCGTTTTGGTCAGTGCTCATTCATATTAAAATCCCAAGTATTTCAAAGGTTATGAATTTTCTAAGTTTCAGCTCCTTGAGGTGAATAAATTAATTATTAAGAGCATATTTGAAAAGAATAAAAGTTGGTAATTGTTTGCTCAGAATTACAGATTTTTTTGAAGGGTTAAGGGGCTGTAATTTTCAGTGTTTATTTCAGGTTTGTTTGAGTTTCTAGAAAATCCTTTATTTTCGTCTTAGGTCCCAATTTGAGGATCTTACACAAAGAGGTAACGGCGACAGAAGGAAAGCTATGACAGTTGTACGGTGTGCAATTTCCTTAATTGTTGATGTACGACAGTGTTGGGTGGTCAAGGAATTGCCAACAGCGAGCTGGGAGGTGACACTAGACCTTAGGGATGCTGAAATTATTGTGGTAAAACCCTAAAGTGTTGCGATCTCCTTTGGCAGGGCCACAACAAGCCCTAGAATGATACAATCTTCCCTTAAAGGGTTTGTTGCTGCTTGAAACTGTTGGGAGGTGTGACTCCCTTGTATGAGGGCTGCAATTTGATTTTCAAACTGAATTTATTAGTCAATCCCTTGATCACGAAACCCCGATTTTTTATTCTCTGCAAATAACATGTTATGTTTGATCAGTTGTAATCCTTGTGCGGAATTACCTCTGAGAATTTGAGGGTTTTCGTCCCCAATTCCATTCACCAGGAGGGGTTTCGTCCTTTGGTTTGGCTACAAAGAGGGTTTCCATCCTTTTGCAACAGTACAAGGAATCCTAGATTCATTCATGAATTTGACAAAACGAATGATCAATAATAGTGAAAATCATTGCCCCTCTTGTCATTTTATAAAATTTACTTCTGTCAATCCGTCCTAACCCTAATGTAATTATAATTACCTTTTAGTTTAATATTCACCTTTTTCCTCATAATAATAATTACCTTTTTATTTGGCCATTTAATTAATTTGATTTTTGGCCCCACTCAATTAATAATAATGACTTACGTGTCTCTTTTTAAGTGATTATCATAAAGTGTGGTTGGGGAACAACTTAAAACATTATTATCAAATTATTATTTTCTTTATTTGAAATAGGGGACATGACAAGGCCAATGTCATACAATACTCTTTAAGGAATAACTCCACGAGATCTTCCAATATAAGAATGCCACTTCGAAGGGGACAACCTCCAAAATGATTCCAACCAAATGGAATACCTTCTATATGCTTCACATCCACCACAATGATATTCACCTCTTTTATATAGACCTATTAATAATAATGGAGGGGTAAACCATCAATCCAAACATATGCAACATTAACCAATATAAATAATACCCAAGTTACCCATTTGACCCAATATACCTAAGGGCAATGTATGCCACATGTCAACATCTCCATCAAACCATCAACAAAGATTTGCCAGCAAGGACCACATCTACCACCATGTTGTTTTGGCGAGAATTTCACTCTAGAGCGGTAGATTAATGATGGCAAGTGATGGAAATGGGGAGAATGGTACGTTTGCATTATGGACGAATGGGTTCAAGTGGATTTGAATTCAAATGAACCGTTTCTATTCCAAGTCCAAGTACACGCCCCCACTAGTACATCCTATGCAATGACAAACCCTTGGTTATTGCACCATTCAACATTCGCGCCTTTGATGTCTTCACAACATCTAGCTTTTACTCTCATAACTCACATGGATCTTTGGAGGCATAGGCTTGTCCCAAATCTAAGAAAAATATTCATGATCTTTGCCATAATTTCCAAAGATTTTTTCAATTTGAAAGCACTTGAGTACAAGTAGGGATGCTCCGACAATGACACCCAGACGCAGCCCTAGGCTTCAAAAACAACATATAAAGGGAACAGTTCCATACTGCAAATGCAAGTGTCTTTATACAAAGAATAAGCTTCTGAGAGTTGTTGATGCCTTTACCAATGCAGCATATAACTCCATCCCTCAGCTCAAACCAGCAAGAATGGATTCCTCTGCAAGTGGAGAGCAGCCCATAAGTATATATGATGAGGAACTTGCTATAGTACCTCAAGTGACCAGAGGTATGCAGCATCTACATGTCCAACCCTTTGGTATGTAACAAACACTTCTCCACCAGCACTCAAATAATACTCAAACCCCTCCAGGGTTAGCTAACCCTAGGGCCAATCTTCCTCCTAGGTTGCAACAACCCACTCAAGTTTATTCATTTAATGACATTTGTTAATTGAATTGGGTGACATCCTAATCCCCCTCGCTATCAAAGTCCACACATGTCCACCTTCACTCCTACTAGCTCTTCTGGCCCCAATAAATTGGCTTTCAACACTTTACTAGAGCTACCCCCACTCATTGGTCAGTTTCAGCACCAATTGACTTGCCTAGCAGTCAGCCCATCTATCAAACCACTGACCACCCAGATAGCCATAAGAGCACTTAAAATGAATTTGCAGAACCTAATAAGAACTCTTCTCTTGTCAAAGTTTTGTATACTATAATTGAACATCGACAATTTGGAGAAGAACAAAGATGAAAAATGGGTGCAAATTTCCTTCCTGGGAAAGCGTTCTACCCACATGGGGAACTATATTCAACATCAAAAGGAGTGCATTCAACAACAAAAGGAGTGTCTAAGGTACCTAGTGCAAAATTTCCATCAGCACCAGAGCCACATAGAGGCCACTGAACAACTGCTAGAGTCCGGGCATGCTAAAACAAGGCTTGCTGAAATTCTTCAACAGCAGTGGACCCAGCAGCCTGTGCCCAAAGGCAGGCAACCCAACCTGAAAGCTCAGTCGAATCTACCATAAGAGTGGCTGAGCTGAATTTCCCTATTTACAGGCTCCAAGCATAGCAAGCTGCTCCTAATTAGCATCCCCATGACACAAGCAATGCCCCAATGGAAGGAGAAAAGCCTGATTCTGCACCTAAAGGGTTTCAAATCCCTAAGGGACGGGCAAACTAGTAATGGTACATGCGAAGTTTTGAGAAGTTCAAACAATGTAGTGTCACATTTTACAAGGACATTTTTGTAAAAGAATCAAGTATGGGAAAGTAAATGGATATTTCCCAGTTATCTATGTTGAAGATATACTTGGGTCTAAGCTGTTGGGAGGTCCATGTAGAGATTTATATGTAAGTTGTAGTGATGATAATTTCAGTAGTAGCTGCTCTTTTTCACATTGATGATTATGTTGGTAGATTTAGAGTCTTTAACTTTTAGTTCTTTAGGTTTCTTTAGTTTCTCTTTTTAAAGATCTTCTGGTCTTTTGATCCTGCTGGGTCTTGAATTGTAAAAATGTTCTGCAGCAGAAATACCAACATCCCTGATTCTGATGCAGGTTAGGAATGGTACTTCTGTAAACCTAGATTTATCTGATTTGTGCATGTTAGAAATATAACTAATGCAAATAATGACAGTACTGAGAATTTATCAATTTTTATATTGTACCTATTAGTATTAAATTAAAGAAATTGGTCAACTTAAGAAAACAACTTGTGCAGGAAAGTACAATTCAAGCTGCTAGTTGTAGTAGCGTTTAATTACCAAGCTAAAACTAAAGATATACACTTGAGAATATATAAATAATGAAACATTTACGATGTCATTAGATTCAAAATATAGCCAGATGTTCCCACAAATGTTGCAGAGTCATATATCCATCATTTCTCTAGTTTCTGATAACAAGAAATCTTATTCCAATCTATCCTTGGATTCATCCTTTATTTTTAAAAAATGCATGTGTCTAATAAACAAATTCAAATATAGGATCAGATTTCCAAACTCACAAATATACAAACCAACTGAAGCTCCAGCCCAAATAATTTCGACAAATATAACAATCCTACAAAATACAAGCACGCATACGTCAGCAAAAATACATACAATGCATTATTTTTATTCGTGGGGCAATGATTTGAGGTCAACCAAATACAATATTATTGTAAATTCAACAGGGGTTAAATACAATAAACAATCGATCATATTCAATATGCAAACATACAATTATATAAGATAGGCAGTTCCTACATTCAAGGAGAGCTAAACTCCATGAATATCTCCTATAACAACTCAACACTATTTTACGTGATTTGTTGTAACTTACATAACAAATAAACACAAGCACTAATACATAGCATTTCCTAACATTCCACCCCCGCCCCCCGCTTAATGCGAATATGGGGAAGATTACATTCTCAAAAAGTTGAACCACCTCCTGAAAGCACTACTTCGACCAAGTACAACTCCATAAATTCTCTCTTTAGCCTTGTGAAAGCATAGCTACGATCCAAATTATGTAGGACTAATCCCTTCCTCTTTGAGTTCCTGCGAGACATTCCCTTCCTCCTTGGGTGCTGGAATTCTGAATTTCTAAGATTCACAAGCTCGGAACTAGATGAACAACTATTTACACTATGTTTACCTCGAAATCATCTCATGCTCCCCAGAAGTGAGTTTCCTGAAAACATGAATCTTTCTCAAATTTCTACAAAGGGATTTATTCAACAAACCAACAACATACTGCAAAATAGGAACACTGAAAATGAAACACACATTGCAACATAAAGCAAACACAATACCAAAAACATGTCACAACATCATGGCACGACCCCGTCGCTTGTGACTGACGAGAAGATGTTGAAAGTCCTCCAACCTCCATTGCCTCCAACCTCCAAACAAGAAGTTGTTTTAGTATACAAAGTCTTTAGAGTTATAACCATCGTCTTCATTCAATGGTTCATCTTCATGATCCGATTCCTCTTCTTTGATCGCATTGGCTTCATTTGTTTTGAGTTTTCCTTTTAGAAGATCATTAGCTCGAGTTCTGCAATACTTAGATGTATGCCCCTTTTTCTTGTAGTAAAAACACTCAGTTTCTTCCTTGCTTATAGAGAACTTTTTACAATTCTTTTTTACATAAAATGCAGTTTCTTCTACTTCTTTAGTTATTTTTTCTTCACCTAGGAGAGCTGAAATCATATCTTCCAAAGACTAGGAAGGCATTTGTCCAAGAGTGAAAACAACACTCCTGTATTTGAGAGGCAAACTACTCAATAATATAGTTTTTGCATCCTCATCATCAACAAGAGCTTTAACTTCTACTAGTTGTCTCATGAGAGATCTCAACGCATTGATATGACTTGACATTGAAACTTTTTAGTTTAAAATTTTAAATAATTGCAATTTTAGAGAAAATTTGGCATTAAGTGCTTTAGCACCAAATGTTTTATTGAGATTTACCCAGATTTTTATGGATGGTTTCTTCCAATCCACATAGTGCAATTCAAAGTCTGATAGTGCAAGGCCGATCATGGCTCTGGGTTTATCATCTCGACTTCGCCATTCTAATATCTTACTAGGATCTGCTGGTGATTTCTCATTACCATTTACTATTCTCCACAAATTTTTAATCATCAACTGCATCTGAATCTTGACTTTCCAAGTGTGGAAATTGAAATATTAAACTTTTTCAATGGTATGTCCGTTGTTAAAAACAATAAACCAAGACGTTTGTTTCAACCGAGAATGCATATGTTTACAAAATTGAAAATGACTCGGCTATAATGACTCACAATGACACTTTTTACAATTACAAATGGAACATTAATCCAAACTTATGAGAGATGTTTGACTCAAAATATGACAATAAAACAAACTTATAGTTTTATACATGATAAAGCTAAAAACTCTATATTCGAAACTCACACCACTAAACAAATATTAACTTGGACTCTATACATGCCTTAGACTAAGACTTTGTTTTTGTTTATAAAGACAACTAAATAAATCAAAAAACTATATGATAAACCAAAAAATAAGAAAAAAAAAACTGATATGTAGGACTGCACAGACCGAGTAGTATAGTTTTCAAAAAAATGCGCTCAACTGGTGAAGATCAAAAACATCATACTATAACACCATGACCAGCAAATCCATCAGTTTCAAACCAGCTTTAACTGATGCAAAACTTAATTAATTCCGAGAAATAGAAAAGCGCAGGTCTATCCATTCCATAAGCACAGAAAAACACGTACTAAGCTTAGAAATAGAAAAGCACAAACCTTTTTAATGGCTGGAACTCAACCAAAGCACTTTAGCTGGGACTACACCAAATCGCCATGTGAATGAAGCACAAAACATAAATAAAACCAGCCTACAGTGTTAGTTATACTGCATATAGACAAACGGCAACAGAGACTGATACGCAGATCATAAGGCAAGCAAGATAACGCATGGATTTAATAGTAGAACGATTGTGGTAGGATTGCGTTGAGTGCATGGGTCTGATCTCAATAACCTCTCAATATTTTAGTTATTTGTAGGAAATAGATCATAGATAGCTCTAGTACCAAATGTAAATTCAACAGGGATTAAATAAAATAAAAATGTCATATTCCCCTTTTTGACATGAGCCACTTAGAGTCTTTAGCCTTAAAATTTGTTCCCAAAAGGCTAAGGGAAAAGAAGAAAGAGAACATTGAGGATCCACTTTAAGAACAATTATTGAAAAAGGTACATTATAAATTGTAATTTGCACTTCATTTCTGAAAGGCACCTTTTTTATCCTAATTTCACTTAAGTTGGAGCCTTATTGAGGGTCATATGCACCCATGGGCTAAAAAAAAATTATAAGAATGTTTTGTTATATTTAAAAATGAATTTTCCCTCCTTTATTTGGAGGTTTCATTTAGGGGCTTGGGCTATTAAAAGAAAAAGTGGACTCCATTTGAAGGTTATGCATTTTATAAAATTGAATTTAATGCTCAAGTATGTTAAGCTTCGCTATAGTATCTTGAAGACGAAAACCTTCAAGTGCTCAAAAGTATGGAGACGAAGCCCTTCACATCCTCATTTGAGTAGCTCTAAAATTGTGCTTAAACAGTTGAATTTCAAATAGAAAAAGTTGACGACTTGCTTCTAGAGGTCGTTTGCTTGTGTGGAAGGCCATTTCTAAGGTGGCGATTTGCTTGGAAGGTTGAAGACCCCTCTTGGAGGGTTGCACTACATAGGAAACCCTCTCCTAGGGTTTGACAAATATTTTAGGAATTATTTCCCACTAGGCAATGTTGACAAACCTTCCACAAGTCAGATTTTCTCTTGCCACTTGGAAAGTTCTCATCTCTAGCCAAGGAAGGAAGAATACATGGTTTTCCTTGACCAAAATAGGTCATTTCTACGGACTCTGCAAGATTTCTACGGACTCTGCAGGTCATTTCTACGGACTCTCCGGACACTTAGGCGACAAAAGGGCCTTTGCAACTTTTCCGAAAGGCAATTTTAGAGGCCAAACAGCCCTTGCAGAGGGCAGAAAAGACAGAAAGAGCCAATGAGAAAATCCGAAAGCTTCGGGAAAAGGGCGAAGGCAAAAAAGATGAATTCTTTCGGACTTTTGTCCGAAGGAATTCCTTCGGACAAAAAGTCCGAAGAAATTCGGAAAACCACATAGACAAAAAAGTCCGCACAAGGAAAAGCCAAGGAATTAATTCGGAAGAGGCATTTTCAAGAATTTTGAAGGGCAAGGTACCCTTCGGAAGGGTCACTTTCAAAAAAGCCGAAGGACACCTACCCTTCGGGCAAGGACAAGGCCAAATTCAGAGACCGTTGCAAAAAACCCGGGGGCCCTCCAATTTTTCCGAAGGGCTCAAGCGGAGGACACTTGGTCGGTTGCGGAGGGCACTTGGTCAGTGCCGAAGGGTACTTATCTTGCCGAAGGTCACATTGAAATAGAGCAAAGGCAAAGACATATCCTTCGGACTTTTTGTCTGAAGAAATTTGGAAGTGTCTACGGAGGCCAAAAGACAAAAGACAAAGGCAAAACAAAGAAAATGAATTCTTTCGGACTTTTGTTCGAAGGAATTCCTTCGGACAAAAAGTCCGAAGAAATTCGGAAGCTTGCACAAAACAAAAAGGCCGCAGTAAAACGAAGACGCAACAAAGGAAGATATACTTCGGACTTTTGTCCAAAGGAATTCGGAGAAAGGCTGCGAAAAATAAGCCCGATAAAATTAACCCGAATAAACCGAGATAATTCTTGCGGACTTTTTTCGCGGGAATATGACTTAGCGTTCAATACAAAAGGCCGACAAAGCAAAAGACCGCGGGAAAAATCCCGAACAAAAAAGAGTAAAGGAAGGTATCCAAAGAGAGAGAAGTCCGAAGGAATTCTACAAAAATAAACCCAAAAGAAATTGCCAAGCAGAGAAATCCAAAGGAAATAAGAAGACTAAAGGTGACGTCCCGCTAGCCGTCAAATTTTGACTCCGAGAAGTAACCATTGGAACAGGGGTAAAGCCGGAGTTCCGAAAGCAAGCCCAATGGGGAAAATATAAACCGGATATAATTAGACAAATACATCCAAATATAGAATCCCACCAGAAATAGACACGAACAGCAGACCAGAATAGGACAGAATACATGCAAGCAAAGAGCTATTTTCGAACATCGGTCAAAGCTTCAGTTGACTGGCTGCTAAAGTCCTGTTCGTCTCCAGCCAACTCATGCATCCGAAAGTCCAACTTAGCATGATCTCTTCATTTAACTCAGCTTTCAAACGCTACAACTTGGCATCAAGCAGCGCACATGGAGTTCTAAAATTGACATTTGTGTGTATTTCCATGCAAAAAGAGGTGGGCAGTTCATAACAAAGATAACTTCGCTTCATCAAGCGAAGAAGCTTCATGCAAGGACAAAAAAGAAAATATATTTTATTGAAAGGCCAAGTAAAGCCTTGAGTTAACCAAAGTGAATATTTTTCTTCAAGTTTCTACACCAATCTGTGGCCTCTTGTAATTTTTTATATAAACGATTTCAGCCTTGATTAAAAATGATCCAATCTCTCTTGGTTAGACTAGACTCTGCCATTGGTGAGTTGTGTAACCTCTTCGATCAATAAGGACTATATTTTCAGATTTCAAGCGTTGGCATAGTGTATATTTCTTCAGCAATTTGCATAAGTGGTAGATTTCTCTCCCTTTCCAAATTATGTTTCATACCTAGTTGCTAAATTATCTGTGCAAGGCTGTTCAGTGTTCTTTATTGTCTTTTGTTGAAACTGTAAATGGATGTTAGGTGGCCGCAAAGTATCTTTTATCAAACCTCTCTCCATCGTTTTCCCTCAAGTTTTAGATATTGGATCGAACCTCTGCATGAAATACTTATGCATAAGTGATTAATTGAAGTCTAAGGTCTTCCTTCTCCCTTGTTCGTTCAGTGTTCAAAGTTCCAAGTTGAGTGGATCAAAATTTTGGTGTATCACCCCCTTTAGGTAGGATTTCCCCTTTAAGTTTTCATTCTCCCTTTTCCACGGTAGTCTGCAGCGTAGAGTAGAGATCCTAATTGATACATCATACAGGAACCAACCTTCTCTAGAGGTTCTTCTCACTATTGAGGCACCCACCCTCGTGAGAAGATCCCATTGTTTCAGCCAGATAGAGAACTGGTCGTTTCACGCACGTCTTCGAATCAAGGCACAGCTCCAAGTTGACAATAGGCAACTTGGTCCCCTAGGGTTTGGAGATCATTGGAGGACCCTTTAAGGCAAAAACAATTCAGAAAATTATTTATGTATTTTTGGCAAGTGGGACGACCCACTCGAAGGCATTTTGGAGTCTTATAGACTGCTTCTAAGCATTAAATAATTCTGAATATTATTTATGTATTTGCTTGCTAATTTTCAAGGTTATTGGAGGTCATTTTGAAGCCATTGCTACTACAAAACTCTCTCTTATTTGCTGTTGTATTTTTCTGTGCATAGGCAACTTGTGAGGGTTGTTGATCTCATTTGGTGCTTCAATACACGTCTAATTACTGTTGAAAACTTCTGTATATTTTTTTTATCAATTTTGGTGAAGTGTGTTAGGGTTTAAGTGAGGAAATTGTCAAGAAACAGCTGCTACAATTTCAATCAAAAATTTGAATTATTGAAGGGCAAGGAACCAACAATATCATCTTCAATACGTTGTCAAAAAAAGTACTTATTACTGCTCTTGTTGGGAGTAATTGTTTACCTAGAATTTGTTGGTTTTGAAATCATAAATTACAATTTTATATAAAAATTTGTTGGAAAACCTCTATTTTGTTGAATTGTCTCATTTGAGAACATTACAAAACAATCAATCATATTCAATATGCAAACATACAAATATATAGGATAGGCAGTTCCTACATTCAAGGTGAGTTAATCTCCATGAATATCTCCTATAACAAATTTACGTGAGTTGTTGTGACTTACATAACAAATAAATATAAGCACTAATACCTAGGAATTGGGACAATTATGCCAATATATTGTGCCCATGCCAAAATGTTATTAAAAATTTTAGATTTCACTAAATAGTAAATACATTGTTTTCTTCAAAAAACATTTCAAAAAGCATAACCGTAAATGCCTCTTCCACAAAATGTTAGCAAATTGAATGACGGATTATAAAACAAAATGTTCTGGTCTTTTTAAGTGTCCCAAGCTATGGTCAAGTTATGCACCCATAGAAAACCTGTCCGTATACAGGCCATGATGCATATCTAGTGGCAGCTTGCTCTCCAATGTTAATATACAATAACAGACCAAGAAGCCACTACTGTATCTTAGCAGAAAAGTGTTTCCAACTTATTCAGCTGCTGCTTCTAGGTTGAAAACAGGTTTTCTTGTCCATTTCAAGGATGAAAAATATGACATATTCAGGCTCTTCTATATCTTGCTTTATTTTTATATTCTTCTTATCATCTCCACGAATGACAGAGTGATGCACAACAACGTAGAGATGAAACAGGGATTATTGAGAAGTCCTTAATACAAGAACATCAGTCTTCTGGCTACCTGCTTTATCACATCAAATTCTCAAGAAATAAAATTTACAAATGTTTTAAGCATTTACACTTTAAATCCGTCTAACATTATTCATGAACTTCAATTCATCCATTTGCTTTGAATGATTAATGTGTTTTCCAGGTAAAGCCTCAAAGTCATTTCTATACTGGAAATTGAAATGAATTGCCTTGCCTGTTACAGCCAAATGTTTCAGGAATTGAAATTTTTTCACTCATAATAAAACATGCAGACATACAACTAAGAGATGAACCAAATTTGAAACTGATATCTCAAAGTGACAGAAAGAAGTCAATGCAACTGAAAACGATACAAATGTATGAGTTAGAAAAACTACAAGAAATTTAGAAAACTAAGGAATTCTTAAAACATCTGCCAAGTCAACGCATCTAATCTTAATAAACCAATCACACAAGGTAACAAAATTAAACTAGAGCTTGACAACGTGACAAGAAAGTTGCATGTCTCTGTTGTGCAATCCACAAAATTAGCTACATGGTGTCTAGATCTCAGCATGTTCTACATTCAGAAGCTGATCCTACAAAATTTAACAATGAGTCCAAGTTTAGGTGCAAGCTAGTTTTAAAGCGCCAATTGTGGTCACTCAAGCACAAGGGCAGTCTATCTTGCCCATCATCTACAATCACAAACCCACCCAAAAATTGCTAAATAATATTCAAGAAAGATGCATAATCCACAGGCAAGAGAAATCATCGGTATGTGTTCTAAATAAAGCTTAGGAGGAATATTTATTACAAATCACAAATGACAATAAATGTGGTCTTGTACCTCAGATGATCCTATTCTCTCCCTCCCTCTTCATATGTCTCTAATCACTCTCCTAACATTCAAGATCAGAATTTGTTAATTAATAAACATCATTCCTCTTTGCATATTACTACCATTGTATCCCAGCCTTCTCAGTCTCGTTCTAGACAGAATGGATCTACTTCGATTCAGGGTCGGGGTTTCTTCCCCTTGTCTACAGCCTAGGCTACAAGGGCAGCCACACATTACAAGTTTTTTCAATACCACTAGAGTTTCATCACCCTTGGATGATAGGAGAGGTCCTAGGGAAGTAGCCAGATCCTTCTTAAGATTGCCCAGTCTAGCTCCCTCAGTCCCAAACATTCCCCTTTGAGCATTCTTATAACTTGCATTGGTCCTTTTGCAATGACAACCTGAGCCTTGCTGCATGCATGTCACAATGCTGGTCTCATGGCATGATCTCCCACTTTCATCTTCATCAACATTGTGCTTCATTGAGGGGTCCTCCTTCATGGATATCTGTACTTCTACTTAGTTCTTACGGTTCGGTTTTATCCACCTTAGGCTCACCCTCTCTTGTTATATTTACATTTGTTTAGTGTTCTCTATTTAGCGACTTTTCATAACCTAAGGTCATTTTCCCGTAGTACTTCTCTATTGTAATTGACTATACTTTTTTTAGTCTAGTTGACCTACTTTGGTCCTTCATGGACATTACTAATATTTCTTTCTTTCCTTCTTTAAAATTCTATTTGTTTTGTCGCTAAGTCTTCGAGATTACAAATCTTCTAAAATGGCAAGAAGACCTCATACATTGTCTAACAAGCTGTAACTAACACCGGATTATCCCTTATGTGACTAAAACTAGTCATGTGTGCCCCAGCATCAGCTTCAACCTATTAAGGAATTCTTGACAATCCTTCCACAGGCCAAAAATTGTCAACCTTACTATTCGGAAGACGGTTTTATGGGTACCATTTTGTCTTGTGAATCAGTTTCAGGTACTCAATAATGAAAAGGAAAAGGTTTTGCAAAGTTTAATCAAGCATAAATGCATATTTACAGCGACCCAAGGAGCCATCTACAGCAAAGGAAATTACAAAGGAAAGAGCCTACAGCAAAGGGAGTAATTCCTTCAGACTTTTTGTCCGAAGGAATACTTCGAAGAATAACAAAGGAAAGACCCGCAACCCAAAAGGTCTGCCAAAAGCAAAAAAACCCCAAGGAATAATTCCTTCGAACTTTTTGTCAGAAGGAATTCCTTCAGACAAAAGTCCGAAGAAATCCGAGAGAGAAGTCTGATTTTCTAAGGAGTAAGGACACCTGCAAAAAACCCAGGTGCCCTACAAAAAGCTCGGGTGCCCTACAATTTTTCCGAAAAGCCACAGAGGAAGGACAGAAGCCCTTGCGGAGAGCACTTGGTTGGTGACAGGACCATTCCAACATTCCCAAAGGGCACAAAGGAAGGACACGAGCCCTTGCGGAGGGCACTTGGTCGGTGTCAAGACATTTGAAATTTTTCCGAAGGACATTTCCAGCCATGGCCAAAGAAGACAAAGCAAATACCTTCGGACTTTTTGTCCGAAGGAATTCCTTCAGACAAAAAGTCCGAAGGAATTCAAAGAGTTTATAAAACAAAAAGAAAAACCCGACAAAAAAAATCTTAAGGAAAGAGAAGTGAAAACAAAGGAAAGATAATCCTTCGGACAAAAGTCCGCAGGAATTCCTTCAGACTTTTTGTCCGAAGGGTTAATTCGGGAAAAGAACAAATGGCAAAAGCCCGCAAAGTAAAAAGCCCGCGGAAATTCAAAAGACAAACGCCAGTCAAGGACAATTCAAGCGGACAATTTGTCCAAAGGAAATCCTTCGGAGGGTAAAGCCAAAGGCAAGGTCCGAGCACAGATCAGCCGAGGGAAATAAAGTCGCAGGAGAAGTGAAGGAACAAAGCCCGAAGGATAGGTACCCTTCAGGAAGGCTACAAACAAGAAGTTGGACATTTTGGAACATTTGTCCGAAGAGGCAAAGAAAGCAAAGGATAAATTCCTTCAAGCAAAAAAAAACACAAAATTCCCGCAGACAATTTGTCCGCAAGAGACGTCATAGACAAATGTCGAAGAAAAGGAAAGCCCGAAAATAACAAAAGTCTGAAGGAGACCGAGACCAAAGGGAAAGTCATAGACAATTCCCGCAGACATTTCATTTGCAGGAAAGTGAAAAAAACAAAAAAAAAAGCCCGATAGACAGCCAGATAAGAAAGTCCGCAGGAATAAACCCAAGAGCAACGCATGCACAAAAACAGAAACAGAAAATAGATAGCAAGGAAATAAATTCAACCTGAATATATCTCTTACTCAGCAAGGAGCTTCATGCAAGCACTTTCGTCCGTCTCAAGCTCGTAACACTCCAACAGCTCAACCAGAGTTCCAAATTCGGGCATCGAGTTGACTGTTCTAGATTTAGAATTGACTAATTGTTAAACGCCACATCTACTAGGAGCTTTCCATGCAAAGGAGAGTAATCTCTACGTTCCAACTCAGACTATCAAACGTTCCAACTCGGCTTCCAACGGATCAAGTCAGAGTTCTAAAATTGACATTGGCGTTGGATTTCATGCATGATATTATCATCTCATACTTTCAAACATTCCAACAATGCACAAAAAAGCTAAAATTGACATTGGTGTGGATTTCCATGCAAAGAGAGGTGGGCATTTTAATAAACAAAAACAAGTCCACTTCCTCTAGTGCAAGGAGCTTCATGCAAAGACAAAGGGAAAACATATTTTATTGAAAGGCAAAGTAAGCCTTCAGTTAATCTAAGTTGATCATCTTCTTTTCAACACCAATCTTTGGCTTTTGTAATTCTCTATAAGATGGCTTTTCAACCTTGTTAAAATCATCCTTCTCTTGGCAAGACCAGACTCTGTCATTGGTGAGTTGTGTAACCTCTTCGATCAATAGAAAGACTGTACTTTCAGATTTCAAGTGTTGGCATAGTGTATATTCATTCAGCAATTTGCATATATGATAGATTTTCCTCCCTTCCCAAATTCTGATTTGTACCTAGTTGCTAGCTTACCACATTATGCAAGTCATGTTCAGTGTTCTTTATGTCTTTTGCTGAAGCTGTAAGTGGATGTTAGGTGGCTGCAAAGTGTCTTGTATCAGACCTCTCTCCATCGTTTTCCCTCATGTTTTGGTCATTGGATCGAACATTTTCATGAAATATTTATGCATAAGTGATTGATTGAAATCGAAGGTCTTCATTTTCCCTTTTTCGTTCAATGTTCAAGGTTCCAAGTAGAGTGGATCAATCTTTTGGTGTATCACCGTTATTAGATAGGATTTTTCATTCAAGTTTCCTTCTCCATTTTCCATGGTAGTCCACAACACAGAGTAGAGATCCTCATTGATACATCGTACAGGAACCAGCGTTCTCTGGAAGTTCTTCTCACCATTGAGGCACCCACCCTCGTGACAAGATCCCATTGTTTCAACCGAATAGAGGATTGGCAATTTCATGTACGTCTTCGATTCAGGGCGCAACTCCAGGTTGACAATAGTTTTTGGCATGCCCAGAGGGACCACGAAAAGAGTTCTTCACATAGAGTTTTCGCAGCAGCGAAAGATATTCATTTACATCCAGTTGCAGAGTTCATAGCATAATTTAGGCAATCCATTCATGCCAAAGGTTACCACAAGATCATCAAGTAAAGGTATTCCGTTTGAATTTGTAACTTATAAAAGAGCAAGGTCTAGGAGGGCAAATCCATATCCTCAAATGGAATATTTACCTCCCCCTCATCCTACTGTTCTAGACACCGCAATCCCCACCATTCAGATGGTCGTTAGAAATCAAGTGTTTGCTCCATTCAATAGGGGAAGTCCACTAAATCTAGCACAGTTAGATGATATTCCTGTATCTGCCCTCAAAAGTATTCCATTCTTCTCAAAAAAAAATCAAACAACCCCTATTGAGCATATCCAGGATGTGGCTAATCTTTGTTCAGTTCATAATGTTGTTGAAGATAATGTTGCTATCAGATTACTAGTTGCTTCTTTCAAAGGAAAAGCATTACAGTGGTATAGAACCCTCTCACTTAGATCTGTTTCAACTTAGGATGAATTGGGTGCTGCCTTGATCCAACAATTTGAGGACAAATCTGATCACTTATCTTTAGTTAAGCAATTAACTGCCATACAGAGAGCTCCTCATGAGTTCATGTCTGATTTTAATCTCAAATTTCAGAAGACATGGCACAGGATACCAGTTTTGATTAAGCCATCACCTGAATATGCATTTCTATATTTTTTGAAAGCTCTCAATTCTGACATTAGTGTGATGATATAGTCAATGAGTGGTACTACTTTGCCAGATGCTTATGAAGTTGCAGTAAGGGCAGAAAATAGTCTGATTCAAGCAGTTAAGCTTTCTCCAAGACCTCCAATGCCCATATTTTCAGAGATAAGTTCTGTACCAGCCCTCCAAGTTCCTCAAATTCCATCCTTGGCTCCAATCCTAGCACCTCAACTTCCTTTGCAGCCCCTACTAGTCAATCTAATGAGATAGAAGAGTTGAAAAGTTCTTTACAATCTTTTGGAAATGAAATGGTATAGCTCAAAAAGCAGCAACTTCAGTCAAATAGGCCTTATCAACAGCAAAATCTGAACAGCTATCAACTCTTCAAAGATCAAAGGTCTCCTTCTCGGGGTTTTGGAGAAAATAGACCACCCTATCAAGCACAAGGAGCCATAACTCCAACTAAGCCATATGTTGCTCTTCATCCAAATGCTCCTTCCACTTCAAAAGCCATTGTTCCAACCCCACCTCAAAACAATTTGGTGCAGGATTCAGGTTGGCAGCCCTCAAATCTCAATGATGTTCAAAATCAGAACTTGGTATCACCAAATAGCACCATGCCACAGATGACACAAGAAGAGCTCTTTTTTCAAATGGGTCAATATCAAGATACAGGTTTAACATCACAAGGAGCGACTCAAAGGCAGCCTGATGCTATTAATGTAAATTGGCAGGGAGATGATCATGTCGTTTTTACTCAAAATGTAAAACTAACGTTTCAAATGGTCAAGTTGCAGCTATAACCTATCAAAGAACTAAAAGAACAGTTGTTGAGGAAGCCCAAGCAGTAGCAAATACTTCAAGTGCTCCTAATATTATTGCTCAAGGTGCAAAAGAGCAGCTTGCTGCCCCCACAGCCCAAAAAAATCAGAATGTAGAGGTTGGTAAAGTGCACCAAATACCTCTAATTCGTGAGCAGCGAGTACCACAAAAGGCGCAATCAAAGGTTAGTCCATCTCAGTTCAGTATTGTAGATAAGATGAAGAAGTCTAACGTCAGCATTAGCATGTGGGATTATCTTTCAATTCCAGGCCAAAAGGATAAACTCATTCAAAAACTTTCAGCTCTTGAATTGTCTCCAAAATCAGTTGATAAAGAAAGTGTTGTCTTGACAAATTCAGATCAGCCAACTAAGCAACAAGTACAGCAAGGAGATAAAATATCAAAGGTGGACAAAACTAAAGTAAAAACAAAAAAAACTTCCCCTTTTTATCTTTCTTTGATAGTGGGTGATACTTTAGTTCATAATTGTATGGTGGATAGTGGAGCTAACAGTACAGTGATGCCCAAACAGATTGCAAACAAGCTCGGCCTTGTTTATGAGCCAAATGTTAAAGGGGTATTGCAGTTGGATGGCTCACCAGCAAAAACGGTAGGCATTATCAAAGATTTGAAATTGACATTAAATGCATGTCTTAACATGACTATTCAGCAGGACGTTGTAGTGGTGGACCTGCCTCCTTATTTCGTTGTCTTTCAAGAGATTTCACCTCAAAGATTGGAGAATATTTATCAGTTGATTGGACCCACTTGTTGTTCAGGACCAGATATGGCACAAAAGTAACATTTCATTCAAAACCTATTGCACGTTTTCACATGGAGCCTTATACGCAAAGTGTGGTCAATACAAATTGTATCTCAAATGAAATACTACAAACTAGGGAAGTAGAAAAGGACTCACCTTTGGATGGAGTTCCAAATTTGTTTCTTGATGAGTGGGCTTCCACCTTGCATGAGCACGATCCCTACAAGTTGATTAAGAAGCTCTTGGTGTGTATTGTCTTCATGAGAACGCTGCACCAATTCCAGCCATGGTCAAAAAGGACAAATCTAATGAAGGCTTGTGGCAATTATACTTTGATGGATCAAGAAATAAGCATGGGACCAAAGCTGGAATGATGTTAATTTCTCCTACAAAACAAAGGTATTTCTCCTCTATTAAATTTCAATTTGGCTATTCAAACAAAGTTGTTGAATATGAAGCACTAGTCCATGGTTTGCAGTGGGCTAGGAAAATGAAAGCAAATTGTTTGCAAGTGTTTGGAGATAGTGAACTTGTAGTCCACCAAGTAAGAGGTTTGAATATATGCAAGAATATGTTGCTTAAATCTTATAGACACAGAGTATGGGATTTGCTTGAATATTTTCAGGGTTTAATACCAAGAGATAGGAATAAACATATTGATAGGTTCGCTGCTGTTGGGGCACAATTTGATATCCCAGCGGATGTAAAAAGTGATATTTTTCAATCACATATAAAGATAGTTGTAAGGCCTTCTGTTCTAGATAACCAAGAAAATTGACAGGTGTTTGAAAATGACAATCAAATTGTGAGATTTTTGCAGGAAGAGGCTGAGTTTTCTTTAAAAAATCAGTCAAAACGCTTACAGCAGAATGGTGATCAGATTGTACAACTGAAAACTAATAAGCTACTCAAGGAATTGGTCACTCTTGAAAATATTTTTAGTGAAGATGATGAGCTAAGGAAAGAGAAACCATCCTTGTCAACAAAAGAAGAGCACTATGCCAATGTAGAGATTGCAGCTGGTAAGATTTTGAAATTGGGCAAGGTATGCACTCCACAAAAGAAAACTTTCATTGAATTATGCACAAATTTTGCTGATATATTCGCATGGCAATACAGTGATCTCAAAGGTTTTGATCTAAATTTGGCCCAACACACTATTGAGTTAGAAGACGAAACTAAACCAGTAAGACAAAGACAAAGACCAATCAATCCAAAGCTTGAGTCTTTGATGAAAGCTGAACTTCACAAGCTCATAGAATCAGCTATCATATTTCCAATCAAGCACTCAACTTGGGTGGCAAACCTCGTTCTAGTTCGAAAAAAAAACGGTGAGATTCGTTTGTGTGTTGATTTCCGTGATTTAAACAAGGCTTCGCTTAAAAACCACTATCCATTGCCATCAATGGAACAAATTCTACAGTTTGTTCCAGATTCAGAGAGATTTTCTTTGTTGGATGGATATAGTGGTTACAATCAAATTTTGGTCAAAGAAGAGGACCAATTCAAGACAGCTTTCACGACTAAGTGGGGGACATTTGCATACAGAAAGATGCCATTCGGTTTGTCCAATGCTGGAGCAACCTTTCAGAGAGCCATGGATATGGCCTTCCAAAGCTTTCTTAACAGGTTTGTGCTTGTCTGTTTGGATGATATAACAATATTTTCAAAAGATGTAGACGATCACATGGTTCACCTCCGACAAGTTTTCGAAAGGTGTAGGCAATTTGGGATATCTCTAAATCCCAAAAAGTGTGTATTTTCAGTTCATGAAGGTAAGCTTCTCGGACATGTTTCAAAACACGGTTTAAACATAGATTCTGAAAGGATTCAATCCATTCTTACACTCTCCTTGCCTAAGAGCAAAAAGGCTTTGCTAAATTTCTTTGGAAAAATCAATTTTATAAAGAGATACATTTCAAATTTCGCTACTGTAGCTAAAACACTTACAGCCTTGTTAAAGAAAAATCAGAACTTCAGCTGGTCCAAGGAGGGAATAACAGGGTTTGAAAATGTCAAGAAAGCCATAGCAAGTGCTCCTACACTTTTAAATCCAGATTTTATGAAAGACTTCATTCTGCATACGTATGTTAATGTGGACACCATTTCAGGCATTCTTATGCAACAAAATCATGAAGATTTGGAACAGCCAATAGCTTTCTACAGCCAAGGCTTGCAGGAGTATGAGACAAGGTACTCTTTTGTTGAAAAACGCGTCCTTTCAGTTATAAGATCTCTGAAGAAATTTAGGCACTTGTTGTCTAATAATAAAATAAATCTAATGGTTGTTCATCCAAGCATCAAAGAATTTCTTCTAAACAAAGACATAAATGAGAAGAGCGCTGGTTGGATAACCAAAGTGATGGAATATGACATAGAAATTAAAATCACAAAGTTGGTTAGAGGCAAAGGACTTTGTGAGCATCTAGCTCAGGACTTACAAGAAACTAACAAAGTTGTTTTAGTGTCAAATGATGAAGAAATCGCTGTTGTTCACACCTCACCTTCCAGCTGGTTTCGTGATCTGGTAAGCTATCTGCAAGAAGGTTGTTACCCTTCTCACCTAAGTGCTTCAAAAAGAAGGTATTTCAGATTGCAATCAATTCCATTATTGCTCATTGACGGTGTTTTGTTCAAAAAGGATATCAATGGAATGTTACTAAGATGTGTGGAGCCAAGCCAAACTCAAAGATTACTTGAAGAATTCCATGATGGACTTGGTGGAGGGCACTTTTCTGCAAGAACTACAGCACTTAAAATCATGAGAGGTGGGTACTATTGGCCTACTATATTTGGTGATCTCTATACATGGGTTAAGAAGTGCAAACATTGTGCTATGTTTGTAGGAAAAGTTAAACTTGCAGCCCTGCCCCTTCAGCGAATTACAATGGATCAGCGATTTGTCCAGTGCAGATTGGACTTTATTGGTCTCATTAACCATCCTTCGAGTTCAGGGCATAAGTGGATTCTAACAGCTACAGACTACTTCACACGTTGGACGGAAGCAATTGCATTGAAAGAAGCAAACGAAACTAGCGTTTTTTATTTCTATGAAGGTTTGATCACTAGGTTTGGAGTTCCTTCGACCATTATTTCTGACAATGCAATGGCTTTTGTGGGATCTAGGATCAGCCAATGGGCTGTCCAACATGGAGTTTATCTCAGTACTTCATCGAACTATTATCCACAAGGAAATAGCGTTGTTGAATCTACAAACAAGAACCTCTTAAGAATCATACGGACTGTTGAAGACAATCAAAGGTCATGGCATCTCAAGTTGAAGTCAGCTTTATGGGCTGATAGGATCACCTACAAGAAGTCAATAGCCACCTCTCCCTACAAGCTAGTCTATAGTAAGGAAGCAAGGTTACCTATTTCTCTCGAGTTTCCAGCTTTAGAACTTATGAATTATCTTGAGTTGTTGGAGAATGAGCCTATGGAGATCAGGTATGCCGAGCTTATGGAGTTGGAAGAGACAAGAAATCAAGCCATGCTAGCCATGGAAAGTCATCAGGGACAGATGAAAAGAACATTTGACAAAGGAGCTTCCTCATGACGCTTCAATGAAAGAGATTTGGTCCTCAAATGCGATGAACATCAAACCAAACCAAGAAAGCACACAAAGTTTGATTCCCTTTGGAGTGGCCCATACATGATCTCCAGCTGCAAATCCCACAATGCCTTCCAACTTGCTAAGATGGACTACCAAGAGCTTCCAATCCCAGTCAATGGGATACATCTGAAACATTGCTATTGAAGAGCAAAACTCTATGTACATAGTTGTTTTTGCTTTCCACCAAGAGCTGTTCAAGCACAATAGTTTGCTTCAATTTTGTCCAATAAGTGCTTGTTTGCACATTTGCTTCTTAGTTATTTTTCCGCTTCCTTGTGTTTCCCTTCTTATTTTGGAGGTTACTTCAGCCATGATCAAAGGAGATTTTCAATCGGAAATCAGGTTTATCATTGTTTTGGGAGTTCGAATAGCATCTATATGGTCTGAGTTCTCAAGCATAGCATGTTGGGCCAGCTGAGTCGCCAGAAATGTTGACAATCCTTCCACAAGCCAAAAATTGTCAACCTTACTATTCGGAAGACGGTCTTATGTGTACCATTTTGTCTTGTGAATCAGTTTTGGGTACTCAATAATGAAAAGGAAAAGGTTTTGCAAAGTTTAATGAAGCATAAATGCATATTTACAGTGACCCAAGGAGCCATCTACAGCAAAGGAAATTACAAAGGAAAGAGCCTACAGCAAAGGAAGTAATTTCTTTGGACTTTTTGTTCAAAGGAAGTAATTTCTTCGGACTTTTTGTTCGAAGGAATACTTCAAAGAATTACAAAGGAAAGACCCGCAGCCTCCCAAAAGGTTCGCCAAAAGAAAAAAAAGCCGAAGGAGTAATTCCTTCAGACTTTTTGTCCGAAGGAATTCCTTCGGACAAAAGTCCGAAGAAATCCGAGAGAGAAGTCTAATTTTCTAAGGAATAAGGACACCTGCAAAAAACCCGAGTGCCCTACAAAAAGCTTGGGTGCCCTACAATTTTTCCGAAAAGCTACAGAGGAAGGACAGAAGCCCTTGCAGAGGGCACTTGGTCGATGACAGGACCATTCCGACTTTCCCAAAGGGCACAAAGGAAGGACACGAGCCCTTACGGAGGGCACTTCGTCGGTGTCAAGACATTTAAAATTTTTCCGAAGGACATTTCCAACCATGGCCAAAGAAGACAAAGCAAATACCTTCGGACTTTTTGTCCGAAGGAATTCAAAGAGTTTACAAAACAAAGAGAAAAACCCGACAGGAAAAGTCCGAAGGAAAGAGAAGAGAAAACAAAGGAAAGATAATCCTTCAGACAAAAGTCCAAAGGAATTCCTTCGAAATTTTTGTCCAAATGATTAATTAGGGAAAAGAACAAATGGGAAAAGCCCGCAAAGTAAAAAGCCCGTGGAAATTCAAAAGACAAACGCCAGTCAAGGACAATTCAAGCGGACAATTTGTCCGAAGGAAATCCTTCGAAGGGTAAAGCCAAAGGCAAGGTCCAAGCAGAAATAAGTCGAGGGAAATAAAGCCACAGGAGAAGTGAAGGAACAAAGCCCGAAGGATAGGTACCCTTCAAGAAGGCTACAAACAAGAAGTTGGACATTTCGGAACATTTGTCCGAAGAGGCAAAGAAAGCAAAGGATAAATTCCTTCGAGCAAAAAAGAAAAGACAAAATTCCCGCGGACAATTTGTCCACGAGAGAAGTCATAGACAAATGCCGAAGAAAAGGAAAGCCCGAAAATAAAAAAATCTGAAGGAGCCCGAGACCAAAGGGAAAGTCATAGACAATTCCAGAGGACATTTCGTCCACGGGAAAGTTAAAAAAACAAAAAAAAAAAGCCGGATAGACAGCCAGACAAGAAAGTCCGCAGGAATAAACCCAAGAGCAACGCATGCACAGAGACAGAAATAGAAATTAGATAGACAAAAAATAAATTCAACCTGAATTTATCTCTCACTCAGCAAGGAGCTTCATGCAAGCACTTTCGTCCGTCTCAAGCTCGTAACATTCCAACAGCTCAATCGGAGTTCCAAATTCGGAAATTGAGTGGACCGTTCCAGATTTAGAATTGACTAATTGTTAAACGCCACATCTACTAGGAGCTTTCCATGCAAAGGAGAGTAATCTCTACGTTCCAACTCAACCTATCAAACGTTCCAAGTCAGCGTATCAAACGTTCCAACTCGGCTTCCAATGGATCAAGTCAGAGTTCTAAAATTGACATTGGCGTTGGATGTCATGCATGATATTATCATCTCATACTTTCAAACGTTCCAACAGCTCACGAAGAAGCTAAAATTGACATTGGCGTGGATTTCCATACAAAGAGAGGTGGGCGTTTCAATAAACAAAGACAAGTCCACTTCATCTAGCGTAAGGAGCTTCATGGAAAGACAAAGGGAAAACATATTTTATTGAAAGGCAAAGTCAGCATTGAGTTAATCTAAGTTGATCCTCTTCTTTTTTTCAACGCCAATCTTTGGCTTTTGTAATTCTCTATAAGATGGCTTTTCAGCTTTGTTAAAATCATCCCTCTCTTGGCAAGACCAGACTTTACCATTGGTGAGTTGTGTAACCTCTTTGATCAATAGGATTGTACTTTCAGATTTCAAGTGTTGGCATAGTGTTATTCATTCAATAATTTGCATATGTGGTAGATTTATCTCCCTTCCCAAATTCTGATTTGTACCTAGTTGCTAGCTTATCACATTATGCAAGTCATGTTCAGTGTTCTTGTCATGTCCCCTTCCAGTTGACATCTCTCAGAGTTGATGATTAGCCTATTATGCGACCCTTGTAGGCTGATAGGATACATAGAGGGTCTCGATGGAGCTTGGCTTGGCTTCGACTGTCAGAATTTTTCCAGTTGGTTTTCGTTCGGGCTCTTTCGGACACCGTTTGCGTGAGTTGCTATTTTTTAGGGGTATTTGATACTAAGTGGAGCACCCCTGCTATGGTCTGGTCATGTGCAGAATCACTCCCTTGTTCGCCAGCTTCAGACGGTTCGAGAAACGGATATGTGTGGAGGGAGATATTAATATTTAATTGATTTAATTAAATATTAATCGTTTATAGCTATATTCGAAAGTTATAATATTTTAATATTATGACTCAAGTGTTTCGACTCAAGGGGGCGCTCATTATGAAAGGGGCCGTTTTAATTATATTTTATAATTAAAAATGTGTCTTTAGACTATGGAAAAAAAATTAAAAGAAAAGTCCGAATTTTTAATTATGAAACCCTAATTAGGGAAATCGCACTTTTTCAAGAATATAAGGGTTTCTCATTGGGAATCGTGCCATTCATGATTGAATCCAATTTTTGCTAAGTATTTTCTTTGAAGACAGAGCCAAGGGTTCCAGTATTCGATTTGCATTGGAGAACGTGCAATCTTCAATGTGTGCAATTCAGAGGTTGTGAAATATCAGCTGATCTATTGCCAGACACAGAGATAATTTCATACAAAGGTTATCACAGAGGTTTATATCATCAGGGTTTTGTTCCGAAAATTATCCAAAAGGAGATCATCAATATTGGCACTTATTTTATCAAGAAAATATCAGGCCGTACAGTATTTATTGCTGCCGTAGGGAATCCGTATGGTTCTGTACCAGGCCGTACATCACTAGCAGGGGCGTATTTTTTCTTTGGAGCAAATAGCTTTCCTTTTGATCAGTCTGCCATCATCAATTGGAGCGCCTATACACCTAGCGTCACTCTGGATCTTTAGACGGAGGGAGAAAGGTGTATTAATTGCAGCCGTACCATTCCAAGGCAGTTTCAGACTTGCAGCAAAATCAGGTTTTTGAAACAATATTCTATATTATTTTGTATGCATGCAAGAACCCCTCTATTGTAACCATCTAAAATGAATAATAAGATCATAAATTAGCCAGTTAAAAGACTATACCGCTCTGTATTTATTTATTTGAATTTATACGAATTTTTCTTGCAAAAACGCATTCTTCTTTTATTCATGCAAAAACACAAAAAAATCAAAAATACACAAAAACAGTCCAAAAACATACAGTTCCAAAATTCAGGGGAAACAGGGGTTTCTACAGTTCTTTGTCTTTTGTTGAAGCTGTAAGTGGATGTTAGGTGGCTGCAAAGTGTCTTGTATCAGACCTCTCTCCATCGTTTTCCCTCATGTTTTGGTCATTGGATCGAACCTTTTCATAAAATATTTATGCATAAGTGATTGATTGAAATCGAAGGTCTTCCTTTTCCCTTTTTTGTTCAGTGTTCAAGGTTCCAAGTAGAGTGGATCAATCTTTTGGTGTATCACCGTTATTAGATAGGATTTCCCCTTCAAGTTTCCTTCTCCCTTTTCCATGGTAGTCCGCAGCACAGAGTAGAGATCCTCATTGATACATCTTACAGGAACCAGCCTTCTCTGGAGGTTCTTCTCACCATTGAGGCACCCACCCTCATGAGAAGATCCCATTGTTTCAACCGGATAGAGGATTGACCATTTCATGCACGTCTTCGATTTAGGGCGCAACTGCAGGTTGACAACAAGAATATCTCTCGCATGGAGTGCCACATGTTGATTGTCATAATTGATCAATAAGGAAAGCAAGCCTTTTGAATATTTGGATAGGCAATATAATCTAGTGCAGATAGCATAATAGATAGAACATATAAATCTTCTCTTAATTTGCCTTCAATAGAGCAAATTCTATAGATCTTATGCTTTTTAGGCATCTCACACTCCGAGGAATACTAAAATGGTTTGACCGGACTTGAAACTGGCTCAGATACAATAGTATTATCAACCACAACAAAGGTGTTAGCAACAGTGTCAAGACCATTCTGTAATATATTTCCTCCCACTCCAATCTGATCCTATTCAACCATGTCAGGATCCTCCCACAAGCAACCAAACCTACTATGTTTTTTATGCATGACTTTGATATTTATGATGTCCTCATAGCTTCAAGAACCACAAGGATCCTTGTGTAGAAAAAATCTTTCCCCAGCTCGGGACAAGCAACCCACAAATCCTCAAAGGCTTTGTGACAAAGAATGATAAGTGTATCTTCATTTTAATAATAATATAATTATCAGGTACTTCACATTCATATTATAAGTTAGCTTCTAAATCTTATGATTAGTCAAACATGTCTACATAGTACACATAGGGTTACTAGCCCCTCTCTTAACGTCCAATGTCTATGACTCTCAAGAGTTGGAGATCAAATTGGTCACACACATCTACCCACGTGCCCCATGTTGTGGATAATGAGAATATAAATCTCCTTACATTGAGTATTGGGATATCTAAGTAGCACCATGCAAGGGTCGACGAGTTGTCACCATCTACATGTGGCCCAGCCGAATCCAAGGGATGGTTAGTGCCCCCAAAATTTTAATAGGCTAAGAGGAGGTAATCAACCCGGTGGCATTGGAGGTCCCTTGATATGTACCCTTTGACCCCTTGTCACTTTTTATGTTAGCATTTCTTTAGTGCTCATTGTTTAGTGAATTTTCATACCCTATGGTCTTCTTATACTAGTACTTCAAGCTTGTCCCCTCTTGTTAGGTCTACATTTCTTAATTGTTCATTGTTTAGCAACTTTTATAACCTAAGATCGTCTTGCCCTAGTACCCTAGAATGAAGAGCCAAATATAAGTATATCTTAGGACTTGACACTTTAGGGTTACAAGGTAAAAATTGCAATGGTTGCAATTCTGCAGTGAACAAATCCCATAGATTGTAGTTTGTGTCAACAAAAGGGTTTCGACATGTATATGGTTCATTTAATAAATATAAAAATGATTGGGCAGGTTTGGAGGACCCCTTCATCTCTGGTCTCTCTTTTCCATATCTAGGTTGCATTGATGCATATGATACTTTGTGAATTAAAAAAAAAACAAGATGAATTCATGGGTTTTCTCATTATGATTGAGATTATAACATCTCTCCTTGTAGAGAACTCCTTGCCTTCATTTTCGACTTTTCTTGCAAATACAACAGATTCCCATTTGGCTTAATCAAACGGTTTTTTTAACCACTCAATCATATACTCTTCCTTTATCTCATTTTATCATTTGCAGTTATTGGGGTATAAGTGATCATAATATTAGACAATTTTGAAATCTTTATCCTTATAAATTGTGTGGCAAGTGCAACCATAACACTTCTACATGTTGATGCAAATCATCCTTTGCCAACATACCTTTTTCACAAATCTTTCGAGTTGATAAAGCTGAATTGTGGGTTTTGAGTTGATACAACAGAATTATGGCTCAAGTCGATCAACTAGATATAGACATATCACATTGTCCTTTTGAAGTATGCACATTCATAATAGATTAATTTTTAAAATTGGTTCCAATACATGACACAATGGAAACCATTGCTTCCCAAGGAGGGTTGAATGATTTGAGTGGCAGCGCCACACTGAGACCTTCTCTTGGGCGATCAACTATACCATACCTTTTCTATGTTCGTTGGGCACAGCAAGGTCGAAGGATTGCAGTACCCCATGTAGCACAGAGCAGCGCCCCACCTACAGTAGAGCCAATCATACATTGGAATGTGCATTCCATGGTGTAATGTCCCCTACCTGGGACAAATCTGAAAATAAGGATTTTGCAAGCAGACCCTATAAATCTTAAATAAATTACAGAAAATTCCAGCAAGCCCTAGTTTGTTGGGAATACACTCCAAACTGGAAATAAAAATCTCAAACCCTAGCCATAAATTATGAATGTTGGAAATAAATAATTAGGACACAATTATCAATTAATTCTCCATCAAATATCCATCAAACTACTCAAAAAAATACACCAAGGTAAATACCTCAATATCCTGAATTTTTGGATTAATAATGGCTGTAAAATATTAGGAAAAAATACGAGAATAATGTTCAATATTCTCAAACTGAAAGTTAGGCTCAAACAGCCCTAACAAACTGCAAAACCAATCCCAAAGGGGGTCGCCCCACTGCAATAAGGCAGAATGCTGCCACCAAGTATCAACGCAGCCTTTGAACTGCCTCCCATGGCCCTTAAAACTAGTCATTGCCCCTCTAAACTAAACCACTGCACCTTAAGGATTCCAAACCCTAGTTCACCAACCCTGAAGAATGATAACCTTTGCTGCAACTTGCTCAAAAAGATGAAAATATTGCAAAAATCAAATTGTTGAAGCTCAATACAACCCCTGAATGAGAATGCCCTAGTTGAACGTAAGAGTTTCCATCCTTACTCCAACTTTCATTGAAGGGTTTTGTCCTCAATGGCTAAGTTAAGCATTTTCATGCTTAAACTTACAAATTTAATTATCAAAAATAGATTGAACCTTTCAAAAGAATCACAACCCACCTTATATACCTAACTCCTCAAGTTGGGTGCTCCATTTGGAACGCAAGTGCAAAGTCTTATAAGGTTAACTTTCTTGTAAAATCACTTAAGGGCTATGTGAGCCCCATTAACTCAACAAGTCGTCAACTTAAAATTAGAACACTTAATCAAAAGGTACCTTTTTATAAATTGAAGAGGAGTTAGTGCTTCCTATTTTAGTCCCATTTCCCTTAGCCTAAGGGAAACACCAAAGAATAAGGCTAAAGGTTTTTTTTTTCATTCTTATGTCCAAAAGGGGGACATGACACTCCTCCCCGCCCAAAATTGCTTGTGCTCAAGCAATAGTAACATCCATAGAGCTGTCCCAACAATTATCCCCATGCAAAGCTCAAATCTCACTTCATTCCATAGAAGGAAGGCTTCCTATTGACACCTTTTCTTGCTGTATTTAAAGTTTTTTGGCTGCCTACTCATGCTAGAAATGATACAACAGCAGCACATTGTCTTCCTCATTCCCTCCATTGAGGCCTTGCACTCCGGGCTTCCCAACAAGATGACAAAAGAAGAAGTCTTCGAATTTGCAGCAATGTAGGGGCTTGAAAAGTTTATTTCAAAAACATGTTGGCTGGAAAACTGGGCCTTGAATGTCCACCTATTAAAACCTATACAAAACACAAACATGTCAGTCAAAATGGAGGACCTTCCTCCTTCATGTTCCATGCTGGGTTGGCTCCCTTATCTTCTCATGCTTGCATACTTGCCTTCTCCACATGAGGAGTGGCTGGAAATATGTATGTGGATGCCTTAGGGGGTATAGGATGGCTGCCCATGCTGTCTGCACCCTCAAAAACTGCCACAAAACTCAGAATTTTTCCATCTGTGAGAGCTAAAAACTTCTTCACCTTATTAGCATTCCACCCCTTAACTCTTGGCAACCAACAAATGCCCTTTTATGCAAAGGAAATAGAGCAATCCCCATGTGATTGTGTAATGTCTCCATTTTCGAACTAGTCTTGGGAGGATACCCTTAGCCTTTTTGTTACCAAGGGTTGAGGAAATTAGAGGCAAAAGGGGAACATTTGAGAGATTCAAGAGTATTTAATGAAAAAGCACTTTATGATCTAATTTTGGGGCCTTTTTGAGGGTCATGGGCACTTAAGGCCTAAAATGAATTTTATAAGGAAGCTTTTATATTTCTTTCTTTTAAAAAAGAAAAAGGGAAACTCTCCCTCCTAATTCTGAGCGCTACATTTGGAGATTGAGTATAAAAGGCAAGGAGAGGTTCATTTGAAAGGGTTATGCGATGTTTTGATAATGAATCTTATGACTAAGCATGTAACGTTTCGTAATGGTGCTTGAAGACAGAAACCTTCAAGACTCAAAGGGTTGAAGACGGAAACCTTCAATCTTGAATAGGCAACACTTTCACGTGTTGTACTTGCGCTTAAAAATCTGATTTTGTAGTGATAAGCCCTCTCCAAGGGCAGCAAACCACTTGGGCAAGTTGACAAGGGTTTGGGACTCTATTACTGGTGGTTTGGAGGTCATCCTTTGGTGGGGAATTGCATAGAGGTTTGAAGACCCCTCTTTGACAACTGCTTTACAAGGAAACCCTCTCCTAGGATTTGGATATTAATTTTGATTTATTGTGGATTTATTCCAAGTTGGGCGATAGGATTTGGAAGGATTTTAAGGCCTTTTGAGTGGCCAAAGTATGCCCTAGTTTGATAATAATAATTCTGAAATTATTGTTATATTCTTCTAATGTTTATCACATTGATTTGAAGTCCTTTTGATGCCAATTGTGGTACATTAAATTCTGAATAATATAATTGCAATTTCCATAAAGAGGGCAATTCACTTGGGAGACCATTGGAGATCTTTTGGAGGTGCTTTTGGCCCTAAATCCGGTTATATATTTTATATGATTAATTGCTGCAATTTATGGACTATGGCAACTTCATTGGGAAGTCCATTGACCACTTTGGTACCCTAGCTCGGGGACATTTGATGCCGTAATAATTTATATAATTTTTGTATAATTATTTCTAGATGTTGCAAGGGTTTGAAGGTAGATCTTGATAAGAAAAATAGCAGCTGTACTTTTAGAAAAAATCAGAAATAATACAAGGGTAATATTCAGCAGTATCCCTCATTTCACTTCACCAAAGAGGTATTGGTTACAACACCTCTATTCCGGTGTTTTTGGAGTGATTTATACATCTAGGGTTGCTGGAATTAAATCAAAACTTACAGTATTTATTTCAGGTTTGATAGGGCATGTAGAAAAACCCTAGTTTTGTTTTCTCGTCCCAATTTGGGGACATTACAGTGGTATCATAGCCAATTTCTTGCCCAACTATGCGGTGAAAATAAGGACAAGGAAGAGACCATGGAAGAAATGGAGGAACAAAGGCTCTACAAAGTAAGAAGGAAGCTAGAGCATCCATGCCAACTGGTGGGTGACCTAATTAGCGCTTTGAAAGAAGTGGAAGAGGGGTTGTCCAAGATAGATCAGTCACAATATTAAGGATGGGAATGGGTGGTACAGCCCTCAAGGAATTACTTGATCCAATCCCAATTCTTGAGGCATACCAATAAGGAGGTAAGGCTCTTAGTTACTAGTTGTGTTAGTGAAATTACAAGACTAACTACTCCCAACATTCCTTACAATGACAAAATCATGAGGGAGATATTTCAATCAATTGTGGAGAGTTTTCAAAGTCTAGAGGATAGCAAGGGACACTATTTTGCTAGAAGGGCCACATTGCTAGAGACTATGGCAAAAATCAGGTCATGTATTTTGATGCTAGATTTGGAATGTGATGAACTTATTGTTTAGATGTTTCAACATTTCCTTGCAATTGCTTGTAAGAATCCTACAGAAAATGTTGCAACTCCTATGCAGAGAATGATGACTTTGACAATCAATGAAAGTGATGATCTTTCTAAGCCATTATTATCTATCTTGTTGACAGGTTTGAGGTAAGAAAAGAATAATTTTCCAGTTGCACATGTGTTGTTCAAAGATGTTCTAAAAATTTGTTAGGAAAAATTGATGGCTTATTTGATAGTGGAGCATGTAGAAGAAGAAATATTGAAAATTTTGGAGTAGCAAGAAGAGTTGTTTCAGCTAAATAAAAAGCAGCCAATGATTGAATTTTTTGAGCCACAAGAACCAGAAATTCAATGGTATCCTAGTGAGGGTTTACAACGAGCTATGGGGCAGCCAAGGGGGGTGCAAATAGTAGATACTAAGATGGAAGTAACAGAAAAATCGGAACTTCCAAAGGTAAAGCAAGAAAAAGTTGTTCAACAACTTCTTGAGCAATCAAAGGATCAAGAAGAAATCTTGGAAAGTGATAAGGAAATCACAAGGGAAATGTATGTTATAAAATCAGATTTTTGCATTGTTTCTAATTACAGTTCACCTTATTTGCATAAATTCAGATTTCAAGAAGAAGCTTGGAAGAAACAATTGACACTTGGGAAGGAAGCACAAGTCCTAAGAAGATTGGACAAGGAAAAGGGGCCCTTGGATGCAGTAATGCCAAATAAAATGGAAAGAGATTCCATCTTGCATTTGGAAAAAGGAAGATCAGATTTGTGTTTGGGTAAGCAATGGAGTTGTCATCTTGGTAAGTGCTCATTGATTTCTGCCCACGCTCGGTTCCTTTATTATCTTGGTTGCAAAGCTTGTGCTATCACTAAAGTTGAGGTGAAGGGCACTTAATGGAGAGGAGAATTCTTTCAAAGTAAATGAGCATGACAAGTAACCATCATGGATATGGAATCCAAGTGAGGTCTACAAAGGTAACTTTGCTAGTATGTCATGTTGGGCCAACATAAAGAAGGGGATAGACAAGGGTTATCATGGTCCCAGGATCATAGTGAGTGCTGTCTTTGGCATTTCCAATTTGTTTCCCTTACATTTTTTTGTTCACATGGTGTGTCTTGGTCCTAGGAAGGTGTGCCCTTCACACCCCAACACCATGAAGGTAGTTCAAGGCTATATAAGTGGATTTCCAGCCACTATAAGGGAAAGAAGGAAGGGGAGAAGAAGTTGCAAGAGCCATGACAAGAGCAACATGAACATATCTTTTGAATTCCAAATGAGGGAGAGTTGCAAGGAAGAATCAAGGCATCAAGAAGAGATGCACTTTGTGATCATAGAGCTTGATAAAATTATCAAAATGGTGTTACTAAACACCCTTGTTTTTACTAACATGTTTGTTCCTTGTGCAGGATAACTAGGGAAACCTCTTGCAATGGCTATGAGGAATGCAAAGAGTGTTATGGTTTCAATGCATTGTTGATTCTAAAAATTGTTGCATGTAGATTGGGAAGGAGAGTAGGAAATCATGGTTGCATGACCAGCCCCTAGATTGCTTTCAGCGACACCCTATATTGAGTTATAAGGGTGACTTTGAGAGTATGGATGTGGGATTGAGACCCCTCTTGGATGGGGCAAAGGCCCAAATTATGGACAGCAGAGAGAAAGGTGACTTTTTGAAGAAATTTTGGTTTCATTCTCACTCCGTAAGTTCTCAATTTGTGTGATCAAATTCGCTGCCCATTACCATCATAACAAGGAAAGGGTCTGTAAATACAAGTGCAGAGTCCGACTTTTACCACACAGAAATTTCTGAGTTGGTAAAACATTCCAGCCCTCTATTGGGGTCAACGAAGTTGAAATTTGGAGCATGCTACATGCCAAAGTGGGAAGAAGTAGTACACAAACCAAGTTTGAATTTTGCCACTCAGAAAATTCTGAGTTGATCATGCAAACGCAGCGGTATCATGAGGACACAAATTCTGTTTTTTTTTACTTGTTACAGCCTTTAACAAATTCTGAAAATGCTCATGATTCAGGGCACTTCTTTCATAGCAAAGGTTGGGAAAGTACGAGTAAGGCACAACACTCTTTCGTTGATGAATTTGAACGCTTGTTAAACTAATTTTGTGATGCATACATGCTTAAAGATGTTGGCAAAGGACAGCAAGTGATGGAATATATGACACACATGAGGAGATCCATGCATGATTGTGTGTATAACCATGACACTCCCTTACAAGGTAGGCTTTCAAGTCGGTTCGAGTTTGTTTCCTTTTTGCAAATTGGGGAAGGTTCGCCATAGCACATGGGAGGCTCCAAGGAGTTAGGGGATGGTTGTGAAGATAACATACTCTCAATGGTTAAAATTCCAATAGACTTATTCAGATGGGGCAGCAAGGTTGCGATTTTCAATAATGATCCTTGTGGCAGCTTTAGGCCACCTAGCACACCTTGTGTGTGATGTCCCCTTTTCATATAATTTTAATAATCAATAAAATTGCCTGAATAATGATTTTAATCATTCAAAAATATAAAGCAATTAATTAATTATTAAAATAGAACTATCTTGTATAATTATTCGAATTACCAGAAAATTAGTTTTAACCATTTGGAAAATTAAAGTAATTTTAATGATTATTCTAAAGTGCTTTATAATTAATAAATTGCTTGGTGATTTTTATCACTTTAATTATTAAAGCAATTTAATTAATTATTTAAGTGAGGACCTAATTATTTAATTTGCCAAAAATTAATTTTAATTACTAATTTATTAAAGTTATTTAATTATTCAAAAAGGCCTAAAGTGAAATTAAAAAGAATATCGGCTTGGGAGCTAAAGCAAAAGAAATAAAAATATATTATAAAAAGGGCAAGTGAAGCTTATTAGGTATTTTACTTCCCCAAGGTGGTTTGCCACTCTTTGGAAGGTACAAATACAAGGTGAAGATCACAATTGAAGACATATTGAATTTGATAATTGTTTCTTAATGTTTGAAGAAACTATTGGGATGTATGCCCAATAGGTGTTCATTGTTTTGGTGTTGATCATTCAACAAAAGGTGTCTTTTAACGGCACCTTTGCGAATGAGATCTTGTTACTTGCCCTAGAGTGGAGCAATTTGCTTTGAGGAACTATTGTGAGGTTTTGGTGAAGTTTTTAAGGCTCATTTATTGCATATTATTTCTAATTAATATTTGCACTAGTTTTGCAAGTGGAGCGAACTATTTTGAGAGGCTTGATTGAGGGTTTGGAGACCCATTTAAGATCTATTTTATGCAAATTAATATTCTAAAATTAATTGCTAATTTTCTGCACATTTGCATGGGGTTTTTTAGAAGATTTGTGGAAGGTTTGAAGCCTTAAATTGATAGAAAATTAAATAGTAATTTTCAAATTATTATTTAATTATTTTTTACAAGAAACTAAGGTTTTCAGAATTTCGAAGCAATTTTTGGCAACCTTCCCATGAAAGGAAAATTCTAAAATTATTTTTATTTGATAGCCATTATTTTTATGATCAACTTGAACTCTTGTTTACATCATAATTCCAAATATTGAGGGAGTTATGAATTTTTGAAGTTTTCTGTTGTTCATAGGAAATAATATTTGTTGAGCACAGATTTGCAAGGGTTTTGTTCTGAATTAATTATTGCAGTAATTTTTTGAGTTTTGGCGATTGGATTGGACTAAGCTTGAACAAGGATTAGAGTGGGGAAAAAATATTTCTATTCAACTAGTGTGGCACTAGGGTTTGGAGGGTTGAATCATCCATTTTAGGGTCTTTTTTCATTGTGACAAGAGTCATTAGTGGCCAAATTCACAAAGCATTTATTTCAAGGTGAATTGAAGTTAATTTTTAGTTTGAAAGTACAATTGCAGCAACTAGGGTTTGTTGATTTTAAATTTTGTGGATTTTGGGGGAAACCCCTTTTTTGTTAAATCATCCCATTTGGGGACATTACATTGTGAGTTGCATAATGATGCTTATGGAAGAAATCTCCAACTATAAGGGGCAACTTCAGCCACCTATTGTGAGCAAAAAACTTGACAATAGGAGCATTTTGCAGCCTTGAGCAAGGTGGGGGAATATACTAATCCAATCTGATTTCTTCCACTCAGAAAAATCATGTTATGAAGCACTATTCCAGCCACCATACATAAGCAAGATGACTAATTTCCTTATCTACATACAAATGTCATTGCCTTTTGGAAGTGTTCATGCTTTGGGGCACAAGTTGCATAAGAGAGAGGCAAAGATTGTAAGCATGAAACAGCACTACTTCTTTTGACTCTTATTTTGTTTTCCACATACATGAGAACAATGAGAAGGGGCAGCCAATGGTTGAGCACATGAGGGACATAAAGTATACCATCCAAGAAGGATTGCAAGTTGTAAAAGATTATTTCCAAGGTATGATTCACAAGGAGTTCATTGTTGTTTCTTTTTCCCAAGATTGGATGAGTTTTCCATGGCATATAGGAGCTACGCAATGTTTGTTGAAGGGTGGCCACCATAGTGTGCAAGCAAAAAATGAAGGACAAGGGGACTTTTTCATCCGGGACAGCAAAGTAACATTCCTTGGATGTGTTTATTTTTATCACTCTTGGCTACATATTGTACTTCATAAGGGCATAAGGAAAAGGAGTTTCATCATCTACAACTCGGTATTGAAAGAGTTAGTAGGTTGGGGATATAAGAGACATATGGGAGGTGGTAATGAGGTACGTGAGAGGAGGCTCCAAAATCGAACCATCACAGAATACTTTGTTCAATGAAAAGATATGCCTTTAGAATATGCAACTTGGAAAGGGGCAACCATCCTTCAACACCCAAGTTTACAATTGCTTGTGGGTAAGCAATTTTGGGAAGGGAAGATTGTAATGTCCCTCTTTTCGAACTAGTATTGGGAGGAGACCGTTAGCCTTTTTGTTTTCAAGGGCTAAGGAAATTAGAGGCAAAAGGGAAACATTTGAGAGCTTAAAGAGCATTTAATGGAAAAACACTTTATGATCTAATTTTGGGACCTTTTTTAGGGTCATGGGCACTTAAGGCATAAAGTGAATTTTATAAGAATGATTTTATATTTCTTTCTTTTAAAAAAGAAAAGGGGAAACTCTCCCTCCTAATTTTGAACGCTACACTTGGAGGTTGGGTATAAAAAGCAAGGATAGGTTCATTTGGAAGGGTTATGCGATGTTTTGATAATGAATCTTATGACTAAGCATGTAACGCTTGGTAATGGGGATTGAAGACAGAAACCTTCAAGTCTCAAAGGGTTGAAGACAGAAACCTTCAATCTTGAATTGGCAGCACTATTTCAAGGGTTGTACTTGCGCTTAAAATTCTGATTTTGCAGTGATAACTAATAAGCCCTCCCCAAGTGCAACGAACCACTTGGACAAGTTGTCAAGGGTTTTGGACTCTATTATCTGTGGTTTGGAAGTCATCCTTTGGGTGGCAAATTGCATGGAATTTTGAAGACCCCTCTTTGAGAACTGCTCTACAAGGAAACCCTCTCCTAGGGTTTGGATATTAATTTTGATTTATTGTGGATTTATTCCAAGTTGAGAAATTGGGTTTGGAAGGATTGTAAGGTCTTTTGAGTGGCCAAAGTATGCCCTAATTTGATAATAATATATCCGAAATTATTATTATATTTTTCTAATGTTTATCACATTGATTTGAGGTCCTTTTGATGCCAATTGTGGTACATTAAATTATGAATAATATTATTGCAATTTCCCTAAAAAAGGGCAATTCACTTGGGAGACCATTGGAGATCTTTTGGGGGTGCTTTAGGCTTTAAATCTGGTTATATATTTTAAAAGATTAATTGCTGCAATTTTTGGACTTTGGCAACTTCATTGGGAAATCTATTGATCACTTTGGTACCCTAGCTCAAGGACATTTAATGCCATAATGATTTATATAATTTTTGCATAATTATTTATGGATGTTGCAAGGGTTTGAAGGTAGATCTTGATAAGGAAAATCGCAGCTGTACTTTCAGGAAGAAATCAGAAATAATACAAGGGTAATATTCAGCAGTATCCCTCATTTCACTTCGCTAAAGAGGTATTGGTTACAACACCTCTATTCTGGTGTTTTTGGATTGATTTATTCTTCTAGGGTTGCTGGAATTAAATCAGAATTTACAGTATTTATTTCAAGTTTGATAAGGTCTATAGAAAAACCTTAGTTTTGCTTTCTTGTCCCAATTTGGGGACATTACAAATTGACTAGCTGGGTATGCAAAAATCAAACCTCTTGCAATCCCAAAATAGGAACTTATCCAACCATAACTCATCCTTTTGAAGTGACATATTGAATCAGCCTTCCCCATGCATCCAAGACCCCTCAAGCTCACATCAAGTGAGCTGGAACTGTCATGTACAGCATGGTGAAAGAGTATACCATGGTTGTACCTACCGTTGCTAGGCATAGACTGTAATATCCCCAAACTCCACCTTTAATAATCACGCAACGGCAAATGAAGGCAAAATCGCAGTCAGCCACCAATAAAGGCAAATCGCAGCCAGCAACCAATAAAAGAAAATCACGCAACACCTACAGGAATTGCAGCAGGAACTCACTAATTAATTAGTTGCTATTTTTTTATTAGCACCACACTTAAAAGAGTAATCGCCATACTTAAACCAGCATTCATTAATTACTCAAATTGTTGTTAGTTATTTTTTAGTTCATCTAACCAACATTCATTAGACAAATGGTTGCTACCTTTGGAGAATACATGTCGTTTGATGGAAGGCTATGAAAGTATTAATATTCAAGGTTTGGTAGAAAGGAAGAATCATTCAATCATGTATTCAAATATATACCTATGTACAAGCAACAACTTTACATTATTTTTAAGGACGAACCTCTTAATTGTAGAATCGGATCTCAAGGACGGAAACCCTTGTCATCTCTCTAATCAAGGATGAAACCCTTTGAGGATTTACATTCCATTATTTTAAATCTAAAACTCTGAAGTAAACCATTAATCAATTACATTTTATTATTACAATTATTATTTTTAAGTGCAAATTTATATTTACAAAATATTATTTCAAAAAGAATTCCGAGGAATCCAAATTATTATATAATATTCCGATTAGGGATATTACATAGCCCAGCTACAAGCACTCTACCAAATACCCACTAGGCTCAATATCCTTCCAAACAAGTGGCTGGCCCATTGTATCCTTCATTACTGAACATGGAGCAGCTGCTAGTACCCTCAAAACTGCCCTCCAAGCTCACAACTCCATACATCCCATGGGCTGGAAGCTTCCTTGATATGGTTATAACCCAATCCTCGGTACTCATGCTCATATGTTACCTTACCGTGGAGAGAATCACCTCAAAAGGAAACCTGTACTTGACGTTTTGAGGGCTGTATTTATAATTTACCACCTTGCAAGTGCCCACAAATTTCAAACTTCTCACTCTCAACTTGCCTTTTGATGAAACCTTCATGTCTACAACCTCAATAGAAGCCACTATGAATCTACAAACTTCTTTAAAATGAGCTGGAATTGTCATAATAAACATGATAGGAAAATGTACTAAGGTTGTCCCTTATGGACATTCTTCCTTGCATGTGTACCTTGAAATGTGTGCTTCCTTGGATTGCAACCCAATGCCTTTTTGAGCTCTCAATGTGCCTTGACACTCCTCAACCAAACCAACAGTATGGCTCACTAATTTGCGGAAAAAAAATGACTATGAACAATCTTGTATACATACCTCTTGTGTAGATAACATGGTGAAGTGAACAACCTTGCCATGATGCCCACATGAAGGCCCATTGCCCATCCTCATGTTGCTTCTTAGAAATATGCTTCCAACATGCATCATGAGTGCATAAAATTTGAAGGTTTTCTCCCTTTATGGTGCTGCCCCTATCAAGTCTTCCTTCTCCCATAAATTGAAGACCATTTGCAGTCATCCTACTCTTCAATTCACATTTCTAAATTTTGAATATTCAAATTCAATCCTTGCTGCCTTAACACAAAGTTAATGATGTTTGGGGCACATATCAAACTTGAAAATAGCCATAACTCCATAGCTTGGAAGGGCTGATCCTTCTTTGCAAACCCCAACTTCTTGTCACTAGTGAAGGGTCGAAAATCTCCATCATTTTCCCGAATTTACTAGGAGCTGTATTTTATCAAAATTTTGAGAATTTTCTGTGTATATAACAAGCTCAGTTTGCACACATAACTCAGCGTTTCTCGAGTGTTTTATGGGCCTATTCCTTATGAAAAGATCACACTTTTTCATGTTTTTGAAGCATGGGATTGAATGGCTTCCAACATACCTTAGTGGTTGTCCCCTCTCAGAATTTGTCACTTTGTTAACCCCATTCAAGGAAACAACTTCCAGAATTCAATTTACTTACCAAACACGAAGTAGGGCGAATCCCTCTTGGTGGTGGCCATTGCCCAAACTCAGAAATTGCAGCCTTTTTCCATGGTCTAAAAGTGTTACCCTCAAATGTGGATCTAGAAACGTCACCAAGTTGGAGTCCGTCATGAGGAGTTAATGAGGCAATTCCCTCATGTGCATACCTCCCAACAAGGTCTCTTCCTGAAGGTCCTTACAAATCTTATGCAAATTTGATTTTTCTCCATTTTTAAGACTATCATAGTGGTGTCTTAAGAACTCACCTTTTCTTTTAAACTCATGTAGGTGTTGTCTAGCTTGAAAGGCTACCAATTTTGCCTCTGCCCTCCTTAGCCACCCTTCACAACCTTCTTGGGTCCTTGCTATAAGGACAAAAGTTTCTCCGTGTTGATTTTAGAATATTTTCCCCTTCTACTAGCAACTCTCCTTGTTGTTCATACCCTTGCTGGAAACCCTCACTTTGCTGCTCTATTAGCTGCCTATCATCATGCTGTAAATTCTCACTTGGCTGTCCCAAAAAATCTAATTTTTGCAACTCAAAATTTTTATCATGCAACTCAGAATTTTCTGAGTTTTTTTGTCCCTTTTCCGGCTAAAAAATCTTCTTTGGCTGCCCTAAAAATTCTGATTTTTAAAGCTCAGAGATTTCAATGCTTGGTTGTCCCATGGTGTTGCCCTTTTGATGTCCAAAGGGCTTCAATCAATTTTCCAATTCAAATCGGATTTTTTTTTCCTTATCACAAACTAAAATTCAATACTTTCACAAGCATACTTTGAACCTACGATTTCAGAATTCATAAGGTTCTTAAACAAGAATTTAAATGATTCTTCACATACCTTGAAGCTTCATCATACTTATTTGAAATCAACTCTGATTTTTCCCTTACTCCAATGAAAGGAACAGCTGCAAATAAATTAAAATCAGAATTGCTATCCTTCTAGATCTCAAAATATTACTGAGATCTCGCACCTTTTGGCAACAACAATTATCAACTTCAAACAAGGGGTCCCCATGCCCCATGTTGTAAACTGTATGCCTCATTTTTGCACCCTTTTTAGCATGTTTTTTATGAGAGCAACAAATATGAAACAGCATAGTGTGATACAATAAATCTGATATGTTACTAAGCTTTTCATACCTTGGGCTACAAACAACAAGCTTGTCTTCCTTTGGTGAAGTAGGGTTTGTGGAAACCCTTTTATCCTTGGGATTTCCCATTTCTTCTTCAAATACATCTCTCCACACTGTTGTTCTATTAATCAGCAAGTTGTTTGTCAACTTTATTCTTCAATGATTGGGCTTCAACCACACAATTCTCTCCCCCATCTTGCAAATTTGACTTTCCTTCTCCTTTGGGCTTATGCTCCATGACCTCTCCCTCTTCTCTCATCACCAAGGCGAAATCATTTTGTAATGATGAAACACTCATCGCTTTTGTTGGTCTCTTTTCCTCTTCTAAGAGGGTCTCTTGATACTTGGGGCTTGACCCTATGCCCTTAATCACAACCTTGGGACCTATTGACCTTAGTTCCTTCTAATAATTTAGCATAGCTTGCAACAAATCATCCATGACTTCATCCCTTGTCCTCTTCTTCATCCCCACCTTTTGAAAGGAATCTTTGTATTCCTCTTTTAGCAAAAACCTAGGTTGTCAATCCATTGTCGTCACTCACACTCCACAACTAGCCAAAAATTTGGCTCTGATCCCACTATAATGTCCCCAACTTGAGACAAATCTGAAAATATGGGTTTTGCAATCAAACCCTATCAATATAAAATAAATTACTGAAAATTACAACAAACTCTAGTTTGTTGGAAATACACTCCAAACTGAAAATAAAAATTTCAAACCCTAGCCATAAATTATAAATGCTGGAAATAAACAATTAGGGCACAATTATCAATTATTTCTTTGTCAAATATTCGCCTTAAAACAGCATAGAAAATATTTCAATACCCTGAATTTTTTGATTAATAATGGTTGTAAAATATTATGAAAAAGAGTAGAATAATGTTCGATATTCCCAAACTGAAAGTTAGGCTTAAATAGCCCTAACAAACTGCAAAACCAACCCTAAAGGGTGTCGCCCCACTGCAATAAGGCAGAATGCTGCCACCAAGTATCAACGCAGCCCTTAAACTGCCTCCCACAACGTGGAAACCAGTCACTGCCCCTCTAAAGTGAACCATTGCACCTTAGGGTTTCCAAACGTTAGTTCGCCAACCTTGAAGAATGATGACCCGTGTTGCAACTTGCTCGAAAAGATGAAAATACTAAAAAACTCATATTGTTGAAGCTCAATGCAACCCCTGAATGAGGATGCCCTTGTTGAATGTAAGGGTTTCCGTCCTTACTCCAACTTCCATTGAAGGGTTTCGTCCTCAATGGCTAAGTTAAACATTTTCGTGCTTAAGCTTACAAATTCAATTATCAAAAATAGCTTGAACTTTTCAAAAGAATCACAATCCTCCTTAAATACCTAGCTCCTCAAATTAGGCGCTCCATTTGGAGGGAAAGTGCAATGTGTTATAAGATTAACTTTATTTTACAATCACCTAAGGGCTATGTGATCCCCATTAACTCAACAAGCCCCATCCTCAACTTAAAATTAGAATACTTAACCAAAAGGTACCTTTTTATAATTTGAAAAGGAGTTAGTGCTTCCTTTTTCAGTCCCCTTTCCCTTGGCCTAAGGGAAACACCAGAGAATACGACTAAGGGTCCTTTTTCATTCTTATGTCCAAAGGGGGACATGACACATGGTCTTGTCGCTACCTGCCACATCATGACATTTACTTATCACCTTCGGTAAGACATTTATTCGAGGGCTCTACAAATTCTTAAGACAAGTCAAATTTCCTTCTCTTATGAGCCAGTTCTTCTCTTCCAAGACTTCACTTACACATTATGCATATATACGTACATCTCTACAATGACATGATAGAGCAATTTTTTTTAATTTTTTTTTTCCATATCATGCGACCAAGATATCCATATACCTATCAAAGGATTTCATTTATTGTTTCCTTGGAATATACGCGAATCTATTATGCCATGTCCTTTGCCTATAGTAAACAAAACAAATGGCAGATTCATAACTTTTATGCTTTCTATATGGTTAGCTAATGGACCATCATCAAACTCATACAATTATATATTTTGGTTCTGCCACTTCTAGAATAACCATTGCATCATTGTGCAATGATATAAAATCAATCACTATGATGTTTTAAAATATTGAGCAAGTCAGTTATCTACAGTAATTTTTATAACTTGCATGTATACATAAAATAATGACTAATCCACAATAAATATTTTTAATGTGCAAGCATGTGGAGCTATTACGATATGACCTTATTTCTATGGCAAAAGTTTTCTTCTAGACTACTTTTGAAGAGAGAAAAATTTAAGTGTGTGATTTCATATTGTTTGTGATGCAGGAGCATCCGGGTCAACGAGCAATCTTGCATCAATCAAAAACATGATTTCGGGTTTGTGCGCATTTGTGCGACTTGTCAGCCATGACAACAATGTTGTACGTATCCAAGATGATCAACAAAGTTCTACGAACATCATCTAAACTCTCACATATGAAGAAAATCATGTAGAGATGGTTTTAGTCATCTCCTAGAGGTCAATTGACCAATTTTTGGGAAGGTGATGAAACTGCTACTTATTTTAGGCGGCAGTTTCAAAACAAATGATCTGCACTAACCAGCGGTTTTGTAACCCTCCATTTACAATAACCAACAATTTCGCCTGCAATGAAGGAAAAACTGAAGTAACTGGCCATATTATTATTTTTCAACGTTTGGGTCATTTTCCAAGACGGAGGGAGCTTGAAGAGTCACTACAACTTGTCAGAACAGTCGGGTGAAATTTGGATTAGTTGTTGGGAGCTGAGAAGAGTCTGTTGGAGAGGCAACTTCAATTAGTTCCAACTCCAGGAGAGGTAGAGAAGAGTTAGCTCCATACAAAGAAAGAGAAGTAGAAACTTGAGGAGCTTCCTATGGTGATGTATGTCCAGAGTAGGGAGTGTAAACAATCCATGAGAGACGAAGAGTTGTCTTCTTCATAGTTTAGTGAGGCAAGTGTGTGTGTCATGCAATCTTTGTAATTTGTCATGCATTTAATAGAGTGTTTTAGGTTTACAAGTGCGAAGTCTAGTTGATTGTTGTGCGTGTCCAGTGTTAAGTGTAAGTCCTAGTTGGGGAGTAAAGCAGCCATTAATTTGGCCACCTCATTCTCGTCTGCATCAGTTGGTGGTTCAAAGATACATAAATGAATTCCCAGCCACCATAGGGTAAAGAAAAAAAGAAAGAAGTTGTTCCATTCATATCGGAAGCAATAAGAAAAATCCTCTTGGTTTTCAAGAAAAAGTTGCAAGGAAGGACCAAGGCAACAAGGAAGGATGTACCTTATGATCCTAGAGATTTACAATTGGATCAAAAGGGTGTTATTAAACACCAATGTTTTTCCTAGCTCGCTTGTTTTAGGTGTAGGTTTATTTTGGAGATCCCTTGCAAAGAGCAGTGCAAGGAATAAGTTGGCTTCCATACATGGGCAACCACTTGGAAGAGATGATATGGAGGACATGGAAGAAGATTGGGGGTCCATCATAGATTGGGCAAAGGCTCAAATCATGAGCAGCAGTTGGCAAGGTAAATTGGTGAATAAAAATTTGTCTTTTTCCTTTCCAAAAAATTTAGAAAATTGTAGGCAACAATCTTGGCCATTGACCCCTCAAAAAGGGCATATTGTTTATACATGGCAACCAACTAAGAGGTATGAAATTGTTGTTGAAAGATATGAAAATTTTGCCTCTGAAATTTCTGAACTGAGCAATCTATTACACCCACCCATCATGCATAAGAAATTTTATTTTGGAAGCATTTTGACACTTACACCAAAGAAAAATGTTGCTCGGTGTAATTCTGATTTTGTGCAATCAGAAAACTCAGTTTCTATGCCACTACTACAGCCAACAAAGGAGCTTTAAATTGTTGATAAGAAGTCTGAAAATTTTGCTTCTAAAATTTATGAGTAGTGTCATTCATTACTGCCACCCAACATGCATAAAATATAGTCTTAGGAGCTTTTTTTGAAATCGAAAAATGACATCTTTGGAGACCACAGTTTGCACAAAAAGTGGGTAAAATTTGTAAGTATGAAACAACAGTCTACCTTACTTCTTTTTGAACATTCATTTCATGTTTACATGGTCACATACTTACATAGCAGTCATGAGAAGGGGCAGCCTTGGACAAAACATGCTTTGCATATGATGGGGACCATTCACAGTGGATTGCATATGGTGATGAGTTGCTTTATAGGTATGTTGTACTTGATAATTCTTTTGGCTACTCCTTTGCACATTTGGAAGTCTTCTTTGGGGCATTGAGGGATGAGTAAGGACAGCGGTTTGACATCTTCCAAAGGCCAAGATTGTATTGATGGGATGAATGCATGTGCGAGTTCTGAAAATTATTTTTCGGAAAAATCAGATTTAGGAAGACAAACACAACCATGTTTAGATGGGAGAAATTCTGAATTTTATGAAGGGAAGTATGCATATAACAATTCACAATTTAGTCAACATGAAAAATCACAGATATGCATGCATGTACAGCCACATTACAAAGGAGGAAAGATCGATTTTGTTAATACACTCCAGCTCTTTATTAAGTCTTAGAAAAATGCATATGTTGGCACCTTTGGTGGATGATAGAGGAAGCATATACATGAAAAAAGCACAATTAAATTTGATAAGCGTTTGGGAGCTATTGATGAGCTTTTGGAGTGTCTTATGCATGCATGGGATGATTGACAAGGGGCTGCCTTTTGGAAGGCACACGGTTTGCACAAAAATGCCCATATATGGTGAGTGGTATGTCTTTGAGGCTTCACATCATGATAGGTACCTTATTAGTTTCTTTTTGCATATTTGGATAGTGGTGGCCTAACATTAGCGAGGTCCTTGCCCACAGGGGTAATCATATTCTCTCATGTTTCTTGTAACTTTGGTTCACATAACACCCCTTTTGAAGGCATAAGGGAAAGGAATTTGCCTATCTTCCACTCGGTATTGAAAGGGATGGTTGATTGGGAACATATGGAGCCTTTGGAGGGCTATGAAAACACCTCTAGCTCTTGGGGGCAGCCCCCAAAACATAGGTACAGAAAAATAAGACTTTGGTTTGGAACTTCTATTTCGTAGTGAAGACTATTGGGACAGCCCCATGGCTTTTACACTTGCTTGAGAACAAGCAATTTTTAGTAGGGAGGACTGTAATGTCCCCATTTTTGGTATAAACTTGCATAAGTCCTTAGCCTTAGATTGTTCCTAATAAGGCTAAAGGAAGACGAGAAAAAGGGGAACATTTGTGAGCTTTAAGAGTGTTTTATGATAAAGCACTTTGTTATCTAATTTTGGGACCTTTTCAAGGGTCATGGTCACTTAAGGCCTAAAGTGTTTTTATAAGGAAGCTTTTTATAATATATTTTTTAAAGGAAAAATATAAACACTCCCTCCTTATTTTGGGCGCCACACTTGGAGGAAAGATACAAAAGGAAAAAAATGGCTCATTTGAAAAGGTTATGCAATTTAGATATTGAATTTTTTAATCAAGTATATCCAGCTTGATTACCACAATTTGAGGACAGAAACCTTCAAGTGTGACAAGGGTTTGGGGACGAAAACCTCCACTCGTACATTCAGAATAGCTCTATTCAAGGGTTGTGATTGTGCTTCAAATTTGCATGGTTGCATGCAATTGTATCTACAAGGGTGTTTTTGGACACCACTTCCATCAAAGATTGTTTCAAACCCTATAGAGAACTGGAAATTAGTAATTTGCATGACAAAAAAATGGGCAAACTTGATTTGAGGAGATTGGTTGATCTAAGAAGCCATCCCTAGGGTGGGGACTTGCTTTGTAGGAGTGGCAACCCCTCTCAAGAGGGCTAATTGGCTTCGGAACACTCTTCTAGGGTTTAGAGGTATTTTTAGCAATTTATTCCAGCTTGGTGAATTGTTTGAGGGTTGATTTGCACATGATTTAGAGTGATTTTGTGCCCTAGATAATACTCTGAATTTATTATATTATTTCAGCAGTGAACTAAGTTTTTGAGAATTTCGAAACAGCTTTTGGTGGGCTTTCCGTTATGGAAAAATTCTAATTCTAATTTTGTTTTATAGCTACTATTTTTGTGATCATTTAGAGCTATCACTTGCATTGAAATTCCAAGTATTGTGGAAGTTAGAATCTATGAAATTCCACTGAAATTTTGTAATAATGAATTCCAAAATTTTCAGTTTCGACTTTTGAGTGAATATTTTGACTTCTAGAATTAGTGGTTGTAATATAATGCTCAGTTCATATTTTTGGAGGGCTAGAAGTATCAAATCTGATTTTTGCCCTAATCACCTAAAGGTTTGGTGGAAGAAATTGTTGAATATTGCTTCATTTTTCGAAGTATGTTATTGGCTGAATTTGTATTTTCAAATTCCTTGAAGGGATTTTGGATTAGATAGGGATTGTTGGAAAACCCTAACTTTGACTAATTGTCCCATTTGGGGAAATTACATCTTTTTCCGCAATAATTTTAAAGAGAAATCGTCTTTGAACTGTATGTCCCCCTTGATTTTTGCAAATTGGTCTTTTCCTTCCACATCTGCGCACCCCGTCGATTTTCCGCGACGTCTTCCTCAACGTCGTTCTTCTGTTGCTAAACTTTCCATGACCTCTACAAGATCTTGGTGATTCCTTTTAGTCAGCATGCAAATCTATCACGTTTTTCTTCTACGAGTTGGTATGTTCTTTGATTGTCTCTAGTCTAGTCTTTCACAAACTCCAATTTGTAACCTACTAATCTTCCTAGGGCCTCTTCGAACCTCAAACCTACTCTTCACAATTCGTACCCTTCCTCCAGGGCTTCCCCAAACTTGAATATGCAACTCGTTGTCTGTATCCTTCACTTAAGGCTTCCTTGAACAGTGACTCTAGTACCAAATGTTGGCAAAAAACAACGTTGAAAGGATGAAGAGAAAACTGGAAGGCACACATTGAAGTGTGTGTGTATCCTACTTTTATTGAGTAAAAGGTAGTTACAGCAATTGGGGTAGTTTATAACTAATCATTAGTTAATGTATTAACTAATAGCTAATTAATAACTTTAAATTTGATAAGAGAAGGTTGGACCCTGTGTGCAGTTCCAGTAGTAATAGCACCTAAGAAAGGTGGGGAATGGTTGATGTGTACAGATTCAAGAGCCATTAACAAAATCACTATCAAATATAGATTTCCATTACCATAGATAGATGATTTCATGGATTGTTTGGGTGGAGCAAGTTACATCACGAAGATAGATTTGAAGAACGGATATCACTAAATAAAAACTAGAGAAGGTGATGAGTGGAAGACACATTCAAGACGAATGACAGGGTGTATGAATGGCTACTTATGCCATTCAAATTGTCGAATGCACCAAGCACATTCATGAGATTCGTGAATAAAGAGTTAACGCCTTACTTGTACAAGCTTGTCATTGTGTACTTAGATAATATTTTAATCTTTAGTAGTACAAAGAAAGAGCATTTGTTGCATATTAGGTTGGTATTGCATAAGTTGAAGGAAGAAAAATTGTTGGTCTACTTTAGGAAATGTGCCTTCATGAAGGAAGAGTTTGGTATATTTGGGATTTGCAATCTCACATAATGGGTTAAAAATGGACCCGGAAAAGGTAAAAACTATTTTGGATTGGCCATCACATAGCAGCGTGTTTGAAGCTTTTAAGGGTTAGCAAGTTTCTATTGGAAATTCATTAGCATGTTTAGTGGAATATATGCACCAATTACAGAAACAATGAAAGGTGATAGGAAAGAGTTTAAGTGGACTTTTGCAACAAAGAACCTTTTTCAGATTTTGAAGAAAAGACTGAAAAAACGGCCAATGTTAGCATTGACGGATTTCAACAAAATGTTTCAGGCTAATTGTAATGCTAGTGGAACAGCGGTAGGAGTAGTTTTCAATCATGAAGGTAAGCTCATTGCTTACTTTGGTGAGGATTTGATGAAGCAAAGTGAAAATCCTCTATTTCCGATCAAGAAATTTATGCTATGATAGAAGCTCTCAAGAAGTGGAGGCATTATTTGTTGCCCAAAAAATTCGTGTTGTAAACAGATCATCAAGCACTAAGTTGATAAAGAGCCAAGCTAAGTTTAATCAAAAGCATATGAAATGGGTTTAATTTTGACACAATTATTCATTTGTTCTGAAGAATAGAAGTGGCAAGTCCAATAAAGTTACAAATGCATTAAGTAGGAGATGTCATTTTCTAAATGAGATGAGAGTGGAAGTAGTTGGGTTTGACTCGGTTAATAGAAGTACAACAATAAGTCTTTTCAGCTTGTGTATGGTTGCTGCCATAGAGGCATGACTAAATTGAGAGGTACACTTGATATGAAAAGAAGTGTTGAAGCAGAAGATTATGCAACATTTATGTCTGATATGCACTAAGAAGTAAAGAAAAGACTGGAAAACATCACCATGAAGCATAAGCAGCGTGCAGATCAGAACCAAATAGATCAATGTTAATGTATCTAGTAACTCATACATTCTTACATGGTTTAAGATTCACTTGTATTATTTACTATAAATATGAATAGACACTAATTGTGCGCACACATGTCCATTACTTATTATTAGAAAAAATTATTAATTAAATAATTCACGTAATCAACTTGTGCTAATAATAAGAAAGTCTTATTTTAAGAAGACTTGTTGTACAAGTAAACTACTCTCCCTACCCCTAAATGCAGCCTCCTTATCTATATGAGAGCATAGAGGGCTAATGTGTAAGGTAGATTTGTGGATAAGAATTATTGTTGTAATGTTGGTAAATTGATGCCAAAGTTTCTAATCTAAGGAGGTAGAATGCTGCAAGGATAAATCATGTGTCTTGTTTTTCTGTGAATTATCTATTGTATGCATGTGGGTGATAGTCTCTTAGGGTAGTTTCAGTAATTGTCCAAGAATTTTATATGGTATTAGTGCAATGTGGTAACATAGATCGCAACCCAATGGAGCACCAACACACAATGCATATCAAGATTCATGTGTTATATAAAGAAGCTAATACAAGACAAGGTCATTGATCTTAAGTATTGTGGGACAGACGATCAACTTGTAGGCATCTTCACAATGCCCTTGCTTGAGATCAAATTTGTTTAGCTCATGCAACATACGGGAGTGAAGGGAGGTGTCATCAAGAGGGATAGTTTTGTGATTCCACCACCACCAAAAGGTCCCATTACCCCTGCACAACTAATCTGACCTCAACCAAAATGGGTCCAATGGGCAGGAAATCCTAGAGATGGTCGTAGGACTCAATCGCAACATCAATTTTGGCACAATTAGCAATAAGTCTAGATCTAGAGAAATATAATGAAGCACGTGATCACCCTGAATGGCAAGCAGTAATGGCAAAAGAACTTTATCCCTTGAAAAAGAATGACATTTGGGACTTGGTTCCACTTCTAAAAGGAAGAAACATACTAAGGTGCAAATGGGTGTACCTCTCTAAGTTTGTAGTAGATGGGTCAATTTACAGGTACAAAGCTAGATTGGTTGCCAAAGGTTTTTCACAAGTTATAGGTATTGATTATCATGACACCTTTGCTCTAGTTGCCAAGATGCACTCCATCAGGGTTGTACTATCTTTGGTTGCAACGCAGAGGTAGGAAGTCCATCACATGGACGTCAAAAGTGCCTTCTTGCAAAGAGACTTGCATGAAGAAATCTACATGTTCCAACCTCTAGGGTCTATCAGCAACAGAAATTCTAACTACATGTGCCAATTAAAGAAGTCCTTGTATTCTTTGAAATAGGCTCCCCGAGCTTGGTATGAGAAGATCGACAAGTTTCTACTCAACTTTGGTTTTACACAGAGTCACTCCGACACCCGTGTCTACACCAAGAAAGTAGGCAAGCAACTCTTGATTTTGGTCCTCTATTTTGATGACTTAATCATTACAAGGAGTGCCACCAAAAAGATTCATGATGTGAAGTCTCAGTTGATGAAGTATTTTGAAAAGACCAACATGGACTTGTTACACTATTTCCTTAGCCTCCAGATTTCACAAGCTCAGACAAGCATATTCAAAAATAAGTCCAAGTTTGTTTAAGACATACTTCGCCACTTCAATATGGATGACTAGAAGACCATCCCAACTCCCTATCAGTAAGGAGTCAAGCTTTCTACCAAGTGTTCTCCTTCAGTTGATGGTACACTTTAAAGGAAATTGGTGGGTAGCATTCTTTATTTGTCCCATACTCACCCTAATCTATCATTTCCAATTCGCCTTGTGTCATGCTATATTTAGGACGCTCATGACAACTATTGGCAACCTACCAAGCGCATTTTAAGGTATCTTTGTGGTACAACAAAATATGGGATTGAATATCCTTCAGGTGGCAAAGCAACAATGATCGGATATACTGACAGTAATTGGGCAAGTAATCCCAATGATTGCAAGTCGACTACAGGAGATATTTTTCATCTTGGGGCAGGATCAATGGCTTGGTCTTGCAAGAAACAAACTATTATTTCCTTGGCTACTAGGAAGGCAGAATATGGGGGAGCTATCATTGTTGGACATGATTGAGCTTGGATTCGACAAATGCTTTATGAGTTTGAAATTATGTAGGCTCAACCTACAATGCTTTGGTGTAATAATCAAAGTGTTACCCTCATTCCTCATAACCTAGTGGAGAACCAACACAAAGCATATTGAGATTCATATGCATTATATCCGGCTACTAATACAAGACGATCTCATTCATATTAAGTATTCCCGGATAGACAATCAGGGTGCAAACATCTTCACAAAGCCCTTGCTTAAGACTAGATGTGTTTAGCTCAGGCAACTTTTGAGAGTGAAGGTGTTGTCGAAGGGGGATAGTTTTATGGTTCCTTTGTCCTTCCCTTTATCAAGGTACATCTTAAGGGAGGATGTTAGTGTATTAAATAACTCTTACACTTTTGTATGGTTTAAGACACACTTGTATTATTTAATTGTAAATATGGATAGGCAATAATTGCGTGCACACTTATTCATAACTTATTATTAGATAAGATGATTAATTAAGTAATTTGCTTCATTAACTTTTGTTATTAATAAGAAAGTCTTATTTTAAGAAGACTTGTTGTACAAGTAAACTACTCTCCAAAACCCTAAACCTAACCTTCTTATTTATATAAGAGCATAGAGGTCTAGTGTGTAAGGTAGATATGTGGGTGAGAGTTATTGTTGTGATGCTGGTAGATTTATGCCAAAGCTTTTCATCTAAATAAGTAATAATGCTACCTGGATAAATCATGTGCTTTATCTTTCTATGATTTATCTATTGCATGCATGTGGATGATAGTCTTGGGGTAGTTTCTATTACCTTGGAACCTATCAAGGAATTTTACAAACAAAGGTTCCAAGTAGATGACTTGGTTTTGCCGCATTTGTGTAAGGACAAGTTCCCTAAAAGAACACACAACAAGCTCAAATGGAAGAAGATTGGGTCATGCTGAATTATAACGAGATTTTCAGCAAATGCATACGAGATATAGCTACCGGATGGGGTTGACATATTGCCTATCTTTAATGTAGCCAATTTGTGCCCTTACTATAAGGGCCAAACAAGTAAAGTGGATGTAAGTTCAGATTCACCAATTGTGGACTCCATACAAAAATTCACTGAGAAGGCAAGGAAATAGATTGAGATGGTGTTGGATACAAGAGTCAACAAGAGGACAAAAGGCAAGGAGTATAAAAAGTATTTGCTTAAGTGGAAGAACAAAGTAACTGAAAACACAACCTGGATGAATGCATCCAGGGTTTCTAAGTACAGTTAAAAAATAGAAGTGCCCAAGGAAGATTCATGAGGAGCTCATGGATCATTTCATTTACCCAATGTGTCTATTGTAGAAGCATCCAGGCCAACAAGTAATCTTGCATTAACCAAAAACATGGGTTGGGGTTTGTGCACTTGTGTGTGTGTTTGTGTTACTTGTTAGCCATGTCGACAACATTGTGTGCATCAATGATGATCAACAACAGTCCCAGGAACATCATCAAAACTCCAACGTGTGAAGGAAGTCAAGTAGAGACGATTTCAGTCATCTCCCAGAGATCAATTGACCCCTTTTTGGGAAGGTGACAAAAACATCACTTAATGCAGAGAGCAGCTTCAAAACTATCGGTCTGCATTACCTGACAGTTACATCAATAACTGGCAGTTTCTCCTATGGTGAAGGCAAAACTAAAGTAACTACCCAGATCAACATTGTCCAACAAATGGACCGTTTTCCAAGACGAAGGGAGTTTGAATATTCATTACAGTTGGTTAGAACAATCAAGTGAGATTAGGATCAGTTGGGGGTAGCTGAGAAGAGTCAGTTGGAGAGGCAGCTTCAGTTTGTTCCAACTCCAAGAGAGGCAAAGAAGAGTTAGCTCCAAATAGAGAGAAAAGTAGAAGCTCGAGGAGCTTGCTAGGGTGATGTATCTCAAAAGTAGAGAGGGTACCCAGTCCATGAGAGACTGAGATAGAGTTGTCTTCTTCATAATTCGGTGAGGGGTGTGTCATGGAATCTTTGTAAGCTTTATCATTCATTCAATAAAGAGTGTTTTGGGTTTCAAAGGATGAGTCTTGTAGTTGGTTGTGTGTCCACTAGTGAATCTAAGTCCTAGCTCGGGAGTAATGGCAACCATTAATTTGGCCCACTCGTTCCCATCTGCATTAGTTTGTACGATGTTTGGTATTCTCAAAAAGATTGACAATCATCTCAGGCATGACTTATCCAGATGGTTGTAATAAAAATTTGTGATTAGCTTCTTAAGATTCCATTGCTGGAATACTTTAAGGCCCAAGGTATAAGTAAATCCTTGAGACTATCCAAGCATAATGATTTTATGTAAAGTAAAAATGAAAGAGAACACTTATCAATGGGATTGAATATTCATAAGTCAAAAAATACTGTAAGCCCACTATTTTGTAATATTAAACATGCTAGAAGTTATTTACTACTACGAACCCTTGATTGGCTGTCTCATAAGCCACCATATTATTGATCATGTCACTATCATTTCTCTTGAGTGCATCTTGTGTTCAATTTTATACTATTGATTTTACCCCCCTTGTATATTGTCTCTGTTGTAATAAACGTCAATATGTGCATTCCATTTACTTGGTCGTTCATAGTTCATGCATAAAGCATAGTGTATCCCTTCTCCATTCCTTCCACCTATATTTGCTTTGTACTTCTATATTATATAACCAAAAGATCACATGGATGATTTTTAACACAATTTTATTGGAATGCAATGTGTCCAAATTATATATATATATAGACACACACACACACACACACACACACACACACACAAAATAATGCAACAAAACACACTAGAACATTCCATACTGTTGATTTGTTGCTTTGAAATTCCATTAGATGGTAACCAATCAAATGAATTTTCCATTGCATCCAAACTATATATGAATCCTAAAACATACTAGAACATTCCATATTTCTGATTTTTTAGTTTGAAATTTCATTAAATGGTAACCAATCAAATGAATTTTCATCAATTTATGAATCCTATCCACCTTTCACTCAATTGCTATTTTGGCACATATACACCTTTTGAAGCTTGCAAAATGATATGTAAAAATAATACAGAAGAGTATCGCTCAGAATAGGAATGACCTGAGCATGGTAGAGATGGAGATTCCGGCAATCCGTAACATAGGTTGCCATGCTATAATCAACAAAATTATTGCAGTTCCTGAGCACATACACAAACGTTCCCCGTCATTTGTCAAACCATATGCAGCTCAACAAACTACAACTTCTGCTAATCTCACAGAACTGTAAGAATTACCAAGCTGGAAGTATATTCCAGGTACAAACAAGATTGTGCTAGTCCCCCTCAGGGTTGCATGAAGACAAAATACCAAGTAATCAAAGTGTACCCAAATAACAAACGCTCTTGATATAAACAAGCATAAATATTTTACCACGGAGATATCAAGAATAAATCTCTGCAAAGCCAAGACAATCGCAAGAAAAATGCAAATGCTAGTGTCGTTTAAAAATTGGCTTTCTTGACTCAACCAAAGAAGCCAAAGTTTTGGTGTTACGACAAAATAGATGATGTCTATTCCCTGTCAAATGCGTGACACCCATTTCAAAAGTAAGCTATTTTCTCAGAACACAAGCAATGTGTCTGTCAAATCCATTAGAGTCAACAGGATTAACATACATAAAATTAACAAAGATTAAACAACACGTTTATCAAGATCCATAAATATGGGAAGTAAACAGCTTTGGAAAAGAGACTCAAAAACAATTATATTCCCTTAAACACTGTTTATTGCCTTCATTCTCTCAGCATGTATTATAGCATTCCTCATAAGCACACATATGTAGAGATCTTAAATTTGAAGGAATGAAAATAATTAGAATATCTTTTGAAATTCTTGAATTCCAATTATTCTTTAATATTGTGATCTTCGACTCTTGAATTAGAATTACACTAGGAAATTGCGAAGCAATAAATTTGTACTCAAAAGGATCTTTAAGTTAATCACCAAAAAGCTTTTGCTAGACCTTCCACCATTCCTACCAATACTTTCAAGTTTCAGCCATAGATATCGAGAAATGAATTGTGGAAAGAAAGAAACCACCCTTGATCATGTACCCACAGATATGATCATAAAGCAATCATCAGCGTCTATAATGTCCCCAAATTGGGACAATTCAACAAAAACTACGATTTCTCACAATTCCTTAACCAAATCAGAAAATTATGATTACAAACCAGCAAACCCTAGCTTGGAACAAATATGATTTAGGCTGAGAAAATAAATGCTCCAACCACTAGAAAATATGAAATAAATACCTTATGGTTTTTGCCCTTAATGGCTCTTCACCATAGTTACCAAATTTGGTCGGATCTACACAAAATCCGGTTGGATCTAGATTTTTTCGTCGATCTGGATAACTTCATCCAAGTCGGTCCTATTTTTTTCTATTTTTTATTTTATTTTTTATTTTTTAGGTTTTCATTGTATTTGTCAATTTTACATATTTATAAAACTATGCTCACATACATACACATAAATGTATATGTATATATTCGGGATCGGATTTTTTCAAGAATTATGGATTTCGGATTTTTTACCCTCCTAAACGGATCCGGATTTCCGAACTTAGTAACTATGCTCTTCACACATGGTAAAATTGACCCTTCAAATGAGGGTTTGCTCATCAAACCCTAGGCATCCTTATACAAAATTGAAACAGAGAATAATGGTTATTTTAGCGATCTAATCATGCAACAAGCCCCTTTGCTGACCCTGCACAAATTAATGCAAAAATATTGAAGGTATTGTTGAACATATGAATAAGTTACAAAATATTTTGAGGTCCTCAACCCTCAACAAACCATGAATAAATTAGGCAAATTACAGAAATATTTATTGCCAATATGACATCAAATTCGCTTCACAAATGAGTCGCTATAGCTGGAAAATATTAGTAAAATTATTAGTAATTTAGTGTGGCTGTCCCACCCTCCACCAAGGCCAAATTAGGCCCCCAAAAGCACTCTTCCAGCCCTCCAATAGGGGACGCTAGGCTTTAGGGGAGTTCGCCACTGCCCTAGGGCAATCGCTCACCCTCCCTTTTGCCCTACCAAGACCTTTGCCCAGCTCCTTAAGGCACTCAAATCACTTTGCATAGAAGGCTTGTTCCATAACACCTTTAAAAGACCAATTGCATAATCAATGCAAATCTAAAGCACAATTGCAATCCTTGAATAGAGCTGCCCTCGAAGAAGGAATGGAAGTTTTCGTTCCCAAACCGTTGGTGCACTGAGAGGTTTTTGCCCTCAAATCACTATGAACGAGCTTGACATACTTGATCACCCAAATCAATATCATAAAATGCATAACCCTCCAAATAAGTCCAAATCCCCTTTAAATATCCACCTTTCTAGTTATGAAATGAGAGTTAGTGGATTGTAAGGACAATTGGATTTTTCTAAAATCACTTAAGGGCTAAATAAGCCCATGACCCTCAAAAGGTCCCAACTTAAGTGAAAAGCAAATTGGACTATTATTACTTTATTTTAAGTATTTAGAAATACTTTTTATCTTCGTAATAATATTATTTTAATTTAAAAAAGGGGAGCATTACAGCATCTAACTAGAGAAATACAACTCAGACATTCCAGCGGAAAGTTGATGGTTATAAAAATTTCCCTAAATGTTTTAGCATAGAATAAACTTCCTTCAAAGCAAAGTGGATGAAGCAGTGATTGGATTAATAGAGTAAGCAAGGACATTAACAGATACATGTAAAGTTTATCTCAGACCCTGCAAGAATAAGCATCCCCAAAAAGGCCAAGATCAAGAGATAAAGCCTCCAATTGGGAGACATACCTCCGAAGAATGGAAGTTTGTAATGTCTCCCTTTTTGGTATAAACTTGCTTAAGTCCTTAACCTTGAATTGTTCCTAAAAAGGCTAAAGGAAGAAGAAGAGGACATTTGAGGACTTCAAAAGCATTTAATAGAAAATCACTTTATGATCTAATTTTCACTTAAGTTGGGGCATTTTTAAGGGTCATGGACACTTATGGCCTAAGGTGCTTTTATAAGGAAACTTGTAATATATCTTTATTTAAAAAGGAAAAGGTAAACTCTCTCTCTCTATTTTGGGCACAACATTTAGAGGAGGGATATAAAAGGAAAGTGAAAACTCATTTGAAAAGGTTATGCAACTTTGATATTGGAAATCTTGTGCAAGTATGTCAAGCTCTAGCGACTTCCTTTGAGAGGGTGGCGACCCCTCATAAGAGCTCAATTTGGTCTTTGGAACCCATTTCTAGGGTTGAAGTAATTTTTATAATTTATTTCAGTCATTTGGTGATTTGTGTGGATCAATTTGTATGCGTGAAAGGACATTCTATGCCCTAAAATATTCCAAAAATTATTATAATATTTTTGGCACTTGGGCAACTTACTTGGAGAGTCTCGGAAGGTGAATTGGTGGACAAATTTCAAGGAATAATATTCAAAATTATTTTCCCTATTTTTCTAAGGTGTGGCGACCCACTTGTGAAGATTCTTTAGGGTTGAAAAGCGCAGCTATACATTCAAGTAAAAACCAGATTATTTATAGGGGTATTTTCAACTGCTTCGCCAATTTATTTCATCCACAAAAGGTACTTCATTCTCTAATAATTTTCAGCTATTTGTGGAGTTATTTTGGATGTGTTTGCGCTTGGATATCCTATAATTTTTTCAGCTAGGGTTGGCTGGTTTTAAGTTTTCAGAATTCAGTTTGGTTTGAGTTTGTTAAGGGTTTGTTGGAAAACTCTTTTTTTTCATCATTGTCCCAATTTGGGGACATTATAGTGGTATTAGAGCCATATCTTGGCTATTTGTGGCATACAGGGTCTATTTTCAACAGTAACAGGGAAGGATGAAAGATATTACACAAGCCCAGGATCATGAGGACCAGGGCTTGGTTCGTTGGGATCTGATGGAGGATTATGATGAGTACTTGACTCTTACACCGAAATACCGTAGGGGAAGGAGATTCGAATATTGGCTAGGTTTGAGGTATGGGAAGAGGCACCATGGGTACATAGCTCACAAAATGATTTGGGGAAGATAGTTCTTCCAACTTTTGATGGTGATCCAGGTATTCCGGTAAGAGCATGAGTTAACAAGATGATTGAGTATCTTGACTTAAGGCCTAGACATAGAAAAGAGTCATTAATTTTTATTATCCAACATTTGGATGGGGCTGCCCATGAATGGTGGCATCATAAAGGGGTGACACAAGGGCATAGCACTATTGGGACACACAAAAAATTGTTGGAAAAGATAGTTAATAAGTTTGAAAAGAAGAGAGAGCCACCTACACCTAAATCAATAAGGGCATCTAACAAGGAACTCCAATTGGATGAAAGGCAGCCCTTAAAACAAATAACAGAGCCCAATTTCCAATTGTACAAAGGGCAGCCACTCCACAAGTTTGTCAATAATCAAAAATCAGTCAAACATAGCCCCTTTGTGAGGTGTGAACAGCTGAAAACTAACTCGAAAAATTCAAAAAAATCAATGGTGAGGTTGAATTTGAAGGGTAGCCACCAAATGAAGAGTCTTTGGTGATTGAGCATCAAAAATTGGTCAATAGTGGACCCAAGAAGATAAGCAATCAGCGGGGTTTGAAGGCAGAAAATTCAAAAGGGTTAAAGGCATGTAAAGAGGGCATAGAAAGGCAGACACCTAAGGAGGAACAATCTGAAAATTGGGAGCAAAGAAATGGGTATGTGAAGATAGATCAAGTTGAAATTGAAGGGCAAATACATCAGGGAGAAATGGACAGCCAAAATGTGACAAGGGATGATTGCTACCCTATCAAGTGCCAATAGATGCCATGTTTTGCGTGTGAAAGGAACCATTAGTGGCAAAAAGGTAATTGTGTCAATGAACAATGGGGCCACTCATAATTTTATAAATGCTAAAATTGTTGCAAGACATAAGCTGCCCACTAAAGAAAATGAGGGATTTAAGCATAGTTACCAGATTCGGCCGCATCTGGCCGAAATCCTGAACGTTCCGCATTTTTTGCGGGCTTCCGGATTAATAAATTCGGTTCGCCAGGGAGAAACAATGGAAGTCAACAAAAAAAGTTAGAAAATGTAAATCTAGTCCGAACCCAATAGTATGTAAATAAAATAAACATTCAAGTATAAGTTTACATTTATAATGGACATCTAGTTTCTTATACTTTAAGTTATATTTTATTTATATACTTTCAGGGTGTTTGAGAGGGGTTTCGGACCGCTAGGAGCTATAATGCAAATTCTAGGTTTTGGAGGATCCTATCATATTTCAGAGTTAGTCAGATTCCAGGGTTTCAGGGTTTCAAACTTAGCCATATTTCAGGGTTTCAAGATTTCAAAGAGACATCATAGGAGGTATGAAGGCTGCATGAAGGGATGTATGCGTGAAAGAATAGTATGAGAATATCTCTTGCAAAGTGCCACAAGCCGATCCCACCCCATTCCCAATGCACCCCTTAAGGCATGCACTCTGTGAGATTCAAGTTTGAACTATGGGCATTTTACTATCTTTTAATGTAATTCAAGTTTGAAACTTATGCATTTCTCAATTTTGCAACTGTTAAATTAATATTCAATGTTTCATTCCTTACTAGATTAAAATATTTTACATACATATATATATATATATATTTTCCAAACCGGATTTTTCCGAACCTTTTCAAGAATTCCGCATTTCCGCATTTTTTTGGCCTCCCGAACGCATCCGGATTTCCGAACCTGGTAACTATGGATTTAAGGTAACCGTGGGGGATGGCTCCTTCATCTCATGCAATTCCAGCACTTTGGGGTTAAAACTAGCCTTGGGTGGATATACCTTCGAAGCAAAATTCAATGCGATTGATCATGGTGAGTTAAATGTTGTGATTGGAGCCCAATAGTTCCAATCCCTTGGTGAACACACTCATAACTTGCAAAAATCAGAACTGAAATTTATGGTAGCCAACAATGAAATTGTTCTCCATGGTTTAAGTAATGGGACACCCATGCTAGTGACCTCCAAAAATATGGATGAACCTAAAGAGATGAACTCTAAACACAACATGGAAGATGGATCAAGTGGCGCAGCCACTTGTGATAAGAAGCAAATCATGCAAGAGGAAGGAAAGAAGAGTAGAGCAAAACTTCACAAGGTCTCAAATGAAGGAAGCCATAAAAATTCAAGTAAGGGAAGTGGACACACTATGAAGACACTCTCTATGCCAAGGAAAAGAAAGGAAAATATGTTCAACCAAGGAGAGGAAAATTGTGCCCTTATGTCAAGGACACAAGCAAGGTGTGATGAGTGGATGAGGAGGGCAAAGCAAGCAAAGATGATAGCCTTCCTAGCTAGGCAACACCTAAGGAAGTTCAAGGAGGAACATGAATCCCTTAAATACCTACATAATCATGCCAAAGATAAAGAGAAATCAATATTGCACATTGATGAATGGAAATCGGTGAACAAGGTCCACACCACCAAGGCTAATGATCACTATCAGCTTGCTGTAATTTCCAGAACAGCAGATAAAGGTCAACCATTTAATTATTTTTTTGGCAATTCATCAGTGCACAAACTTCCTACTATGCTCCTACATCACCTAGGATGATATGAGAATCATGCCAAGGATGAGGGCAAGGTGAAGGACATGCCGAAAATCTTGCAAACACATCACGAAATTGATTTATTTTGGAAACCCCTTGCAACAAGGAATGCAAGGAATGAGTTGGCTTCCATACATGGGCAACCAAGTGGAAGGGATGAAATGAAAAACATGGAAGAAAGTTTAAGGTCAATCATAGATTGGGCAAAGATTCAAATCATGAGCAGTAGTTGGCAAGGTAAACTAGTGAGAAAAATTTGTCTATTTCCTTTCCGAAAAATTCAAAAAATTGTTGGCAACAATCTTGGTCATTGACCCCCCAAAAAGGGCACATTGTTTGTACATGGCAGCCAACAAAGAAGCTTGAAATTGTTGATAAGAAGTCTGAAAATTTTCTCTCTAAAAATTCTGAATGGTGTCATTCATTACAGCCACCCAGTATACATATAAAAATTGGTTTTGGAGGTACTTTGTTACTCATGAGAAGGAGATGTTATTCCTTGTGTTTCTGATTTTGTGCAATCAAAAAAATCAGATTTTTTGCTTCTACTACAGCCCCCTTATGGGAACAACATGACTGATTTAATTGTTTACTTCCAGCTGTTTTTTAGTGCAGAAAATGACATCTTTAGAGACCACGATTTACACAAGAAGTGGGTAATATTTGTGAGTATGAAACAACAATCTACTTGTTTTTTAACATTCTTTTGATGTTTACATAGTCACGTACTTACATAATAGTCATGAGATGGGGCAGCCTTGGATAAAACATGCTTTGCATATGATGGGGACCACTCATAGTGGATTGCATATGGTGATGAGTTGTTCAAGAGGTATGTTGTACTTGATAATTCTTTTGGCTGCTCCTTTGCACATTAGGAGCATTCTTCGAGACATAGAGGGATGAGTAAAGACAGCGGTTTGACATCTACCAGAGGCCATAATTGTATTGATGAGATGAAGGTAAGTGCGAGTTTTGAAAGTTATTTCTCATAAAAATCAGATTTGGGAAAACAAACACAGCCATGTTTAGAGGGGAGAAATTCTGAAATTTATGAAGAGAAGTACGTATATATCAATTCCTGATTTTGTCAACATGAAAAATCAGAGATGTGCATGCATGTACAGCCATATTACAAGGGAAGAAAGACTGAATTTGTCAATACAGTCCAGCTCTTGCAAGGTCTTAGAAAAATGCATATGTTGGCACCTTTGGTGGATGATAGAGGAAGCATATACACGAAAAAGGTACAGTTATTTTTGGTAAGTGTTGGGAAGCTACTGATGAGCTTTTGGAGGGTCTTATACATGCATGGGATGATTGACAAGGGGCAGCCTTTTGAAAGGCACATGGCTTGCACAAAGATGTTTGTATATGGTGAGTGGTATGTTTTAGAGGCCTCACATCTTGATAGGCACCTTGTTGGGTTCTTTTTGCATATTGGGATAGTGGTGGCCTGGCATTAGGGAGATCTTTGTCCACGGGGCAGCAAGGTAATCATATTCTCTCATGTTTATTGTTACAACTTTGGGTCACATAACACCCGCTTCGAAGGTATAAGGGAAGGAGTTTGCCTATCTTCCACTGGGTATTGAAAGAGATTGTTGATTGGGAACATATGGAGCCTTTGGAGTGCAATGAGAACACCTCTAGCTCTTGGGGGCAGCCCCCAAAACATAGGTACAGCAGGGTAAGGTTTTGGTTTGGAGCTTCCATTTCATGGGAGACGTTGACAAGGAGAGCTTGCATAGTAAAGAGTGTTGGGACAGCCCCGTGGCTTTTACAATTGCTTGAGGACAAGCAATTTTGGGTAGGGAGGACTGTCATGTCCCCCTTTTTGGTATAAACTCGCTTAAGTCCTTAACCTTGAATTGTTCCTAAAAAGGCTAAAGGAAGAAGAGAAAAAAGAGACATTTAAGGACTTCAAAAGCTTTTAATAGAAAAGTACTTTATGATCTAATTTTCACTTAAGTTGAGGCCTTTTTAAGGGTCATGGGCACTTAAGGCCTAAAGTGTTTTTATAAGGAAACTTGTAATATATCTTTATTTAAAAAAGAAAAGGTAAACTCTCCCCCTCTATTTTGGGCGCCACATTTGGAGAAGGGATATAAAAAGAAAGTGAAGGCTCATTTGAAAAGGTTATGCAACTTTGATATTGAAAATCTTGTGCAAGTATATCAAGCTTGAACAAATAACTTGAAGACGAAAACCTTCAAGTGCACCAAGGAGTTTAGGGACAAAAACCTTTATTCTTCTACCAGGGCAACTCTATTCAAGGGTTGTAATTGTGCCATAAGTGTGCATAAGTGTATACAAGAGGTTCTACAAATGTGTCTTTGGACACCACCTTCATCAAGGAATTGGTATAATCCTTCAAAAAACTGGAAATAATCAAATTGTAGGTCAAGGAGGTGGGCAAACTTGGTGGAGCCTTAGGACAAGTGTGAAGCCATTTCAAGGGTGGCGACTTCCTTTGGGAGGGTGGCGACCCCTCACAAGAGCTCAATTTAGTCTTTGGAACCCATTTCTAGGGTTGAGGTAACTTTTATAATTTATTTCAATCATTCAGTGATTTGTGCGGATCAATTTGCATGCGTGAAAGAACATTTTAGGCCCTAAAATATTCCAAAAATTATTATAATATTTTTGGCACTTGGTTGACTTGCTTGGAGAGTCTCGTAAGGTGAATTGGTGGGCAAATTCCAAGGAATAACATTCAAAATTATTTCTCCTATTTTTCTGAGGTGTGGCGACCCACTTGTGAAGATTTTTGAAGTGTTTGAGGGTTGAAAAACACATTTGTACATTCAAGTAAAAATCAGAGTATTTTCAACTACTTTGCCAATTTATTTGATCCAAAAAAGGTACTTCATTCTCTAATAATTTTCAGCTATTTGTGGAGTTATTTTGGATGTGTTTGCACTTGGATATCCTATAATTTTTCCAGCTAGGGATGGCTAGTTTTAAGTTTTCAGAATTCAGTTTGGTTTGAGTTTGTTAAGGGCTTGTTGGAAAACCCTCTTTTTTCATCATTGTCTTAATTTGGAGACATTACAAAGTCGATAAAGCATCTAAGCAATTAGTTGATTTCAAGCAAATAAAGCAAAGCTTATGAAAGCTCATTTACTTAGATTTGGTAGCCACATTTAATGAGGAAGGTAGACCTCTATCATCAAATTTTTTATCAATAAGTGGAAACCTTAAAAGAGAAAATCCTCAAAAGAATTGGCAACACTCAAAATATCATTAGGTCATTACCATTGTATGTTGATGGTTGTACCAACAATTTGACGTATCAATCTATGAAGAAGCAGATGAACAAGGTTTTGCTCAATCTTGACGAAAGGTTGACCATGTTCAAAATCCTCGACAATAACTGTATCTTTAATTTCACATGGCAGCTTCGGTCCTTGGCAAGTATCAAACATGGTCATCATCCCAATCAGATCAGTAACAGTAAAAGAAAAATTGTTTTCAAGTTTTGGTATTTCCCTTTCCCCAAGAAACATGCAAGAAATGTTATCTTGATCGATTCGACCTCATATTCGTAATTGATAGAGGCACCAAGAGAGAATATTCTTTCATGAAGATAATTATGATTAGCTTTTGTGTGTTTGAGAGACTGGTGCTACATGGTATAGATCTGCAGTTGAGAAGATAATTGGAAATTTCTTCTTTTGGTGAATGAATAGTAATGATGGTACACGTCCACCAATGGGGATATGTTTGTTTTACTTTTAAAACATGGCGACAATCTAAAGAAGAGAATTTCTGCAGGTTTAACTCTTACCCTACTAATTGTGTAAAGTATAAAGAGGTTTGTTTAATTTTATATTCTCTGCTTTGGTGAATGGGGCAATTTCAGTGTTGAAGCCCATTGTTTATTATATATGTATGTTTTTCATGAATTAATGAAATAGTAAGTTATGTTCACTCCATAGTTTTGGCCTCCACTTTTGTGTGTTCACTTTTATCTCTCTGCATTTGTATAAGCATGAAAGGGTAATTCTGAATTGATTAATCGGGAAAGAGAGTTGCATTAACTCCAGATGTATGTCCATAAGCAATTTAATTTGAACCTGATTCAAGTATAGCTTGAGAGTTGAGTTGATGAAGATTATGAATGTACATTGTTCATAAATAGGCATTCTTCTTTCTGTCATGTTTTCTATTCTAAGAAGAATTCTTGAATATAATCTGCCCTCCTCATAAGGAATATGTGTTAGAAGGTCTGAGGTTAAATTTGGGGCAATATCTTTGGCTCTAAGGATTGTTCTCCTACCTTCCGTTGAGGCATTGGTAGTTACCCATGTGGCTTGTATCAGGATAGAAAACATCCCTGCTCTCTTGCCTCCATCTGAAGGGGGTGACTTTCTTTCCAATTAACAGATAGAACCAATCATTTGTAAAAAATAACAAAAATTTGTTGCTATGTCCACATCTAAACAAATGTTCATCCTCACATATCCGTCAAATCTCTCTAAATCTAATTTATGTCTTGTCAATAACTTTTTATGCTTGAGAATTGTGTATAAATCAGTTTCTTCTGTGTGCAATGGGAAATGAGCCCTGCCTCCGCCATGCCCAGAGACTGCCCTCCTGTTTTTGGGCAGATTAATGCCTGAAAAGACTATCCAACTTTCTAGAACCAAACAAAAACTGTAGAGACATAACTGAGGGAAGAAATTGTGGCTAAAGAGAAACAATCTTACAAACAGCCCCTTCAGTATAAGAAAGAATAAGAATGATGTATATTCAATCCATAAGCAGGAATTTGCAATTTATTGTTTTAAGCTATTTTGATCACTCAAGCAACCATGAAGTGTTAATCAGGAACTCATAACGAAAATTTCTAACCTTCTCCTATTTTTGCATAGGCACCCCTGAAGAACTTACACAAAGGCTGTCCAAATGCTTTACAAAAATGTATAAAATTCTTGCAGCATTGAGCCTACTCTTCTCGTTCTTTTGGATGCATGAAATTTTTCTTTTATCTCTCTGTGGCTTGCATTATTTCACTTGCAAAGAATGAGAATAGCAATTGCAGTTTTCTAGGAATGGCAAGATGGTGGCTAACGACCCAATTTTTATAAATCTCCAAAGCTCCCCATAGTAGTACTCCTAGCGGGTATTGATCACTAATTAGTAATTTGTTCATGTTGTATACCGATTTGATATACCTAATAAATATGTACATCATTACATATTTAACATATACAAAAATATATAAATAAGAATTACAATATTAGTTGTGAACAAATGAATAGGTGAGCATGTTTATATACGATTCAACGATTATATTAGTATATTAGCATTCAAAAGGGTCATGGAATTACGACATAACCCTTGATAGCTAATTGAAACTAATTATACTTATAGCATGCCCTCCCATGTTGGAAAATCTAAAATCTCGAAGCACAAGTAGAATACGAAAAGCAATGTCTCCTTGATAAATTTCGACGATAGTTGCACATGGAATCAGGATCAATCCATTTGAGCTTGATTTTGATGGGCATCAAATAACTCTGCAAACTCACACTCAAATTGTGTTTAATCGAGTATTGTAGAAATGAACTCTAGGGTTTCTCTTAGAAATTGTATTAGAAATCCAAGAATATCTCCAATAATTCTAATTCCAATTCCAATTATTATGACATTTAAGTTAAATATTATCTTAATAATGTGGATGTCAATTGGATTTGAATTTAAGTTTCTCTGAGTCTTGTTATCAACAACATTAATCAGCACAAGAATTGTTGGAATCAGTAACATCAGCATTTAACTTTCTTCGGTTTGAATTTCTTGTTCAAAAAAAGGGTTAACATTTGTTTGAATTTCCTTATCTATCGAAAAGACCTTATGATTAATAGTTTGGTTATCGACCACATCTATTTCTCAGTTTTCTCAATTTTTCCATAATAATTTTAGACACTTAAACTTGACTAAACAAAGACGGAGAAATGATTACACGAATAGACTTTGTACCATTTTCTCATAAATATTTTCGAAATTTTGAATTTACATTTTATTAAGCTTTACATATTTTTTTAGTTTTCATATCTTACTATTTACATTTCTCAATTCTTATTTTATCCACTCAATTTATTGTGCAAAATTTAGATATTTAAAACATCTTTCAAGGAAAATTTATCAAGTTTATCCCAAGTACATTTTTTAATAAATTGAGACCTTAAACTATTCCACCATTTTGATGCATTATTAAAAAGGTATAACCAAAATACATTTAGGGGATAATATTTCAACTTGTGTTCAAGAACTACTTTCCACCATTGTTATGGATACTCGTTACCCAAGAATATAGGAATTATAATACTATTTTGATGCAGGAGCATTTAGGTTCACGAACAATTTTGCATCATCCAGAAGCATGGGATTGGGTTCTTGTGCGCTCACATTTGTATTTTTGACTTGTCGACCATGTTGACAACATTGTGCGCGTGGAAGAAGATTGACAACAATCTAGAGAACATCGACATGGGTTCAAAATGTCATAAAAGTGATATAAAGAAAGTTTCATATATCTCCTAGAGGTAAAATGACCCCTTTCCAAGATAGTGATGATACCACCACTTGATGCAGATAGCTGTTTCAAAACCGCCGGTTTGCATTAACCGACAATTACTGCCAATATGTAGTAACCAGCGGTTTCACCCGTGGTGGAAGCATGGGTAAAGTAACTGCCCAGAACTGAAAAACATGATAGGTGGACCATTTTCCAAGACAAAGGGAGCTCAAAGAGGCTTGCAAGATGTCAATGTCAAGCAAGCAAGATTTGGATCAGTTTTGGAACAAGAGTTGGGAGTTAGTTGGAGAGACAAGTAATTGGAGGAAAGAGAGTTCCAACTCCAAGAGAGCAGAGCAGATAGAGAAATGAGTTTAGCTCAGAGTAAAAAAGAAAGAAGCAAAGCCAAGAGCGTGCAAGTGTGATGCATGTTCATGAAAACCAATCCATGAGACTGAGTGTATGTCTTATTCATAGTCAATAGGGGGAATGGTGAGTGTATGCGTAAATCTCTGTAATATTGTATGATCATTCAATAAAGAATGTTTTGGTCTCCATTATGAGTTCTTGCATCTATGTGTGTGTTCTTGAGAGAGTGAGTGTAACACCCGTTGGGGAGTAAGGCTGCCATTCCCTTGGCCACTCATTCTCATCTACATCATATTTCCATCGTTTAACATATTCCGGTTAATAAGTTCAACGAGTTTTAATATTCAAGGGAGAAGAAAATATATATTCATTTAGAATGTTTAGAATCATTGTATTATTTTTTAAATGTATCCAAATTTGTTTAAAATAGTTTTCTATTATGAATAGGGCATTTATAATTTTTTTGAAACTATTGTCCTTTTTAAGAGCTTTAAATAATGTTTTTGTGTCCTCTCCTTTTTAATCTACGGATAATATTTTTCTTATTTATTTGATTTAGTAAATTTAACTAGCCTCGCTTCTCTTTTTAATCAAACCCCTTTATAATATGAATTTAATATTTGGAAAAGCTTAAATGAATTGGATACAAAAAAGTGGGTAGAAAAACAAACACCACTTATTAAGGAGCGCACCTTTTCATAATGAACACAACTCCTCCACTTATTAAGGAGCACACTTTTTAATATTATAAACAACGCCTCCCCCTATTAAGGTACATGTGTTTGCTTTTGTTTTTCAATTTTCCTACTCGTCTTTTTTCCCTTCAAAGCCTAACTTTTAAAATTTTGAATTCTACACCTTATATAATGTTTTGAAATGATTTCCTACTTTGTTCTTTCCTCATTTGAAAGGCCGCAAACCTAAGGTTTTTTTATCTTGGATGCAATAAGAAATATTTTATGTTTTTTTTTTATTAGCTATAAGTTAATGGTTTAGGCTAGATGTCTTTTATTTTATTATCTTTTTATATTCTAAATTGTTTGAAATTGGCCACAAGCCTAAAATCAAATTTGGTCACCAACCTTGGTTAAAAAACAGCAATCAATCCAATATCCGCAAGTTACAGGGTAGAGACTCTGATTACCACTTGTTTTATACCAAGTAGGTATACATAATAAATAAGTAAAGCTTTCCATATTTAATATATATAAATATAAAGTATAAGTGGTTGTGAAAGAATGAATTGGTGAACATGTTTATATACGATTTATGGGTTACATACAAAATGACTTAACCCTTTAGTATGTAGCTATTCAAAATGGTCATGGCATTGCGATATAACACTTAATAGCTAATCAAGATTAATTAGGTTTATAACAGTACATAATAATGTGTTCTCTCTTATTTTATGCAAAACTTAGTGAATGTGTATTTGAAAGCATGCCTTTACAAATGATCTACAACCACACAATGTTCACAAGGTTTGATAAACATGGAACTTAAAAAAACAACCATGGCAAGAGAATAGTCAAAGCTGCTATTAATGGCTTATTTGCGTCTAGATTATTCACATCTCTTGAAAAGAATTAGATCGGGATGCAAGAAATGACAAGACCCTCAATAGATTATAAAACATAAAACAGATCATAATCATAATACAAGCTTCAGCGAAGGATTCTCACATCTCAACACATTCGAGAGAGGACAAAGAAACTTACCATATGAAACAGCAGAAAATGGAAGATGAACTATAGGCTTCAATTTCTGGCTGAAAATATAAAATCCCTACAAACACGACATTTTTTTATTAGTTTTACTGCATTAACCAATACCCAAATTAAACAAGATAATTTTGGACAAGCACAATAATTTTTTTATTATTTTTACTGCATTAACCAATAACCAAATTAAATAAGAAAATTTTGGACAAGCAAAATATTTCTGGTTAAAGAGACGTGGAGAAATATTGACTAGAAAATACAAAAAAAAAAGACTACTTTGGGATAGGAGGAATGAAAAGATTCACTAATATAATTACATAGAAATGCAGAAAAAACAACACAAATAATACCAATGAACAAAAATATACTCTACAAAATATTAAGGTAAATAATATATCATCATTAACTAAGAGATGGAAGTATAGAAACGAAGATTTAGTATAAAATCCAAATCTTGTACAAAAAATAAAAGTCATAATTACAAGATGGTAAGGTTGTGGTTGTTCATATAGTTATGCGACCCACATGTGGCCATTTTAAAAACAATGATGTATCTATGAGAGACCCAACAAAGCTAGAATGCAGCCTTTGGGGTTCCAAACTAGATCCTCAAAAGATTTAAACAATAAAATTAAAACGTAAAGTAAATTTGTGCAGCGTAAAACAAGGTAGAAAGACTGAACACATAAATGGTAAGAGTTGTGAGGGAAGAAATAAAATTTTATTACAAATGGAAATTTGTACAATAAAGGAAGCACGAGCAGTTTGCAGGGAGACATCAAAGGCATAGGAAGGGGGCTAAACTGAAGCTGAAGATGAAGCCATGGTTGAAAAGCCTCACTTTAGCTGCTGAATTTCTGCCTTCACCTCCTCATAAAGATTCTAGAATGTGTTGGCAGTCGTTGTCATTTCTCTGGTGCCATCTCTTGCCTCATTGGTATCAGTATAAGCGTTTACCAAATTCTGCTCCAATTCTAGTTTGTGTTTGGTAACATCTGTTGATGATTGCTGCCACACTTTCTCCTTATCACTGAATCATGGTATACCCCATTCCGTGGGTCATTGTCTTTGAACACCACTCGTTCAAAAATGCTTCTTTGGGGCTGCTAACCATTCTTCCATCTGTGATGTTTATTCATTCAATTGCTTAAGCTTATTCTCTGCTTTTCTGTGATTGGCCATCAACTTGTTCTCCCATCTCTTGGAATTCCACATTCAGCTTAAGCAATCTTCACAGTCTTCTGATGTGACTTTCACTCAGTGATAACCTTATAATGCATAGCATAGTAGCCCCGAATATGCATATCTTCTTCCCCTTCTGTTCACTTTGGTTGTAATGTAGTGCAGTAGGAGTTCTGAGTCCATTAAATCAGCTTAGCTGATCAATGGCGTTTCATATGCAATTATCTTGCGTGCTTTGGCTCTTGTTATTACCTTTCTATAGTTTTCTAACCATATGCTCATGCCACTATTGTTTTTTTTTAAGATATTCTTTAAATTTCTTCTCCTATATCACACAAAGGTTAAAAACCCTTATATATTTCCATCAAAAAAGTAGAGGGATCCTGCCATTCTGTCATATCTGCAAAATAGATCTCATACGCCAATCCACCATAAAATCCAGAAAAATTGTGCATGGCTTTAATCACTGTATGACAAAGCCATGTTTCTTTTCCCTGGCAAAGATATAACTGCTAGTTAATTACTAGTCTTCTTAACTGGTTCAAGACATGATACCAACCTCTACTGAAATTGTAGCCTTACATGTGTTGCATAGGTGGACGAGAAGCGATCTCTATTACTATACTGCCAATAGGCACCATCTTGGACGTAGAACCATGCTGTGTAGAATTTTCAAAACCCTGTGGCTTCTATGTACCCTACTCAGGCTGTCTTGTGACAAGCTTCAATATGATAGGCTTCGGATACAGGGGTCCAGTCAATGTCCATGACTTGAGCCCAAAGATGTAAACATGGCACATTTTGGTCATCGTCTAGTAACGAAACCATGTCCATTCTTTTCATAAAATCAACTAATTTGGCACCACTAATGAGAGTTTTTTTGTAACCACCGTAATGGATCTGACACTGTAATGTCCCCCTTTTTGAGTTAGTCCTTGCGATGAGACCCTTAACTTGAGCATTCCCTAGGGCTAAGGATTTTAAAGGCAAAAGGGGAACATTAGCAAGCTTCAAGGATATGTTTGATAAAGCACTTTATTATCTAATTTTGAGGCCTTTTTAAGGGTCATCCTAAAAGTGCTTTTATAAGGAAGCTTGTTATTTATCTTTTTATTAAAAGGAAAAGTAACTCCCCCTCTCTATTTTGGGCACCATAATTGGAGAAAGAAAATAAAAGGGAAGAGAGGCTCTTTTGAAAATGGTTGAATATTGATTTGGAAAATTGAATCATGTCAAGCTTAGTTTCCACCTCTTGAAGACGAAAACCTTCAAGAAGTGTCCTAGGTTTGGGGATGAAAACCCCCATTCCTTCTACTTGGGCAACTCTATTCAAGGGTTGTAAGTGAGCTTCAAATTTCATGTGTTCATGTAAGTGGATCTACAACGGTGTTTTTAAACACCACCTTCATTAAGGAAATATTGCAACTTCTATGGAAAACAAGTTTTTGGTAATTTCACAGGTTTGGAGAAGAGCGAATCATATTGAGACCTTGTTCATGTTGCGAAAGACCTTTCCAAGGGGTGGTGACTTGCCTAAGGAGCTAGGCGAACCACTTGGAGGGGTCATTGGATGCCAAAGAAGGCTGCACATTATTTTATTGAATTTTTCAGCTAAGGCGACTTGATTGGAGAGTGAATTTCAAGGATTTGACGTTGATTATATGTGCTTTGCGGCGTATAAAATATTGCTAATATTTTATACCATTTTTTTTGCTTGGGCGACTTGCCCTAGGGGTCCTTGTTGCCTATTCCGAAGGATTTTAGGTGAGTAAAATATTCTGAATTTTATTCCTTATTTTTCTGAGGTAGGGCGAACCAGTTGGAGAGGAGAATTGCGCATCTTCGAAGGGTTTTTAGACTTCGTTTGGCAAGGTACATGTTCTTTTATTTTCTGATTTTTGTGGCAAATTATCATAAGGGTTTGAAAGCAATTGGAAGAGAAAAACTAGGGTTTCATTTTAAAAAATTTGTCATTATTTTGAGTGAGGCAATTCACTTGTGGAGTATTTACAGAAGTTTATAAGGTGCTTTTAAGCCTTAAAAAGGTGGACAAATAATATTATAATTATTTGTGAATTTTTGGCATATTTTTCGAGGTCCTTTGACATCATTTTGTGAGTGAATCCAAGGGAAAATTCTGATTTAATTCACACAGTAATTTCTGCACATGGGCGACTTGCCTTCAAGGCTTTTTGGAAGCTTTGGAGGGCTAACATTAGAAATATTTCATTTTGAAATATTTCTATATTTTATTATTATTTTTAATGAGTTTTGCAAAGGTTTGAGTGTTGAATTAACAAGGGAAAACGCAGCTATACTTTCAAGAGAAAAATCAGCATATTGCAAGGGTATTTTCCCAAGGTACATTCACATTTTCTCACACATAAACAAGTATTTATTAAATCAGCAAATTTAGGGTTTATTATGACATATTATAGGGATTTAAGGTGAAAATTCAGTGAATATATGCTTCAATAGTTTTGGAATTAATGGTGCAACATTGGCAACTAGAGTTTGTTTCTATTTGGGGTGTTTTGAGCATCTATATATCAGCTAGGGTTTTCTAATTTAAAATTTTCAGAATTCAATTTGTTTGGAGTGTTTAAGGGTTTTGTTGGGAAACCCTCTTTTTCATCATTGTCCCAATTTGGGGACATTACAATGGTATCAAAGCCATATCTTGGCTATTTTGTGGGGCAAAGGATTGATACATGAGTGGAAATAAAGAGGTTAAGTATTATGAGTAGCAGCAAGAGGGAAACCGGACTTCCACCAATTGATTATCCTGAGCAGGACCGAGCTATGAGTGACATGAAGCACCAGGAGATAGAGAGTGAGAGGAGAGACAGGGTGGCCAAGGAGAGGTTTGAGAAGTATTCTCAAACTCAAGGGAGGATGACAGTTGTGATGGAGGGGTTTCTTTGTTCCCTCAGTGAGATGGGTGGCTTGAAGCCACTCAATGGAGACAGTGGTGCCTTAGGGAGCAGGTCAGATGCACATACACCCCGTTCGAGGAATGGGGCATCCACACATAGGCCCACACAACCTACATTTGTTCAGAGAGAGGAGCCCGCACCAGCGAGGGAGGGGTTACTCAACCCACACGATGAGTTAGATAGAGATATGGATGAGTATGTTACCTTGTCTAAGATAGTTAGGGGATCTATGACATTTCTCGAGTTTTCAACTTGGAAATGGGGATAAAATGGGCCCAAGATCGGTCAGAGGCAGAGGGGCAACCAGGGAGATCTCCAACATGCATTGGGGAAGCTCTCTTTCTACTTTTGATGAGTCACAAAGGAGTTCGGCTAGGGCCTGGATTCAGAAGGTGGATACCTTATTTTCGCTTCCACTGATGGCAGAGGGAGAAACCATCGAGTTCGCCACCTTACATTTAGAGGGAGCATCCCACGATTGGTGGTATCATGGGCTGATCACACAAGGGCATCAACACATACACTCCTGTGAGAAGTTCAGTAGGAGAATGATTGAGAGGTTCGATAGAATGGATCCTGAGCTTCACTTCCATGATTTAGCTCAATTGAGGCAAAGGACTTCAATGGATGATTACGTCACAGTGTTTTAGAGACTTTCAGTCATGGTGACTAATATTTCAGACAGGAGATTGGAGGTACTATTCATAGAGGGCTTGATTGACTCCCTAAGGGGATTGGTCAAGGCTTTTGATCCACCTACACTGAGGGAGGCCATTTAGAAGGCCTACAATTTGGAGTCTTCTACTCTGAGAATGGATTTCCATCTTTAGGACAGCCAAAGAGTACCTTTTTCCCATCTACTAGGCAGCAGAGAGGTGGTGGTTTGGGGCAGCCCAAGAATAGCTTTTCAGAACCACCTAAGGCCAATCATGTGGATCCTTTGATTAGACTAAACCAACTAGGTTTGGGGCAGCAGAAGGAGCTACCACATTGTATCTTGGATGTGAGGAATGAACTAAGAAGAAAAAGCCTTTGCTTCACATGCAAGGACCCTTGGGAAAAAGGCCACAATTGTCGTGGCAAGGGACAGGTTACTACATCGAAGTGCTCTCCGATGAGGAAAATGAAAAGGAAGAAGTTGGGACAGCCAACTATGAGAAGCACACTTTAGAAATAGGAGAGGAGTTGAGTGCCACCTTGGCGTCACTATCCGAGGCTCCCAAATATTACCCCTTCAGAGTTAAGAGATCATTAAAAGGTACACCTATTACCATACTTATTGATAGTGGGGCAACTCACAATTTCATTGATAGGGGATTGGTGACATCATGTGGATTACAATAAATGGAGTTCAAAGGTTTCAGAGTTACAGTAGCGGATTGATTCAACATCCCTTGCACAACCAAGATTCCAAAGCTTAGCCTCACTTTGAAAAATATGTGGTTGAGGATGATTTTTATGTGGTGGGCAAAGGGGAGACCAATATGGTCCTTGGTATTCAATGGTTGCACTCACTTAGTGAATATACACAAAACTACCAAACCATGGAGCTCAAATTCAAAATAGCAGGCAAGGAGGTTGTTTTGCATGGTTTAAGTGATGGAGAGTCCCCTTTTCCAAGGCCAATAAGTTGTTAGGAGGATGTATCATGAGTATGAAACGAGTGGAAAAGAAGGCTGCCTTTAGACATATAACGCAGCCCCTTCATCTAGATCTAGAGACTTCTCGAAAGCACTTGGTAAGCATTGCAAATTTTCATTGTTGTCATAATTTATTTGAAAGAGATGGGAAGAGAATGGATTGCCAAGGGCAACCCAAAACATGCTTAGGGCAGCACCCTGCCCCCTCTTGCACAAAGCGAAATAGGGAGGCTTTGAGGAGAAGAGGACACCCCCTAAATGTTGAAAGAAGAAAAGTGATTAGCAGCTGTACAAAGGATCGACATGGGAAAAAAGGAAAATCATCTTTCTTCCAAAAGAAGGATGAACGTGGACGGAATCACCTTCTTCCACATGGCAGCCAAAGGAAAGAATAAGAAAAGGTGGTAAGAAGTCTGAAATTTCTTGTTTCCAATTTCCTGAGTTAGAAAAGCAAGTTCAGCCACATAAGGGAAAAATTGGCGATTTATTGTGAATTTTCAATCTACATTGGGAAAATTTGGTACCAAGGTGCATTCTGAAAATGATCACAAGGTGCAATCTGATTCTAATGATCACTTACAGCAGTACATAAGAAGCCAAAAATCTGATTTTTTTGGTAAAATACAACCAAGGGTACAATCTGGAATTATGCATAAGCATCGTTTTGGTTTGGTACAATAGAGGAGGTGCAATTCCATGATGAGGATTGGCATAGGCTTTTGTTTGATCAAAACTACATCTTTCCTATGCATAAAGGGAGTGGTAGAAGACTTACACAAGAAAAATTGTGCATAAACATTATCATCATTCAAGGTATGTGGTATAAAGAGGCCTTATTGATTAATTTCAGAATTGTGATATTTTCCTTCAAGGCACATCATACACTTTGGGATATTACAACAAAAGCAATAAAGTATGGCATGTCTTTGGGGGTTATGAGGGATTCATGGAAGATGATTATGACCTTTCAAACCTATGGGGGCAGCACACAAGGTATGTGTTTTGCAAACGAGGATTACAATTTGAAGACTCTTTGCAATAGGAAATCATTTCATTAAAAAGATGTATTTCGAAGGAGGTAGGGACAGCTCCTTGGCTTTTGCAATTGCTTGAGGACAAGCAATTTTGGGTAGGGAGGACTGTAATGTCCCCTTTTTTGAGCTAGTCCTTAGGATGAGACCCTTAGCTTAAGCATTCCGTAGAGCTAAGGATTTTAAAGGCAAAAGGGGAACACTAGTAAGCTTTAAGGATATGTTTGATAAAGCACTTTATTATCTAATTATGAAGCCTTTTTAAGGGTCATCCTAAAAGTGTTTTTATAAGGAAGCTTGTTATTTATCTTTATATTAAAAGGAAAAGTAACACTTCCTCTCTATTTTGGGCGCCACAATTGGAGAAAGAATATAAAAGGGAAGAGAGGCTCTTTTGAAAAGAGTTGAATATTGATTTGGAAAATTGAATCAAGTATGTCAAGCTTGGTTTCCACCTCTTGAGGACAAAAACCTTCAAGAAGTGTCATAGCTTTGAGAACGAAAACCTCCATTCCTTCTACTTGGGCAACTCTATTCAAAGGTTGTAAGTGAGCTTCAAATTGCATGTGTTCATGCAAGTGGATCTACAAAGGTGTTTTTAGACACCACGTTCATTGAGGAAATATTGCAACTTCTATGGAAAACAGGTTTTTGGTAATTTCACAGGGTTGGAGAAGAGCGAATCATATTGGGAACTTGTTCGTGTTGCAAAAGAGCTTCCTAAGGGGTGGAGACTTGCCTAAGGAGCTAGGCGAACCACTTGGAGAGGTCATTGGATACCAAAAAAGGTTGCACATCATTTTATTGAATTTTCCAGCTAAGGCCACTTGATTGGAGAGCAAATATCAAGGGTTTGAGGCTGATTAGAAGTTCTTTGCAGTGCATAAAATATTGCTAATATTTTATACCAATTTTTTTGCTTGGGCGACTTGCCCTAGGGGTCCTTGGAGGCTATTCGGAAGGATTTTGGGTGAGTAAAATATTCTGAATTTTATTCCTTATTTTTTTGAGATAGAGCGAACCAGTTGGGGAGGAGAATTGAGCATCTTCAGAAGATTTTTAGACTCCATTTGGCAAGGTACAAGTTCTTTTATTTTCTGATTTTTATGGCAAATTATCATAAGGGTTTGAAAGGAATTGAAAGGGAGAGACTAGGGTTTCACTCTAAAAATTATGTCATTATTTTATGAGTGGGGCGATTCACTTGAGTATTTTCAGAGGTTTATAGGGTGTTTTTAGGGGCCTAAAAAGGTGGACAAATAATATTATAATTATTTGTGAATTTTTGGCATATTTTTCGAGGCCCTTTGACATCATTTTGTGAGTGAATCCAGGAAAAATTCTGATTTAATTCACACGGTCATTTCTACACATGGGCGACTTTCCTTGAAGGGTTTTTAGAAGCTTTGGAAGGCTAACATTGAAAATATTTCATTCTGAAATATTTCTATATTTTATTATAATTTTTGGTGAGTTTTGCAAGGGTTTGAGGACTGAATTAACAAGGAAAAATTTAGTTGTACTTTCAGGTGAATAGTCAGAATATTGCAAGGGTATTTTTCCAAGGTACATCCACCTTTCCTCACACATAAACAGGGATTTATTACAGCATCAAATTCAGGGTTTATGTATGACATATTATAGGGATTTAAGATGAAAATTTAATGGATATATGCTTCAGTAGTTTTGGAATTAATGGTGCAACAATGGCAACTAGAGTTTGTTTCTATTTGGCGTGTTTTGAGCATCTATATATCAGCTAAGGTTTGTTGATTTAAAATTTTCAGAATTCAATTTGTTTGGAGTGTATAAGGGTTTTGTTGGGAAACCCTCATTTTTCATCATTGTCTCAATTTGGGGACGTTATAGACACCAATAGATTAGAGGCAAGGTTGGGGGAGCTATGGCAATAGTTGGGTAGGTTTTTGCCTTTGCATTTTCATTTGGCATGTCATGCAAAGAAGTAGAAACACCAAGCAAGCTAGGAGCAAAAGATGTGATAGGTGTAAACCCTTGCATAACTTAATTTCTCGAGTAATAGCTGGTTCCAAGGTGCTTCCTAGGCTATTGTACAAATAATGTCTATTGTACTAATAATGTCTCCTCGTCACAATCCAAGTAATGACTCCTCGTCACAGTCCAAGTCTTCATCTTCCTCATTCTATATACCATCTTCTAACATTTCTTCATCCTCACCAAAACGAGCATCCTCCATATCATCCGCCCACTCCTATAAATTAGAGGCCCTCTCTGCCTCCTATTCCTCGATCATTTTCTTCATCCTTGACTTCTTATATGGCGAAGATTGTTCTTGTCACCAAAAAAAAAAACTTCCTTGGGGCCTCTATCTTTAATGTTGGACGTAATCCAAACTCCAATTCTAGATCCTCCCAACAGAATATTGTAGGCTTGCCTTCCAAGGAAGGCAACGAAGGGAGATTTCCATTTCCTAGAAGCTCCACCCCTGCTATGCAACGGCATCAAAGAATGATGCCAACATTTGGAATGAAATGTAGAATCCCTAGTACAGTCTGGTCAAAAAGGTCTATCTCCATAGACAACTATTCAACCCAATTATCTATAATACTCTTTGTAAGCTCTTTAGGTATGGTGCCAACCAAATGGATAAGTCCAATACACATGACTCTCTTTCCAGCATGCTCAACAAGTAGTCCTAACACACTTTAACTTTTCAATATGCATGTATTGTATCTTGAGATGTCTCTTGCCATGTTCAACCTTTGTCTTGTCACCTTAGTCATCATGACAGGAATGAATCACTTGTCAATAAAATTGATTTTGTCTTCTATAGTGAACTCTATCATTTTTACCTTATGCCACATCTTGGGTAGTCCCACTACCCATGGATACTGAGCAGCACATGAAATTTTATTGTCCCTATTTATCAATCTTGAGAACTACTCCGTCTTTTTTCATCACACTTATTGATCATTTCAATCAGGAGGGTCTTGCCATTGCTTTATCAAACACTGGCATTCCCAAGGCATGATTTGATGACATCACAAGCCAAATGATTCCTATTGTTTCGCCACCAATGTTTCACCACAACCCCTGATGCTCTACCAATTAATCTCTTTGCTGATTCTTCACATTTTTAGCTGGTTCACTGCTTGTAGCCATACCATTTCCTTTCATTCCTTGTCCTTAAAGATCATTTCTCTGAACGTGCCCATTACACTTGCAAATCTTGATTCTTAAATCATAATGGTAGTTATAACCAAAAAAGGTTTAGACTCTCCAACTAGTATCCATCGACTCCTTGTCATCTATAATTGATTCTCAGAAGTGAATCAAACTCTACAAATGCAAGATGGTCAAATGTGACTAAGTTTTCGACTAAAGATAACCTAAATGCTGACCAAATGGCTAAAAACCTTGCTCAAAGTTGGCGACGACATTTTGGTTATCTAGAGATCTAGCCTACATTGTCACCAGGCGAGCTAACATGGTGCTACCTGCCCAAATACTCCATCCATCTCTTGCCTGGAAAAATGAAGTCTGGGTTTTCTTGAAACGCAAAGAAGACAATTTTTTTGAGCAAAATCTAAAACTAGATTATTGAATCCCTCAAGCCGCTACAATGCTTACTTAGATGACCAAATTAATCTCTCTAGCTCTTGGAACACCTCATATGGCCAGATGGGCTGCTCAGATGGCCTAAAAAGAAGAATTCCAATCCCAAATGGCTAGGTACCAGCCTTAAGGGGCTAGACTTGTTTGAATTCTCGAACACCTTCTTTCTTACCTCAAACAGCTAGATGATGTTCTTAACAACCTTGAGTGGCCATTTCTCCTCCTCAAACAACTTAATGATGGCACAGAGACGATCGTCACACCTATGTACAGATCAAACTTGGTTTCCACATTTTCAAAAAATGGAAATGGGCCTCAAATGCTTTGGTAGCCAGGTACTAGGCTTGAACCATGGGCTCTAGGCTTAAATAATTTAACTCTATTTCAAGTCCAGGAACTAGTCTTGAACATTTACTGTTGTGTGTCAAATTAAATGTACTTTAATCATTTATTTATTTTAATAACTGTATTTTCCTTGCCAAATCCTTGATTTTTGTACCCAGAGTTGGGCTAATCTTTCCTGGGACTGAAATCTGATTTCTTTAATGGGTTATGGCTTCTAAAAGTTTTAATTTAAACAGTTAATGTCAATCCGAAGGTGTTGGAATTTTGTAACTTCTCCTTGCTTTTTTTGCTCTCCTTTGCCTCTCAATTGTAAAACTTGTCAAATGACATTGTGATTGCTTAATATGAACTATGTTTAGCAAAACAAGTCTAATGGGCCTTCTATAAACACAAATGTGTCTATTTTTAGCAAGGAGTTTTCATAGGGAGTGAGATGGAAAAAGGCAACGAAAAGATGGTGTCCAAGGTAGTGCAGACTTCTTCTGACACTATAAGCAAAGCACACGTCAAAGGGAACCCAGATACTTTGGCAACAGATCTGACAAATCCAAAAGAAGACAACCAGATGGGTCAACATGCAGACTCTTAAGCGCTTTGGGCTATTAAAACTACCTCTATTGGACAAAGGGTTTTCTTTGATGATAAATTTTGGCCCCAGAGGTGTATAGGCTATCCTATCAAGCATTCATTGGCCGCTTTGTGCAAATTTGGCCCTCCATCTCTGAAATCAACAAGTGGGTTTCGAAACAATGGGGCAGTTTCGAGGAGCTTCGATTTTTTGGCCTATAGATTCTTACCCATTGTCTGCAACAACAAAGCCAACGATGATAGATCCCTGTGGGGTTGGCCATGATACTTCAAAAACGCACCCACTCTTCCTGCAACACTAGATGTCCAATTTTAACACAAAATTAGAGAATCTCAATTTTGCCCCCATTTCAATTAGACTCTTTGATCTCCTTTCTAACTATTGGAAGGAAGACTGTTTAAAGCTCATTGGCAACTCACTAGGTTCATAGGCTTGCTCTACAAAAGCCACAAAGGATCAATCCCTTGCTTCATATGCTCGAATTTTTGCCAAGATGGATCTCCCAAAGACCTTTCCCACTACCATCAATTTTGCTTCTTCGTAGATCTCCTTTTCACAAGAGCATTGACTATGAATCGTTGCCCATTTGGTGTCACTATAGTAACAAAGTGAGTCATCTAGTTCCTAATTACCCTAATCCACCCAAGAATCCTTCCCTTTTTGGCATACATTGGCATGCGATAGTTTAGACACAAATTGAGAAAGCTTTGTGGCTTAAGAGGCATCACCTCTTCTTTTTCGAGAAATGGGAGGCTCCTAGATCCAATCCATCGAAAAAGAAGGATAGTTGGACTGCCGAGGCTGAAAATATCTCACATGCAAATCTCACACACCAACATGCAGAGATTGATCCTCCACCTACCCCTACCCATCACGACTCTCCACCCCATGCCTTCAATTGCTCCACAAGGAATGGACAATGATGAAAGAGCTCTCAGTGATAGCTATCCCAACCTCTGTTAGTGTCACCTAAATAAGCGGATCTAGCCTTTGGCTCAATCTAAGAATAGGAAGAAACAGTCTGACATGTCTTTCCATGCTCATTTAAGAGGCAAACCTTGAAATGTCGAAATAAGACTCAAGGCACATGAAGGTATTGAATTGGGCACTCAATTGCAAATTCATAAATTGATTAATGGCATAAGGTTAAAGGTCCCCCCCAAATTTCCATTAAGCTCCTATCATGGAATGTTAGGGCCCTTAATGCCCCTAGCAAAAAGCATTTGTTTTGTACGCAAGCACAAATCATTAAGACATATTTAATTTGTGTTCAAGGAAACCAACCCATTTCTTTTGAATTTTAAGCTTGGAAAGTGTGTGTATACACCTTATTTTCACATACTGACATTTTATGTTTCCAGGGTTCATAAGCGCAATAACCTCCCTGACTGTACATCCTAAGAAGCATTAATCTCCTTGAGTGTGCCAAATAAAAAGGCATTGCAAAATGTCATTGGTCGAGCTGATGACATCAGTTAAAGGTGTGCCAAGGTTAAAAGGAGGAGCGAAAGGGAACGTCATGGGACAAGCTAGGTTGATGTCATGGTGATCTGAAGGTGGTAGTAAGAAAAGTAAAGCATGAAAAAATCTCTCACAAAGTGCCACAAGCCAGCCCACGCCGATCTCGATGTATTCCTTACAACATACACTCAAGAAGATTAATGTGCCAACAAACCCTGGAAACAAAAAAAATATGATTAAGCGAAACTAAGGTGTATACAATGTAACATTGGAAAGTTTGGTCTCATGCAATTATAGACACAACTGGCTAGTCTAAGAGATAGACTATCTAGAACACCCTTAAATTTCTTGGCACACCCCTAGCTTCAAACAAAATTTGGATTGCAACTGAATTTCAAAGCTATAGATCCCCTTTATCTTATCCTAATCGATGTGTATGCCCCAACTTATCCTATACTCAAACGGAGAGTCTGGAATGAACTAAAAAAAAAAATGATTGTCTTTGTTGAAGATGATCTCATCTTTGCTCCAGATTTTAATGTTATTCTATGCAGTGACTAGAAGCTAAGTGGAGTGCAATTTGAATCTATTAATCCTCTGAACTACCTGACTATAAACAACATTAATATACCCACAGTTCAATGATCAAAATTGAACACTTTGGTAGTTTTAAGCCAAGACAACCTCTGGAGAAAGCTAGATCCTCCTATCCTAGCGCAATCTAAAACTTGGTTGGGATGAAAAGAAAGAGGGAAAATACAAAAAATGCAAAAACTAAAGGTGGTGCACCAAAAGATATTATCTAATGCCCCTTCAAAGGAATGAAAATAGAACAAATACTCAACCCAATATAATGTCAGCCATCAAAACTACGTGCAAGAGGTAAGAAATGCAATGTTGCAAATAGATTGAATCATTCACACATAAGTCAAGACTAAGGGCAGAGAAATAGTAACGAAATCATTATTAAGTGCTTCAAATATATACATGGACACAACTCTAAGACAAACTAACACTAAACTAGAAAGAAAAATGCTATGGCTAAAACTTCATAATGAAAGCTCTTAGGAAGAACTCGAATATTCCAAGGCCAAAGACTCACAAAAAAATGAGACTATTTATTTACAACCCATATAACCAAAACAAGAAGAGCACATGCCACACACCACGTGCCCAAAGTTGGGCCAAACAAAGAGAGTAGAAAATCCTGAAGGAACCCATGTTAAAGCTTCATAATACATTTTGCCTAATTATCCTCCTCCTTTGATCAACAGAGAACATTCATAACTTCATCCCCACGACAACCTATAAAAATATCTTCATCCTTAGCCAAACGAATATACCTGTCAATGCCTTTGCTTCAAAATATCTTGCTTGTGAACCCTAAAAGATAAATGAAATAAAGGCAAAGCCTTATATTTCATTATTCCCATGGGGAGAAAATTCTCATGATTTTCATTTTAAGAGGTTAGGCCTCTTTAAATATTTTTTATTCTCGTGGGAAATATGCTTTTATTTAAAAGGGGGTCACTTCACATTATGGTTCCCCTTTTTACATTAGAGGTAGTACCTCACTTTTCGATATTTGGGTATTATAATAATTAGCTAAAAGATGTTTAATAATGTCAAAAATAGTTTGTTGCTCGGGTGTTTTGTATTTAAGCATATCTGATATTTGCTTCAATAGCATGTAGGATGCTTATCTACTTGTGCTAATGATAGCACGTAGGTTGTTTAGATGATAGGATTGCTTCCTAGTTTGTAGGTGTTTCGTTGGCTATTTAATGAGCCACCCATATTGTAATGGATACGGCTTGAATCAATAAAATGATATGGTATTAGACCCTGTCACTCTGAGTGTTAAAGCCTGGATGCTTTATAAGCATGAGATTTGTTCACCTAAAGGTCTTCCCTATGGTCTGCCTATAGCTGGTGCGAAGGAGAGGCCCCTGGCAAGAGGAAGGGTTGGTATTGGCAAATAAAATCAAAAGAGTTGCAAAAAGAACGCAACTATACACACATGTAGAGGCAAAAAGTTATCTGAGACGAATCACACATTTGATGAGTTGATTGCACTCAATGAAAAGTGTGAGAATCTATATTTGAAGGCATTTTAAACCTGAAGAAGTGGTGCGAAAATACCCGAGTGCAGCTTGGACACAAGAAGCAACAAAACAAACTTTCAGTAGCTGCCAAACAAATTACAAATGCAGCCGTACAAGTGGCGTGAAAGTAAATCAGGTGTGTGGAGTTAAATCAGAGTGGTGTAGCCTGCAATCATATCAAAGTGTTTGGCATTGGAAGGCAGTGAGTGCAATGTCCCCAAATGGGACAATTAAATCAAAAAGGGGTTTCCCCTAAAATCCATAATTTTCTAAATTCTGAAATTCGCAAAATCAGCAAACCCTAGTTGCTGTAATTGCACCTCTAAACTGAAAAATAACTCCAATTCAACTTGAAATAAATAACAAATAAATAACTTGTGAAATTGGCCACCAATGGCTCTTACCGCAATAAAGAAAGAGCCTAAAATGAATGTTTCAATCCTCCAAACCATAGCTCCACACTAGTTGAATTGACGTCCTTCTTTCCCACCCTAATCCCTACTCAAGCTTTCACAAATTGTAGACAAAATCACAACAGTCATCGTCCATGAATCATTAACGATTTGGGTTCCAAAGTGATCAAACCCTAGTCCAATCCAATCGCCACAGAAAATTACTGCAATAATTAAATCAAAATTTGTGCTTTGAATTCACCCTCAAAATGACATTAAACCTTGGAAATAATATGCCAAAAAATTCACAAATAATTATGATATTATTTCTCCCACGTTTAGGGCCTAGAAGCACCCTACAACCCTCAAATTATCCCTCAAAGTGAGTTGCCCCATTTGCAAAATTAATATAAATAATAATCAGAATTATTATGCTCAAATTTGTCATTCAATGACCTCAAATGCCTTCAAAGGGCAAGTCGTCCAGCTGCAATAAATCTACAATAAATTCCAGCAATTAAACTTGATCAATTGGACATCCAATTATCCACAAAACCCTCTCAACAAGCACACAAAGCAAATCACCCCACACTAGGGCAAGTAACAAATCCAGCGTAGCAATAGGTGGCATCAAAAGACACCTTTTGTAGAATAATCACCTCCAAATCTACAAACACTTATTGGGCATGCATCCCAAAATCTTCTTCAAACATGAAGAAACAATATCAATTTTCAGCATGTCTTCAATTGAGATCTTCACCTTGTATTTGTACCTTCCAAAGGGGGGCAAACCACCTTGGGGAGGTAAAATACCTCATAACCCTCTCTTGCCAACTTTTAGGATATCTTTTTATTTTCTTTGCTTAGCTCCCAAGCCAACACTATTCTTTTTCGAATATAATATTGATTAATTGTCTTAATAATAAATAGTAATTAAAATTACTTTTAGGCAATAAATTAATAATTATTTTAATTAAATACTTTGTGGTAAAAGCCACTTTTATATAATATTCTATTAATCAACTAATAATTGTCTTATATAAGCAAATGATTAAAATCACTATTTGACAATTAATAATTAACTAATAAAATAAACCACCAAAAGAAATCAATTAGTCTATGGAGAAGTAGATTAAAGATCGTAATTACCTGCTTCACAAATAATGTGGAAATGGGGACATTACAGTGAGGCACCATCAGAGGAAGCACAGATATGAGTATTTTTGTATTTCGCTAAAGAGGTGTTTGAAGGCATGTGAAGGCGTTTTGCATCAAAAGAGACTGTCAAGCATTGGAGTAGCGTCTGAAGGGTGTGGCGTGCAGCTATGATCTGAAGCACTAAAATCATTCGACCTCTTTATGCACCAAAAAAACAAAGTAATTTATTCCCAGATTTTCCAATAGTTTTCAATTATAAAAATTTATGGCAAAAGTAGCACTTTCATAATATTCAGTTTAATATTAAACTTTTAAAGTTTATAAATTGATAAACATTAAAAAAAATATTAAAATTGCCTTAAGATCACCATAAAAATTGTTTAATTCTGTATCTGGTGAATGGAAATGTATAATTGGCTGAAAATTTGCCAAATTGTCCATATTAGGAAGACAAAGACTAGTGAAAAAAAATTGTCAAAGGTCGTGTCGATTTTCAAAAACAATTCGTTTAGTGGTCGAAGAGGTCCTTTTGTGACTAAAACGGGTGGTATTCAACACTCTACCTTATTCTCAAAAATTGACCAAAAAGAGCTATAGTTTGTGGTGTCATAAAATACTTACTATATGAGAGTATACGAATATTGACCAAATTGTGCTAGGTTAAGAACAAAGACCCACAAATATCCTAAATATTATGATAAAAGATATAGAAAGGCAATAATGCTTCTAAAATTGTCAAATGTTGATATTTTAGAGTCAGAGGTTGGGAATGCCATTGTAGCGTCTAGATTGTAGAAAATTTTGAACATTAAATATCAAGGATCAGAAGCCAGGATTTTGTATTTGAAAAAATTGTTGTTTTCCACTAAGTTGCAAGAAGGAGGTTATGTATCAGAATATCCCTAATATCTAAAAGATCTTAGTGATCAACCGCCTACTATTGAGAAGCCAACAGATGATCAAGATAAGGTTGCTTTGGTGTTGCATGGCCTAACTTATTTTGATTCGTTGGTGGAGTCATTGTATTTGATTGCAGAACAACTAAACACTTGATTTCGAGGAGTAATCAACACTTCTCTTGCATAAGGAGCAGAGACAAGATCATGCAGAAGCAACAACTTCGGACTCTACAAAGGATGCATTCAATGCACGTCAGTTCAAGGTAGAGGCAGACAATACAATGCTATCAGTTCCTCAAAAGATGATATGTTTAAAGGCAATAACAAGTCACAATGAAAACGCCATTATTGTAATAACCCAAGCCATTGCAAGAGGGATTATCAGAAGAAAGTATGACATGGCAAATGGTTGAAAGAGATCACAATATGCAAATGTTGTTGAAGAAGATGAACAAAGGGCAACAAGTGATTTTACATTTTTACCATCTTAAAACTAGTTAAATGAGTCTAGAATATGGTATTTTGACTTGGGTGCATCCCCACACTATACATGTTACAGAGACTTGTATTTTAATTTCATTGAACATAGTAGTAGTGAATAGGCTTCCATGCGTGAAGGTTGGACTAACTTTGTTAGAGGTTGTGGAGATGTTCATGTAACATTGAACACTATCGTTAATTATAATTTCAAGAATGTTCGATGTGTGTCAAATATGAACAAAAATCTTCTATCTATAAGTGAGATAACTACAAATGTTAATCTTTGTGTAAAATTTCAAAGAAGCAAATGCATGGTCACTAGTATTCATGATAACAAATTCATTTTTGTTGGTATCGGTAAAAAGGGTTTATATAAATTGGTTGATCCTAAAACAAAAAAACATGCACTAGCAATGGTTGAAAGCACTAGTATACTATGGCATGAGAGGTATGATCACCTCAATTATCAGTATCTATACGTACTAAGTAAGATTAATATGGTGAATGGACTTCCATCGATTCAAAAAGTCATAATGTGCGTACAAGGTGCCAAATGGGCAAACAAAGTCAACATCCGTTTGATACTGATAAGGCATGAACAGCAAAATGAGTCTTGGACCTCGTACATGCTGATTTGCATGATCCAATGAAGACACATAAAGTGTCTAAAGCTCAATATTTCTTGTTAATAGTTGATGACTTTTCTAGGAAAATGTGGGTTTATTTTCTAAATAAAAAGTCAAAATGTTTCTCTAATTTTGTTGCATGGAAAGCTTTGGTAGAGAAATAGACAAGTAGAAAGATCAAAGCTCTCAAATTAAATAATGGGGTGATTTCATCTCAAAATAGTTTAAAGAATTCTACAAGCAATACACTACTCTATACACTCCATAGCAAAATGGAGTTGTGGAAAGGAGAAACAAGACAATTATGGAGATGGCACGATGCATTGTGCAGGGCCGGAATGTACCTTACCAATAATGGGCAAAAGCTATGAATATAGCAATTTACATCTTTAATAGAAATCATTTTAAAGCCTTGCACAATGTTACTCTTGAAGAAGCATAGTCCAACAAAACCTCTGATGTGACTTTCATTTTTTTGGTTGCATTGTCTTGCATTCAACAAAACACATATGTTTGTTGGCTATAGTGAGCAATTTAAAGCATATCGATTACAAGATGTCTCTACAAACAAAATTGTGGTAAGTACAAATGTTGTAGATGAGAAAATCCCATTTTGTTTCATGTTAATGGTGAATCTACAAATAATATTGAATGGATACCTATTGATGATATTTCTAGAACAAGTTATGAAAGGGTCCCTTTTTGGGCAAATTTAAAACAACTTGGGTTTTCCAGCAAACCCTAACTGAAAATTACAACTTTTTGATTTTTCCTCTCAAACCCTAAGCAAATAAAAATTCAGAATTCTGTAGATACAAATTTTAGGGCACAAATGCAATATTTTATTCTCGAAAATATTTGCCAAAAATTATAAAATATTACAGCCAAATATAGTACCTTCAAATATGGTATTTTAATCAAATCAATAGCTGGAAAATATAACAAAATACCAGCTAGTTGTTTATGCCTTCAAACAGAAATTTAGGCTTGAATTAGCCCAAAAAAAGGTACTTCCAAACCCCAAGGGGTGTTCGCTGCCCTCCCAAAGCTGTTCGACACCCTTCTAGGACTTCCAACACAAATCGTTGCCTCAAAAGTGTTGTGCAACTCCTCTTAGACGCCCTTCCTGTTGCATTGTACCTGAAATGGTGTTTTGACACCCCCAAACTAATCAAATCTGCCCACTGTAACCCTTGAAATAAAGTCACCCAGCTGATGGTTGAAGGTTTTCATCCTCAACTTCAGTTTCCCAAAGAAGGTTTTCGTCTTCTACAGGGGAAAGTCAAGCAAGCTACTCGAACTCATAATTTTTTATTGATAAAATGACATGATCCTTAAAATGAACCTCCATTTTCCCTTTTATATCCTTTCCCTCCTCTTTAACCGATTGAAAAATAATGAAAATAGGCTAAGGAACTTCTTTCTACTTTATTATTCAAAAAAACATTTTATTTTAATAAAATATTATTAAGTATTTCTAATTTAGAAAACGGGGCATTACAAGTTATGGTGTTGAAAATGAACAAGGCTCGGAGTTCAAAACATCTGAGGAGTCAAATTCCAAGGATGGGTCTAGTGGTGAAAATATTGTTTCACAATCTCAACAAAAGGATTAGGAAGACCAGTAACAGACACCGAACTGGTATTATAACACAATGAACGATGTTCGAGAAGGTGAATTGCCTCAGTCAAATGAAGGTTGACCCATAAGATCAAGAAGCCAAATAGTGCAAGGTTATGAGCAGTTAAATTTTGCTCTTACTGTTGTTTTGTAGGTACATGAACTTAACACATTCACAAAGACCAAAGTCAAACCTGAATCGGATGCTTCCATAAAGGTTGGTGTAGGTGATTGTGATGTCCCCTTTTCCACATCATGAATAAACAAGTCTTAAAAACCTTTAGTTTATTTCCTCATAGACTAAAGGAGCCCTTTTTGGGTAATGTTATTTTATTTGTTATTTATTAATTGTCGAAATAGTGATTTTTATCACAAGGCAATTATTATTTAATTAATAGAATATTTAAAAAGTGACTTTTACCACTACAGTGTTTAAATGAATTAATTATTAATTTATTTGTCTTAAAGTAATTTTAATTACTATTTTTAATTAAGGCAACTAATTAATATATTATTCAAAAAGGAGATGTCGGCATAGGAGTTAAAGCAAAGGAAAAAAAATGTGTTTTATCTTTCCAAAGTGGTTCACCCACTTTGAAAGCTATAAATACATGACGAAGGCTACAATGGAGGATATGTTGAATTTGATATTTTTGTTCTTCATGCTTGAAGAAAACTATTGAGATGCATGCCCAATAGAGGTTTGTTATTATTGGCGATTGATCAATCTAAAAGGTGTATTTTGACACCACCTTTTACTAAAGGAGATCTTGTTCTTGCCCTAAAGAGGGGCAATTTGCTTTGAGGAGTTCGTGTGGACTTTTGTGAGGGTTTCGTGATTCTTTTCTTGCATGTTAACATTGTTAAATATTTATCATAATTTTGCAAGTGAAGCGAACCACCTTCGAAGCTTGGGTTCTTGCCCTAAAGAGGGGCAATTTGCTTTGAGGAGTTCGTGTGGACTTTTGTGAGGGTTTCGTGGTTCTTTTCTTGCATGTTAACATTGCTAAATATTTATCATAATTTTGCAAGTGGAGCGAACCACCTTCGAAGCTTGGATCTAGCGTTTGGAGGCCTCTTATTTTATGCAAATTAAATATTCTAATTTTATTTGTTAATTATCTGAATGTTGGTATGAGAAATTGGCGGAGTTCGTGAAGGGTTTGAGGTAAAAAATTAAATAATAATTTTTAGAATTATTATTTAATTATTTTGACAAGAAACTATGGTTTTCAAAATTTCGGAGCAATTTTTGATGACCTTCCCATGTAAGGAAAATTCCGAAAATATTTTTATTTGATAGTCATCATTTTTATGATCAGTTTGAAAATATTGAGAGTTATGAATTTTTTAAGTTTTCAGCTGTTCGTAAGAAATAATATTTGTTGAGCGCAGATTTTTTGTGAGGGTTTGAAGTGGAAAAATATTCAGAACGGCAGCTGTGTTTTTAGACTTAAATCAAATTTTTTAGGGATCATAAAGTGGCATTTGAGCTTCAGAAAGTGGGCAAACAGGTACTTGTTTTGTGCAATTTAATTTTTGGTTATTTTTTATCAATATTCAGTTAATTTGGAACAAGTTATGGGCTAGGATTCATCCATAAAATCCTACTATTTTGGCATCTAGGGTTTCTAGGGTCTAACAAGGGTTTTGAGAGCTTATTTTGCAAACTAGGGTTTGTTGATTGCATTTTCAGAATTGTGGATTCAAGGAAAAACCTCTTTTATGTGAAATCGTCCCATTTGGGGACATTACAGTGGTAACAGCTTGCAAATAAGGCACAGCAATTTTGTGTGTGGTATATGTCCCAAGGTTCTTCAAGGATGGAGAGCATTAGGCATCGGGCATTGAGGAGATCAACATAAGAATATCCCTTAGAGGATATAACATGGAACTATGTTGTTTAGTCTTGGCTATATTATGATAACATAGTTTGCGTTGTAATTGATCGCTCTAACATCAAACAAGTGAAACATGAAACAGTCAAGATAAAATAACACTTCAAAGTAAAACAAAGAGAACCAATGAACCCAGTATTCAACACGACTTACTAATTTTACTTGGCAAGTGCAGCGACTAATTACCCATGTGCTTTGATGAGATGGATTGGCGACACTTGGTAACAATTGTTCAATTGATAGAAGGATTACACTTTGATGAAGTTCATGTTTGGACTTAATCAAAATCTTATTATTGTAAAGACTAAATCATTTAGATTGTATTTGATTTGGTTATTAAGGGAGGGTATTAGAATAATTAGTTAAATGATGTCTAATAATGTCAACAAAAGTTTGTTAATCGGGTGTTTTGTATCTAGGCATATTTGATATTTTCTTCAATAGCATCTAAGATGATTGTCCGCCTGAGCTAATGATAGCACATAAGTTGTTTTAATGTTAGGATTGCTTCCTCGTGTGTAGGTATTTCACCGACTATTTAATCAGCCACTCATATTGTAATGGATATGGCTTGAATCAATAAAATGAAAGTGGGAGCAATATTACATTTTACGAGGTACACCCCATAATTAAAATCGTGGGCATTTTTTCCTAAGAGTAGTAGGCATTTTGCCTTATGATAAAGTCAGACATTTAGGCTATTATTACATATTTTCCCAAAAGAGAATAAAAATTGAGGCTAGGGAATTTCAGAATGGAGAAAATAATGCAATTATTTTCAAGGGGTGAAAATTCAAAACAAAATCCAAGTCTCATCTTGAATTTAGAACATTTGTACAAGATTCAGCTCTTTGGAATGTGAAACCTTGCTCCAATTGTTTCACCTAGAACAACTGCAACAAAGGCTTCTCTGCCATCGCAAAGAGTTTGGACATATTTCTCCTATCTATTGGCTAGGTTGTGAAAGATGGCCAATTTCTTCAGAAATTGTCAAGGATTCAGGGTCAAACCACGCTTATATCATGATCACTTACCATCGAGATGAAGCCCCTCTTGCCAATATTTTCAAATTCAAGCTAATGTGGCTAAAGGACAACACCATTTAGGACCTCATGAGAGAATCGTGGGCGGATTGTCCTCCAATTGCCGACCCTAAAATGTTCCAACTTTCTTAAAAACTGAAATTCATAGAAGGGCTGCTTTAAGGACTAGAATAGAGCTTCATTCAAAAACATATTTGCAAAAAATTCTCACACTCTCGAAGCCCTTAAACAAGTCAATGCTTCTTGGCAAGAAGATTATCTCTCAAACAAGCTTCTCAAGCCAGAACTATTGTTGAAAAATAAACTCTTAAGACATCTTAGCTAAGCATGAGAATTTCTAGCCACTGAAATTCCAAGAATTATGGCTTTCTAAAGGTGACCATAACACTAGATTCTTCCATCAATCTATCATCTCACAGATCCACTAGACATTAGTCATTGAGCTATAGACTTTCTTCAATCCAATCCATCCAATGCAAGTTGTTGCTGAGTAGACAATCAAGTTCCCTTCTTGGCTCTCGTCCCCTTACTGATCACAAATAAGAAAAATGCTACTCTCGTGTGCCCCATCTCCTTGATTGAGGCTAAAGAAACTCTTTTTAAAATGAAAGGGACAAACCCCATAGCCATATCTAGCCAACTTCTTACAAGCCTTTTGGTGACATCCTAGAGAAGGATGTAATTAGAGCCCTCAATGAATCCAAATTTTTCAAAAAGATGCTCGTTGATTGAAATACCACCTTCATTGCCTTTATCCCAAAATCAAACTCTCCACAAACTTTTGGCAAATTACAACCCATTTCACTTTGCAACACTTTATACAAGATACTTTCTAAGATTCTAGATGGGAGGCTTAAAGCTTTCCTTCTTTCAATCATTTCTCCCGAACAAGGATGCTTTCTTGATAGCAAACAAATTTTAGGTGGGGTGATTATCGCAACTAAACTTCTACACTCAATTCAAGCAAGGAAAGAGAAATCTATGATTATCAAACTAGACATCAGCAAAGCCATTGATTGAGTTGTTTGGACTTTCTTACTCTGGATCTTATCCAAATCTAGGTGTTGTGAGGATTGGTGCACATGATTCTCTAGCGGCATCTCCACTCCTTGGTCCTCTATCATTATCAATGGCAGCCTAGCGGGCTTCTTCAACTCTTCTCGAGGTATCAAACTCAAGGACCCCCTTCCCCCCTAGTTTTTCATCCTTCTTGCAAAGGCTCTAGTCAAGGACTTCATTCTCAAAGGCAATAGATTCTCACCTCCGGGCTTAAAATCTGCTCCACTCTTGATACGTAGACTCATAACAAATATGAGGATGTCACCATTCTCCTTTGGAAGGCAATGATGGTGTTGCAATCATAGTAGGGAGTCCTAGTGAAGGTATACCCCTGGTTGTGCACCCAGAGTCATGTTGCAGAAAATAACATTCATTCGTTATTAATAAATGAAAACAGGGCGTAACGGCATCTACATTCACAACAACTCTCTATTCTCTACTCTTATCTTCCTAATTCTCTTTGGGATTTACAATCACAATCGCTCAGTCGCAAACTTTGCAACTTTCTCTTCTGAAATCTCCTACTCTATCACCTCTCTTTAATTTGTCGACTACTCTCTATAATATGCCAAATCTTCCCCCTAATCTCTCCCTCTACTTTCTTCAAAGGGGAAATCGCCCCTTTAATTCTCAACCTGAGATCTTTTATTTTTCCGCTCATCAGCGTTCTCAGATTCTCTCCCAAACTGCATGTGTTTCCCAAGGAATTTGTTTTAATAGTGACCACGTGGTTGATTGAACTACCTCATAGCCACAACCAACTGAAATCTCTCATCAAGAGCTTTCCAACGAGACTCATAACGCCCCATTGGGTGCTTTCTCGCAAAAACTATGGCTACTTGAAGATCCCTAGTGTCTCTACCTATTACAATGATCAATTTGAGAACTATGGCCGCAAGGATCACAAGATTGTGCCATGTGTCAGGAAAGGGGGGCTCTACATAACAGGCATAAGGCTATTCCCATGATCTCTTTATCCTCCATGGACCTATGGATTTATAAAATCCATGTTGATATTGTTCACGCGTCTGCCTTTTATTAATTGTGATCCCGGCCTTTAACTTGTGACTAGAAATCACCTTGCGAACATGTCATGATTGTGATACTTGTCACCTTCACGGTCTCTCAGCTTCATTCGATCTCCGTGAACTCCATGGGTTCCATGAACCCTATGAACTATGTGACTCTGTGGGGTGTCCCTGTACCAACACATACTGTGGACTTTCGTATACTCTGTGGGGTGTTCATGAGGCTAACAGACTTCGTGGGTGCTTCCTAAGGCTGGCGGACTTTGAGGACTCTGTGGGCTCCGTTGGGCCGCAAAGCACTCCATGAATATACAATCCAATGTAGCATTGCGTCAAGTCTGCTGAGAACTCTTTGATAAGAACTAAGTCATAAGTCACTTGGTGAATTGTGCGGCCGCCATGGGACTTCAACACATAAGCACAAATACTTTGGATATTTAAATGTGGCTGCAGTGAGGTTTCACATATAAGCTGCAAACTCTATGAACTTTGGCCCCTGCGACTCTGTTAAATTGAGAAATTAGCCCCATGACCCTATTGAAAGCTACCAAAATCCTATCATATCCCAATTTTGCTCTATTAATAATGTGACTGCATACACTGTTGTAATCAGACTTGATGTTTTGGATAGATTATTATTTAAGGACCAAGATGTGCTTGTTTATTTGTACTTGACAAAACTTCAGTACCTTGACTTTAATGTTTTATTTATTACAGTTGTTTACTTTCAGTCATTACAACAGTTTATATATATGTTTTTCGTTCAGGTACTGCCGATATTGATTGACTGTTCAGGTTGTACATGATGATCAAGCCCTTACAGCGAAGGGGTCCAACATGCAGACAAAGATGCAGCATACAGGAATACACATATATGTAATTCATTGAGAGAGAGATACGTTCCAACTTGCATGAATGTTTGTGAGTGATGTGTTTGACCGGTATTGTGTGTACTTGTTTGTCAGTGCTCTATATCAGAGTGGTTGTGACCATTGATTGATCGGTTTATCAGATGCTTGACATGCTATCACTTGTGCTTTCAGGATCGAGTGCATCATTAACACATTTGGTGTCACAAGGACAGTGTCGCATATTGGAATTAGTCCTTGGCAAGAACAAGAAGAAAGAAGATGAGTCTTGACAGCACTTTAGTGCTTATTGCATTGTCGTCGTTTGACATTCTTTCGTTGCTTAACGCACTCATAGTGCTGGCTTGTTTCATGTGTTGGTAGCTGTGTTTGATTACACACCGTTAAGTGCTAGCAGCCATAGCAATTACTGTTACTATGTTTGATTGTTATAAAAACCGCTTGAAATAAAAGGCACATAAAAATGCTTGTCATTCATGGTAAGCCAAGACCAAACCTTGGTCATTGACATTGGAGGACATAATAATGATTTATTGTTGTTCCACTTTGGTGAATTAAGCACCTAAATTGCATGGTATATAGTGCATTGCATTTAAAAGACCCCACCATGGTCTTCGACCTTTGGAAACATATTGATTATTTTAATCTTTGGAAAGAGGATTATTATTGTCAAAAAGGTTTTAATGATAACTAAAATCTTTGTTAAAGTTAAGAATTATTATTTTAACCAAGCCCTAATTCGGGCATTGACTTAGCCAAAAGGAAATTGGAGATAAGGAAATGAGAGAGGATAGAAAAACAGGAAGGAGGCGAGGGAGCTAGGGCAGAACTCTACTGTATCACCTGAGGAGAAGAAAGAGAGTTGGGGGAGTGAAAAAACAATGGCAAACTGCCCACAAGCCACTTGTCCCTGTTTTCACTGTAAGGAAGTTGTGGGAAGTTATTGGTGGTTCTACATGCGGTTTTGGTGGAAGAATATACACACGGTGAAGAGAAATGGGGAAAGGCAGCAAGGAAGAACGCAAGAGAGGTTGGGATTCTGACACTTTCAGACTGTATTTGGCTTAAACAAGAAGTAAGTAGATCATATTATCTTCCTTTCTAAGCCTAGTAATGGCAATTGTGTGTTGATAACCTTGCTTTCCAAATCATCTTTATTGTGCAAATAATTTTGGATGATAATTACAAAAGGAGGTGACTTCATTGGGCTCACCATGCCTTCACATGTTCCTTAGTTTATTTATTATAGCAAGCAACGCTATATTGCAAAATACATGTCTTTAAACTTGTGCTCTTTCTCACTCCTATGTATTGTGGTGTTGTGTTTCTTTGTGGATGTTGTGGTGGAAAGTGTAACTAAACCCTAGGTACCCTCCTCAAGGACTTAAATGAGAGGTATGGGTGAAATCTTACGAGGTACCCTCAGATGGTTGCAAGAATGATAAATGGTTTAACGCCCTCAATTGACTGCCATTTGATGGTGGGTTTGTTTACCCTGCCATCATGAGCTCACTATGTTGTGGTGTAATCTTTAAATTTTGCCTCTGTTTTTCATTGGCTGTGTACCATTTTAAATGTTTGCTTGGTGGACAAATTGTAACTCTCTTTGGATTATTTATTTGCATATGTTCTTGTTCTGCTATTTCCATCTGCATGGAAAACAACTTCATCCTCAAGCTGATGGTTGGGGTGGTAAGGGCCACCGATGGATGGACTCATCTTATTCGTTTCCTTGTTGTCAGTTGTTGCACAAGTCAATATTGTCATGAAGTAGTCTACAATATTGTCATGAAGTAGTCTAATTCTCAGTTGCACTTGGGTTCTTGACTGTTGAATTGAAGACCAGTTCTTGACTATTGATAAGGTATTTTGTATTGCATTTGTTTGTAATGTTGGAAACTATTTATTGTTGTATTGTATATGTGAACAACTCATTGTTGCATTGTAGCTCATCATAACAGTAATGTTGCATTGGACCAACATGGTTATAAAACCCTAGTGTGTATATGTGAAGGTTGTTGAGATTTCAATTGATTGTAACTCATTCTCGGTATGAGAGATTAATGAGAAGTCATGTTGTTCTTATGATTGTTATTGATCTATCTTAAACTTGAGCGTTCTTGGCATGTTACCTGCAAGTTGTAGATGCATGTCTAAATGTGATACTCATATTTGATTTGATTATGGTAATGATATTTAATGACCCCTGCTTGGTTCATTTCTGTGAATATAGACTAAGTTGACTCCTTCATTTGCTCTAGATAGCAAGCTGACCTCTCATATTTACTTATTTTTTAATGCAGTCAGTTCTTAGAATGGTAGAAATGTTACTTGTATTGTATTACTAGTATGATTCTATGTATCATTTTAGAAATCATAACGATCACTGTAATAGCTGCCTGCAGATGGTATAATAGACCATCAGGACCAGGCAGTTGAGGTTACAGTTGAATGCACTGATATACAGACCTTTGATATTTTTATGATGTGAATGAGTGTAATACTCAACTATGATGTGAATGAGTGTAGTACTGTGTTGGTATTGAATGTATCAACTGGTATAAGGATTATGTGGCTGGTATGTCTAAAGCAACCCTACTAGGTTAAGGCAACAAAGCTATACAGAGGAATGTAACGTGAATAAATGTTGAAGTGAGAATTATTGGGCTGTGATAATCTTTAGAATGGACAAGATATTTATATTTAAAACCATTGTTGAGTGGTGGACTGTATTGTGAATGTTTGATCATTCTTCGTATATGTAGCATCGCATCTTGAATATGTCAACTTTCATCCACTAGGCAAAGGTGATTTGGAATATGATCGCCTAGTGGTGTGAGAATACAGAGAATTAGGTCGCAAAATGAAAGGTAGATATAGCTGGGAATACCTTGTTTACTTTAATCCAAAAATTGGTGTTCTAGCAAGACATGGATCTGTGACTTGAGTCAAATGTATTGATGAATGTGGTTGGCCTAACTCAGGGTAGATGAAGATTTTCATTCTAGGCTTTATATGCACTTTGCAACTCTGTTTGTCCTATGAAGATTCTGTCTGAGATGATGTAATGAGCATTTGAGTATGATTAGTGATTTAGGTAACTAAATATAATCTGTATGTTTCTAAGATCTCCTTACCTATACTGGTTTAAATAAATGCTGCATGTGTTTGATGAATTCAAGTGAATGGATAAGCAATTGCTTGGTTGTTCTAGACAACTCTGTTGGAAACCTGAGAGGTGGTATTAAGATTTACTTTGTAATGTGTCATTAGTGGATAAATCAATATTATATGATGCATTGTCAGGCAAAGGTGTTCAGCGTTAAGTTGTAGAACGATTGTACTTTATCTTAAAATTCTAGTGATATTCTGAGTTGATATATATGTTACTCTTATTCTAAATATTTTTACATTGTTGTGTTTCCATCTCATTACAACTAGTTCATTGCTGGAAACAAAATGCAAGAATATAGTCCTTGATCACTACTGTAGAAGTTTGGTGTAATGTTCTTTGATGTTGTTATCCAAATATGAGATAATTCGAGCTTTGACAATCCTTAATTCAGTCCTGTAGATCAATTGAGTAATCAGATGGAAACGTTTGACAAGGATGAGCTCAGCTCTTATGGTTAAATTTATTGTGCAAGTTACAATTAGTATATAAATGCACTAATTGAATTGGATACTTTTATAAAGTATTAATTGGATTTGCTTTGTTCCGCAGTATAAAGGTTTAATGTGGTTTCTTGGATTCAGTTAAGTTGGAAATCTTAGTTGTGAATGTTTGATTGAATTTAATAGTTTGTGCTCGGCATATATTGATTTTGGATCTTTTAGATTATCTTCACTAACCTGCTATAGAGTAATAGTTGCAATAGCTGATCTGAACAGTAAAGTAATAGTTTACATGAACATTAGGTAAAAGAATACTCTCTAAAAGTAAAGCATGATTCATCGGTTGTTGCTTATGTATATGGTTTGAATGCCTGACCTAGCATGGAATCCCTAACTTCCTTATTAAAGTTAACAAAGTTTGTGATGATTAAGTATTCATCTTACTACGGAGAACTAACCCTACTCTATGGGCAGAAAAGTAGTGATACAGTTAATATTGAATTGATGTATACAGTACATGTATGCTTTGATTCAAATTAACCTCAGCGGTATAACAACAGTGAATATCATTTGGTCTTTGATTATTTACTAAATGGTACTTCCATGTTGTGATTAAGTTACCTTATAAAGTATAGATTCTCGTAAGAATTGAGTTATACAGACATGATTATGTTATTATATTTGTTCTTCGAAATAGACATTGTTGGTACAAGAGGTTTCAAGTATATTGCAATGTTTAGTAGAAGTATGTTGCACTTGAAATATTTATAAAGTAAAGGTCATGCATGGATTGCTCTTGTTTTATTTAGTGGGTTATTTATAATGGGAAGCATCATGGAAAAAGAGTTAATGTTGAATTTATCAATTATTCCAATACAAAGCATCAAGCAATTGGTGTTTGAACATGCTATGAGTAATTTCAAGATTGAACTCACCTCTAATTGGCCTTAAGCAGCCCTTTTTAGATTAAATAAATCTTTAGGAGTACTAAGGAAATCAGAAAACATCTTACCTTGATTGAGGTAAATAAGGGGAAGTATTTAACCCTAATTCAGCCCAATCAATGTAATAAGTAACTTGTTTGTCGAGTGGGCATTAAATTAACTTTTCCTTACCATGCTCCTTGAGATAAACCAGAACCCTTACAGCTGTAATCGTGATTCCTCTAACCCTATTCCTCCCGATGATTACATACCTACTCATCATGCATACTACCGTCACCATGAGTCCTATTTGATCCCACCAAACACGAGAGATCCCCATTCCATTGTGCACCCTTTTGACGCTCCCCACACCCTACCGGAGTCCCTGCACCCTAGAGACCCTCCGAGAGGCTGAACGGCCTAGGCCGCCCATTTTGGCCCAAAACCTACAGCCTAGGCCGCAACTCTTCCAAATTAGGGCTTTTTGTGTTCTGTTTGTTGCCAAACGGTCACAAACGACCACTTTTTGGGAGATCCGAGCCTTGGACTGCCCTGTTGACTTGCATACATTCATTCCAACCCCTCTTCTTCTCACTTTCGGCTCTCATGATCTTCTTGACTCTCTCTTGATTCATTCTTGATCATTGAGCTCCCAGTGTGGATTTTTGCTCTTCCTTGGGCAGAGGTTCGCATACACACTTACTGAGTTGGATACACCATTGCTGCTCCTAGTTTGTTTTTGCTCCATTGTTGCTTGCTCCTAGCTCCTTCAGTTGAGATTGCACTTGATTTGTGCACTTGGATTGCCCTCCACACCATTTGCTTGTTGCTGCTTCACCTTCTCTCCTTGCTTGTGGACATTGGATTGGACAAGGCTCTACATTGCAGCTCAGTCTTCCTTTGTATCTAGATCAATCTTGGACTCACGGTTGGTAGAACATTTGCATTATGTTTGAGCATAATCTGAGGGCACGTTGCTTGCAAGGTGAAACCTTTTAGTTAGTGTAAAGTAGTGTATTTGCTAGAGTTAGTGATTATATGCTACATTAGCTTCATTTGAACATGTACTAACATGGGTTTTTGAAGTTTTATGCATTCTCTCTGCTTGAAAGCGTCTTTCACTTTGAAATCGTTCTTCATTCATTAGATTTGCATGCTTCTTAAATGTTTTCCTTGCTTGGTAGTGCTTAATTATTCAAATAGCATAGCTCATTTGCTTAAAACGCATTGTTTTCACCCCTTAGCTACTTGCCATTTTATGGTTAGACCAATTAAAGATACCTGCATCCTTTGTGCGCTTGATCAGTCTAACCCTAACTTGATTTGCAAGTTCGTCTTTGGCCTAGTGCAAGCCGACAAACCGGATAGCTACCTTAGACCTCTAGTGGCTACCTATGTCTTTCAACCTATTAGGTATTTGCCTTTACCCCCTCTACCAAACCCTAGTGGCTCGTTTAGATTCTTGGAGCTACAACAGCAATCCAGTGTGAGTTGTCGGAGTCTGTTCATCAACTTAGCTCGTTTCCGCATATCTATGTTTGTTGTCATGCAGGAAGATGCACGACATCTAAAACTAAATCAAGTGAGTTGTGCTATGGTGGCATGCTTGAAAGAATATATACTCACTTGGTGTTGGTAAATACGTAAGCAAATGTTATATATATCCTTGATTATTCAAAGAAAATCTAACTTGAATTTTTAAGGATATGACAAATCCCTACTTGTTTTTGGCAATGCAAGATTGTTTGTATGCCTTGGATGCTCCTGCATCAGACACCCAAGGGAATTAAAATGTGGACTTCTACTCACATGGATGGATTAAGTCGTAAAACCACTCTTTTGGCCATTGAGATTGACGACCATGGTGTTCCCTTCTAGCACACCAAATATCTTAGTTGATCTTCTCCTTTTCTCTTCCACTTCTAGCTTATTGTTGGCTTCAAATCCGTCATCTTATACTTATTCTTCACTCTATTTTCTTCTTTTTCCACATGTAGACGGTCTCCAACCATACTCTCTTCATGTGCATTCACTTACACTTCAGCCACCTTCATTGTTTCCTTCATGCAAACCTACGACCTTTCTTTGTTGTCCTCTTTATTCCCCTATTTGTTTCTTTCGAGGCAACATGTATCTTTCCTTGGTTGTCCTCAACCTTCCTTCCCTACAAAAGAGAAAAAACAAATGCATTCCCAATAGCCTCCAAGGATAATTCAGCCCCTTCCCACTTATTAGATATCACAAACTCTTTCCCCTCATCCATTAATGGATCTCCTCATTCTAGTGAACAATCTCTCACCTCCTTATCCTCTTTCATGAAGATTCCTTCTTCTATAGGCTGCACATAAATCTCTTTCTCTTTGTTGTTTTTAAACACAGACTTGTGCTTCTCACAAGGAAACCTCACTTTCCCATTGCCTTGCAAAGCAATCCTTCTCCTTGTTATTTCTCAATATAGTTTTGAGCTCCTCACATGGCAACTTCCTTCTCTTATTGCTTCTCAATTCAAAATTCTTCTCCTTTCTCTTAAGTCTCACGACTTGGAGGTTCTTCCACCATTCTTTTTGCAATTTTGGATACACAACATGACCCATCAATTTGGAAACCATCTATTCCCAACTACTCACTCTCTTCTTTCCTATTCTTTGCCTCTTCTCTTGGAGATCTCTCCAATACTCAGTTGCACTTCCACAATCTTTTGATTGCCGTCTTTACCATCATGGGGTCTTCTACATTCACCTCTTCAAATAAATTCTCGAGCTCAACTATCCATTTCATGTTCTCCTCTAGGCTCTCTCTACCACAAAACATAATAACATAGCTAATGGGCTTACCTCTTTCTTCCCCCTTGACATTTGTTGGTCTCTTGTCTTGACTTGCTTGGCTTCTCTTCAAAGCATCTAACCTTGCTTGTAGGGATAACAACCCCATCATCATTTCTTCTTCTTCATCTCTACTCACAGTGGTAACACTTTCCCCATTTTGTGTAGTCTCTGTCATACCCAATCTTGCTTGGATTTACATTTCTGCCAGGTCTTTTACTCCTAATACTCTTCTACATTTGTGTACCATTTCTTTTCCACAAACAAGCTTCTCTTCACAACCTGTAATTTACTCAAGCAGGCTTCTCTTTCACAACTTTTTTGTGTTAGCCTCATACAAGAGCCTCTCACACCCTTCTCCACACTTGCCGGACTTCTCACACACCTGCAACAAACTTATCCTATAACATATGCAAGCTTTTCTTTCAAAACTAGCAACTGACTCAAGTAGGCTTCTCTTTCACAACCTACATTAGACTCAACATGAGTCTCTCACTTTTCACGCCGCTCTTCTTTACTTGCAGGACTTTCTTACTCCTACAACAAAACTAACATTAACTACTCTAATACCATATTGGTGCAATCACGATAGGGGTTACCAATGAAAGGATACCCTTGGTTGTGCAGCTAGAGTCAAGCAGCAGAAAATAGCAGACATTATTTATTAATAAATGAAAAAAAACTAACGGCATCTACCTTCATAGTGACTTTCTATTCTCTACTCTATCTCCCTAAACCTCTTGGGGCTTTACAATCACAATCTCTCAGGTTGTAGACCCTGCAACTTTCTCTTCTAAGATCTCCTACTCTATATGACCTACTCTCTCTTTAACTATGTCAGCTGTACTCTTCAATATGTCGATTCTTCCCCATGATCGCTCCCTGTCCTTTCTTCAAAGGGAAAATCCCCATTTTAGTTCTCGGCCTGAGATCTTTTTATTTTCCCACTCGTCAACATTCTCAAATTCTCTCCCAAACAGTATATGATTTCCGAGGAATTTGTTGTAACAATGACCATGTGGTTGATTTAACTGCCTCACAGGTGCAATAAACAAAAAGCTCTCATCAAGAGATTTTTAATGAGACCATAATGCCCCATTTGGCATTTTATTGCAAAAACTATGGCCACTTCAAGATCCCTATTGTCACTTCCCATTAAAGTGAACAATTTGAAAAATATGGTTGCATGGATCACAAGATTGTGTGTCATGATCTGGGGGCTTTGCATAACAGAGACAAGGCTATTCACGTTATTGCTTTATCCTCTATGGACCTATGGATATATAAAATACGTATTGATATAGTTCACATGTTCGTCTATTTTTGTGATCCCCGCCTTTAATTTGTGACCAGCGATAACCCTATGAACATGGCGTGATTGTGACACTTGTGACCGTCACGAAATCTTGGCCTTACGTGACCTCTGTGAACCCCATGACTCCATTGGGATTTCCCAAGGCCAACAAACTCCATGGACTTCCATAAATTCAATGGGGTGTTCTTGAGGCCAACGGACTCCATGGGCTTCATTAGGCCACAAAGCACTCCATGAATATACAATCCAATTTAGAATTGTGTCGACTCTGCAAAGAACTCTTTTATAAAAACTAAGTCATAGGTCACTCATTGAATTGTATGACCATCGTGGGACTTCAACATATACGCGTGAACACTTTGGATATTTAATTGTGGCTGTTGTGAGACTTCACATATAAGCTACGAACACTATGATCTCATTAAACCTACAAATTGAAGTTGCGAACTTTGTGAACTTGGGACTTGGCCTCTGTGACTCCATTAAACTTAGTAATTAGCCCTAAGACTCTTTATTGAAACCTACCAAAATTCCTATCTGTTTTTGGCGATGAAAGAATGCCTGTACGCCTTGGATGCTCCTACATCAGATGGTGGAAGCCAAAGCTCTCAAGAAAACCCCAAATTTCTACACCAAAGCATCCATCCAATGCATCAATGTTAAATCTCGTATCCTTTATTCTTAATGTGTTCAATTGCCTGCAACACTACTTCGCCTCAATTCACCTTTTCAATTGGCAAATTTCCCAACCGCTACTTGGGAATCCCAACGTTGTTGGAAGAGGATCTAAATGTGTATGGCTATAGAGATATTGAATCAATGACAAACCAAGTTGGGTAGTTCAAAAGAAAAAAAATTGAGTTTCTTTGGGCCATACAAAACTCCTCAAGTCAACTTCCCAAAAAAGAATCAATTCCAATACTCGAAAAAATTGATCTCTTTGGAGATGATCTCCATTTGAAGGAAGACCATTTTGGTTCCTCGGTATGCTTCATTATGCAATGAGTTGCCCAATGATCATGTGTTGGCCAAGAAGGTTTGGGTCTCTCATGACGTCCCAAAGGCAAATGCCTTCACATGGTTGGCATGTAGATGCAAAACCAGGACCCAAGATTAACTACAACACCGTGGTTGGATAGGCCCTTCAAGGTGTGTCTTTTGTGAAGTGGATTTTCAAACTGCCAACCATCTTCTTCTCCACTACAAGTTTGTTGTAGAAGTGTGGTTGTTCATCTATGTCATGTCCCCCTCTTGGACACAACACCATTGAAGACCTTTAGCCTTACCTAGTTTCCCACAGACTAAGGGAAAAAGAGAAAAAGAAGGAAAACATTTGGTTTTGTAAAGAATACTTGTAAAAGCACTTTATTGTTATAATTTCACTTAAGTTGGAGCCTTTTTAAGGGTCATGAATTATAAAAAAGTATTCTTTTATAATTGGAAAAAAGATCAACAAAGGTATTTCCCCCCAAATTGGGCTCTTCACTTGGGGAGAAGTATAAAAGCACTCCAGAGTTCTTGTTGAAACGCATCTTGGATCATTATTTAAATTTACAAGTTTTGAGCACGAAAAAGCATGAGCTTTGGACTTGAAGATGAAAACCTTCAAGCAAAGAGATTGAGGACGAAAACCCTCATTCTTCCGTGAGACAATTTCATCTAGGAGCTCCCTTTGTTCATCAAAAATCAGAAAAAGACAAAAATAAAGGTTTCCAAGTGGGACGAATAGCTTGGAAGGGTGGTGACTAGGGTTTGGGAGGCCCAAAGTTGGATTTCAAGTTGAAGAACCCTATTTTATAAGGCTACATTTGGATCCAAGGGTGAAAATATTCAATTCTGGCTAGGGTGATTTGTTTCGGAGTTGTCTATGAGGTTTTGATAGGTTATTCCAAGCCTAAATATTATTCTGAAATTTTTTAATATTATTTCTGAATTAATTCTAATTTTTGTGAGGGTTTTGGAAGACATTTGGACCTCAAATATATTCAAAAATTCATAATAAATTATGCATAATTATTTAGTCAATTTTGTGCACTTTTATGAGATTTTGTGAAGTGTTTGATGCATGATAAATCAGCTATAAATATTGATAAATATTTCTAATTGGGACGCCTTGGGTTTGAAGGAAAATTCATGATTTTGGAGGACAAAACTTGATTGTTGAAAACCCCAATTGGTGCATTGGGTTTAGCCTATTTTTGTGCTATATTTGATGGGTTCAATTCAGCGAGAGTTTACTGTTGGACAAATCAAAAAACTAATTTTTATCTAGGGTTTGCAGTAAATTTCAGAATTTAGAAAATATCCCCAATTTGGGGACATCATAGTGGCATCATAGCCATATCTTGACTAGCCATGGGATTCCAAAGTGATTCATGCAAGAGGGTGACAAAGAACTAAAGTATTACCTTAAAAGCAAGAAAAAGGTTAAAGAAAATCAGCAAACAAAAACAATGTCTCACTTGAATCAGCCAAGGGATGAGGCTGAAAATAGAGAGTAACAAAAGTTTGACAAGTACACACAGGCTGAAGAAAAAATGATAGCTATGGTTGCGGAATTTTTCCGCACTATGAAGGAAATGAGGGGTGATAAACCATCCAATGGAGAGGGTAGTGCTTCTAGAAGTCACAACCTCACAGATCAGCCCCCTAAAGGGAATGTAGGAGCCACACGTAAGCCTAACCAGCCTACTTTTCTACAAAAAGAAGTTGCCATTCCAGAGAGGGAAGAGCAACCCACATTGAGAGATAATTTATTCAAAGACTATGATGTGTACATGACTTATCCCGCTCCTTTCAAGGATCAAATGGACTTTTCCACATTCACATCATGGAAGCATGGGCAACTTGGTGGAAATAGAACTGGCCAAAGGCACAAGGGTAGCCAAGGAGGACCTTATCATGCCTTGTAAAAGCTTTCACTTTCCAATTTTGATGGTTCTCCTAAGACCTTAGTTAGGGCTTGGATTGAAAAGGTAGACACCTACTTTTCACTTAGGCCTATGATGGAAAAGGAGGCTATTCAATTTGTTACTTTGCATTTAGAAGGGGTAGCCCATGAATGGTGGTGTCATGGGTTGATCACTCAAGGACATCAACTTATTCAATCCTATGAGGAATTCAGTAAAAGGATCATTAAAACGTTTGATAAAGCTGATCCGGAATTACACTTTAGAAAGTTGGCTCAATTGAGATAAAAGAGTATAGTAGAGGAGTATGTGACTGAATTTCAGACTCTTTCAGTCATAGTAACGGATGTTTCGGAAAGGAAATTGGTAGTTTTATTCATAGAGTGTTTGGCTGATTCTATTAGGGGCTTGGTAAAGGCTTTTGACCCACCTTCTCTTCAAGGAGTCATTCAAAAGGCCCTTGATCTTGAGTCTTCAGCACTCCAACGTAAAATTCTGCTTTGTTTCACAAAAAACTAACTCTTTTGGACCTTTTGGACAGCCAAAAAATAAGAAATGGGCGCAACCAAGGTGCAACACTTTTGGGCCACAAAAACCAGCTCTTTTGGGGCAACTTGATAAGCCAAACCAGCAAGGTTTGGAGCAGTTTGGTAAGTCAAACTGACAGGGTTTGGGGCAGCAAAGAGAGCTGCCAAGATGGAGTAATGAAACAAGAAATGAGCTAAGACGGAAAAAGCTTTGTTTTGATTGTAGAGACACTTGGACACAGGGTCATCATTGCCGTGGGAAGGGACAAGTGCACTACATTGAGGTGCATTCGGATGAAGAAGAGGAGGAAGGGGCAACCAACTATGAGGAAGAGCATTTGGAGATCCTTGGAGGAGAGGACATGAGTGGCACCTTTACTTCATTATCGAGGGCTCCTAGATACTACCCCTTTCATGTGAAAAAAAAAATTGGAAGGTAAGGATGTTACAATTCTCATTGATAGTGGGGTCACCCACAATTTCATTAATAAAAGTTTGATTGTTGCATGTGGGCTTCAACCCATTGAATTCAAGGGTTTTCGTGTGACTGTAGCGGATGGCTTCACCATCCCTTGAATCACTAAGGTCCCCAAGCTTAGCATCATGTTGGAGACACACTCCATAGAGGATGATTTTTATGTGGTGGGAATTGGAAAAACCAATCATGTTCTAGGCATCCAATGGTTGCACTCACTTGGAGAGTACACACAGAATTACCAAACCATGGAGCTTAAATTTGAAAGGAATGGGAAAAAAGTGGTATTCCATAGTTTGAATGATAAGATGCTATTGTAGGTGACATCAAAGGCCATGGAAAGAGTCTTTCCCAAGAAGAATTTGATAGGAGTAGCAAAACAAAATGCCCTTTCTAATCTGGAACAGCCAACAAGGTATGCAAAAGAACATTTATTTCCTTGTTTTGGGGGTTTAATAAATTTGAGAAATGAAGATGCTAAGCAAGTCCATGGAGAGGAAAATTTTCAGTTAATAAGTAATGAAGGTCTGAATTTTGCAATGAGAAAAGACCTTGGATAGACTCAGAAAAATCAGAATATTGTTGCTCAAAAAAATCAGAAGTTCATGAGCAAAATCGGAATTGTTGTTGCAGAAAAAAACAAAAAATCATGTGAATAATAAGCATTATTTTCACTCAGAAAATTGTTTGCAAGGCCAAATCAGCTGCTTACTAAGGACACAAAATTCGAATTTTTTGGCATGCTACAGCCCATGACAATTTCTGGAAATACATGGGAATTGGAGCACTTCTTTCATGACAAAAGGTTGGATGGTGCAAGTATGATACAGCCTTCTCTAATTTGTTAAGTTTGGGTCTTTGATTTGCACAAAATATATTCCATACATGATGTATAGTGTTGTCAAGGTAGAGCAAAGGGAAAAACATAAGGCACACATAAGGATATCAATGCAAGATTGCTTGCATCTCCGTGATACATCCATTCAAGGTATACTTTCAACATGGTTCAATGTTACTCTCTTGTTGCAAATAATGAAAGGTTTGTCATGGCACATGGGAGACTCTATGGAGTTGATAGATGTTTGCCAAGGTAATATGTACTCAATGTCTAAAGTTCAAATAGACTTTTTCATAAGGAGCAGTTGTAGTACACCTTGTTATAACTATTATGACAGTTCTAGCTCTTTTACAAGGGTGCATAGCTTCATTTTGACCCCTCTTGGAATGGTAGTAAAGGTGATAGATTCATCATGGAACAAGTTGGGAGTAAAAAGGTTGATTTTTCAGGATGCTTGTAAGGCTTTAATGTGCATATACAACCAACATATCAAAAGGGAAGTGGTTGGTCCTGCCCTTCTTTTGAAGAATGTGGACATGTCTAGAGGGTCTTTTGCCAAAAAGTGGATTCCCAGCAAGGTAAGAGGATTTCCAACTCCTCTAGAGGGAAGATTTATGAGCCTTGAGATCACTCGTGGGTGTGTGGGCAGCATAAACACCCCTTCTATGTTCTCAAGGGCAGCCACATATATGTCCCCAACACTTTCACACATGGAGGGCACCATCACTGATGCAAGCATTGAAGAGAAGTAGAGGATTCATGTTTTGACTAATATGTTTGTCTTGTGTAGGTGTCGATATAAGGGCAATCAAGGCCCAAAAAGTTGAATATTTTTTTGCTGCAATACACTTTTCCAGTCATCTCCATGTTGTCATTTCGGAGTTGTTTCTTTTTTGCATCTTTTTGGCACATTTGAGTTATGGGATCTCCATGGAAAGAAAAAGGAAGATAAGAAGTAGTTGTTTCATTTTCAGATTGTCTACACAGCCAAGAACCTTCACATATAACAATATAGAGTTTCATCAAGAGATCTTACTCCCATGGGAGGAGTCAAGAATCAAGGAGGGTTTCAAGCCCATGGTTAGGACAGCCCATTGGTTGTTTCTATAGCTTGAGGACGAACAATTTTGAGTGAGGAAGATTGTCATATCTCCATTTTGGACATGACACCATTAAAGACCTTTAGCCTTGCCTAGTTTCCCAAGGGCTAAGGGAAAAAGAGAAAAAGAAGGGAAACATTTGGTTTTGTAAAGGATACTTATAAAAGCACTTTATTGTTATAATTTGACTTAAGTTGGGACCTTTTTAAGGGTCGTGAGTATTGATCCACTCAAGTGAATTATAAAAAAATATTCTTTTATAATTTGAAAAAAGATCAACAAAGATATTTCCCCCCCAAATTGGGCGCTTCACATGGGGAGAAGTATAAAAACACTTGAGGGTTCTTGTTGAAGGGCATCTTAGATTATTATTTGAATTTACAAGTTTTGAGCACGAAAAAGCTTGAGCTTTGGACTTGAAGACGAAAACATTCAAGCAAAGAGATTGAGAACAAAAAACCCCATTGTTCTATGGGGCAACTTCATCTAGGAGGTGCCATTATTCATCAAAATTTAGAAAAAGGCAAAAATAAGGGTTTCCAAGAGGGGCGAATAACTTGGAAAGGTGGCGACTAAGGTTTGGGAGGCCCAAAGTTGGATTTCAAGTTGAAGGCCCCTATTTTATAGGGCTGCGTTCTAGGGCGATTTGTTTGGGAGTTGTCTATGAGGTTTTGATAGGCTATTCAAAGCCTAAATATTATTCTACAATTTTCTAATATTATTTTTGAATTAATTCTGATTTTTGTGAGGGTTTTGAAAGGCATTTGGACCTCAAATATATTCAGAAATTCATAATAAATTCTGCAAAATTATTTAGTTAATTTTGTTCAATTTTATGAGATTTCATTAAGTGTTTGATGCATTATAAATCAGCCGTAAATATTGATAAATATTTCTAATTGGGGCGCCTAGGTTTTGAAAGAAAATTCAAAATTTTGGAGGGCAAAACTTGATTGTTGAAAACCCCAATTGGTGTGTTGGGTTTATCCTAATTTTGTGCTATTTTTGAAGGGTTCTATTCAGCGAGGGTTGGCTGTTGGAAAAATCAGAAAATTGATTTTTATCTAGGGTTTGCAGTAAATTTCAAAATTCAAAAAAATATCTCTAATTTGGGGACATCACAATCTACAAGCTTGGTTTTAATTGGGCTTGACCTTACGTCCACATGAGCTCTTCAGAACTTGGCCTATTTGCTTGCCTTGGAAAGAACAAATCAATACAAGTTTCCAAGATCTCAAGTTGTCCACTCTTCAATTTGTGTTCGGGTGGAGAGCCCCATCACCGAGATTGTCAACACCTTTCTCCGTTTTGTTAATCATTCTCCCTATTTCTATGAAAGATTTCAAGCGAACTTTTGCCATTTGATTCCCCCAACTTCCCAATAATGGAAAAGGTGGTATAAATTTTAACCCCAATAATGGGACAATTTCTAAAGTTGTTAAACACAGTGGAATCCGTTGGTTGGGACCCGATCTGACTCTTGTCAAACTCAATTTCAAAAGAGCTTCCAAGGGAAATCCAGGGCCTGCTAATGCAAGCAGCATTCTTAGAGATTCATCGAGCACTTGTCTACAAAGGTTCTCTCTTAATTTAAGGATTGACACTATCAACAAAGTGGAAGAATCTGCTCTAGTGGCATGCTTGAGACTTTGTTTCCTCCTTAGATGTCAGGTGTCTTGCAATGGAAGTGGATTTGCAAGTTGTTATCAAAGCAATGGTGAAATTTTCTTGTCACGATAGACTCTTAAATTCCATCTTGGATGAGGATTGTGCTTTGGCTTCCCATTCTAATTTTCTCTCATGATCCCATGTCCATAGGGAGGATAATCGGGTTGTATATTTGCTCGCAAATTGTGGCGTCGAAGCCACAAGATTTCACCATACCTCTTTACCATTGGATTGGAGAGGTCTAGTTTATATTATTTCTTGTGAAGCAAAGCTCACATCCTAGACATCATTGTTGGATTCGCATAGCTCTCTCATATTTTGAAAGGGCCTAATTACTTTGATTAACTTCGCATGCTCCACATCTAAAAGTGTGCCAAGTCACTACTCATGTGATACTCAACCTAAAGCTATATCTTCCTTTTCCCTATCCATATACTTCACAATCTCCTCCTCTGCTCAAGGATTTATTTTGTGTCAGTTCTCCAGTTGTAGTGTTCTCATGACCTTTTACTTGGTGGTTACGACAAATGAGCTAAGGGCAACGTTTCATGTCTTTGATGCCTCTGGTCTTTGTTTCTTTCATGCGGTGTTGGGATATGCAAGGATGCGCTCAAAGCATTTTGCTCCTAAGTTCCAAGCTATCTTCCTCACAAATTTACAAAGGTCTACTCAGAATGATATTGGTTGACTTCATGTGTCGCATTCTGCTCAAATGCCTTGCTTCAAGGAAATGGTGAATACAAGATTGGATGATCCCAACACTTATTACAAGGATCCGGCTTTCTTTTGGAAGGTGGGATGTGGTGTGTGGATAAATGTTGCTCTCAAACATCATGATTTTGTGCATAATCACAAGAGATTGGCCTCGTCTATCATCATTCCTAAAGCTCTGACTAGGGGCATACTCCTCTTGCCCCTTCGTTTGATGCACTCAACCAACTTATAGGGTTAACGTTCCACCAAAGGGGAAGGCCTATGGCCATAGAGGCAAGATGCAAGGAGGCTCAAGAGTAACTCCCTCTAAATGTGGAGCTAAATCGTTCAAGTGGGCCAGTGAGGGGTGCTTTTCCTAGTGCTCTAGCCCATAGAGGTTCCACTCATGATGGTGAATGTCACGGCAATCCAGTGCACACTTGAGGTTCAATTCAAGTTGGCGGAAAAGTAGCCAAAGTTGATCTAGATGGGTTTGGTAAAGTCATGAGGCGATAGACGCAATTAGAACAATGGACAAGGTCGACATGTAGGTGGCGGTGTGATGGGTGATGATGGCTCTACAAGTGGTGGCAACATGATCAAGGGCAGGTCTATTAGCAGAGTGGCTACTAACTCAATTGGTGACATGGCCTAACACCCTGGCGTTTGGGCTTCATCAGCACTACTTTTTGTGTTAGTTTTTAGTGTGACACCATAGGAGGCTATCCTTCGTATCATGGGCCTTTTTGACAAGCGTATATGTTGGTTCGTTGTTCATAGGGTCCTTTTACACTAGCACTTTCTATTGTAATTGGGTATACTATCAGGTCCCCTTGACCTACTTTCGGTCATTTGTAGACATTAGTATAATTCATTCTTTATTTATTTATTTATTTGTAAACGTTGATGCCATTTTGTAGTCGATTTAATGGTGTTATTGTAGCTAGGATAGTTAAGAGAAAGTAACTTATGCAAAGTGTATCCATGTGATCACTTTGGCCATTACGATATTATCTAGTTTTTGTTATTATGTGTCTTCAATGAAGGGCGAGGGGCCCACATAACCCTTATTTACATAGCAAAAAAAATTCTAGCAATTTTCATTTTATTTTCCAAGTATATTCCTCCCTTGTGCACTTTATCATATGTCCATCACACCAACAATGACTACATTCATTCAACAATATTTTAAACGACCTAAGAGGGACTTTATTGTCTTTGTCAATGAATAACACATTAGACAAGTGAGGATACAATCTTATACCTCTAACTTTGTATAAATTCAATCGTGGGCCATTGATTCCATCCTTCCCAGACATTCTCCAGATTCTCTACACGCTCAACCTTTATGATATTCCTGGACAACCCAACATTCAAGTCCACAACCCTCCACCTTTTTGCGGGTTTTTCACACCGAACAAAATCAAAGAGGCGGTCAGAGTCATGAACTGCAGTAGGGCAGCTGATGGAGGGGTTTCAGGTAGAATTCTTTAAGTATGGTTCGAGCGTGCTTCGTAGTTACCTATCCGATTAATTCAATCACGTGGTGTGGTTTTCCTCCTTAGTCTCATCATATCATCCACCTGATCCACAAATCGAGTAGTAGCTCAAATCCTAGTAATTACAGAACTATCATGGTGGGACACACTTTCTCCAAGTTGTACGCCACGGTCCTCCACATTCACTTATCAGAGGAGTTGGAGCACAGACACCTTAGAGCTAAGGGGCAAGCAGGGTTTCAGCCAGATCGTCAGACCATTGACCATATCATCACCCTTCAATCTATCATCGAGGAGGCTCGTCACTGCTCATCGAAAGTCTACTGTTGTTTGGTAGATTTTCAGAAAGCTTTTGACTCCGTCTCGAGAGATGCACTTTTTCAGAGACTTCAGGACATTGGTATCTCTGAGACCCTTCTTACTGCTATCATGCGTTTGTACAAATCCGTGTTGGGCCGCCTCTATATTACTCAAGGACTTTCTAACTTTATCAGGAGTACCATTGGGGTCAAACAGGGTTGCCCCCTGTCCCCAACTCTCTTTGGGATTTACATAGATGAGCTCAAGTCCTTCCTCCATGACCACATTCAGGATGGGGATGGATGTCTTCTCCACCAGGTTTTGATTTCCACTCTTTTGTTCAAGGATGATGTGGTTCTTCTAGCCTCGTGCCCCGATGGACTGCAGAGACAGTTGGATGCTTTGGCACTATTTTGCGACCTTCGACAACTCACAGTCAACTTGGGTAAAACCAAGGTTATGGTCTTCAACTGTTTGAAAACCTCACACCTCAGATTACTTTTCAAAGGGAAGGAGATCGAGATCTCTAACTCTTACACTTATTTGGGCGTTCGGTTCTCTAGTCCGCGTTTTAGTTTGCGACAGGGTCTCCAACCTCGTGTCTGCAAAGGTTATGGTTCTCTCACCCTCCTTGAGAGACAAGGCTTCCATCGTCAATTTCAGGATATCTCCTCCAAGATGTCACTCATGGACTCTCTTATCAGACCCACTGTACTCTATGGATCAGTTGCTTGGGGCCCCTCCCTGCTGGAGACTGACTGGGCTTCGACGAAGAGGATTCAGAAACTCCTTCGCAGGATCATCAGGGGCAAAACAAGTGTCCCCCTACATATCATTTTGGCAGAGTTCGAGGCCCGCCCGCTCAGACTTGAGTGCATGTTTGATTTGGTCTCCTACCTTCACCGCATTCAGTGTTATGCAGATTCCATTGAGGGTCGAAGTCGGTATCCATACCTAGCCTATTGCTCTTCTATGGCCATTGCTCAGTCTGGCACACCCCACCGAGGTTGTGGGTGGTATGTCGAGGTTTCAAATCTCTTGGGGAAGGTTGACATCCAAATTGACCGCCTCCCTCCATACCAGTACTCCCTGGACGCTTTGAGTCATCTCCTTCCTTCCAAATAGGCACTGAATAAGTCCATCAGGGACGATATCTACAGATAGCACATCTTGACCACCTAGGGGATTGAAACCTAAGATGGCCTTTTATGCGGAGCATTTTCTAGATTTGCGAGATGATCTTATTGTTCGTCCCCAGTATACCCAAGGAATTGGATGCATTCCCTCCGCATCCCTTTAGGGCAGTTCAGAGTTGGCTCACACAGGGTCCGGTGCGACACTGATCATCACCTAGATCGGGATATCAGAATCTATCAGCAATGCCACACATTTTAGCCCAAGACGGAATTTCAATTTATCTTCAAGTGCCCAGCTTACTACGAGATCAGAGGTAGATTTTATTGCCTTTTTAGGGGATCACAGTCTCTCACTGACTTTTTTAGATATGAGGACCAACGTTGCCTGGCGTTGTATATACAGGAGGCCATGAGGTTCCAGGAGCACAAAAGGCAACCACCTCCCAAATCTGACCCCACCCGTCTGATCACTTCTTTACAATGCTACCTTCTACGAAGGGCACCAAGAAGTCGGGCGAGGACATCCAGGTCCCGACCCTCAGATCTGTTTGGGCTCAAGACATCACACACAGTTCGCCGTGTCAGATACAGTGTAGACCTTTTACTAGAAGACAAAGCAGGTCTTCCAAGTTCAGGGATTCTTCTTCTGTTTCCAGACGGCATCATAGTAGGCGACACCCGCTTCCTTCCACTTCTTCCAGGCAGCTTCTCATTCAGAGTTCTATCTTTTCGGCCTTGATTGCTAGGAGTGTTGGGTCCATCCCATGATGTTCCCCTCCTCTTTCTTCTTCTAGTCGGCATTCACTGGTTCTACTGGTTCTACTCTCTCTTCTGGTGTTCGCCTTTCTTTTCTTTACTTTTTGTTCTTCTCAAAAGTGTTTTGGCTTCTGTGCTTTGTACCTGCCTTCTGCGGGCTTTGCAATCCCATTGACCTACTTTTGTGGTCACTTGTTGGACATTAATATATTTATCTTATCTTATCTACATTCACCACTCCATTTACTTTCACTTCATTCACACTTAAGGAAACAAGCCATTGTAGCTAGAATTTCCGCCCATCGTAATCTAAAATCATAGCTTTGGGCTTGAAGTTCATCCTTCAAATAAGCCTATCAAGCCAATACTTTCACCCTTTTGTACAATATCAATTAACCATTGGGCAATCTCTTATTGTCAAATTTATTGAGTTCAAATAACATTACTTGTAAACTCTCATCATCTCCTAACTTATTCTCAACAGCTATTCTCAAGCTTGGCATAAGGAACTTCATTTAAAGCACAACACCTCTTGCCTATATATCCATTGGAAAGAAGTGCATCCTATTGTCACCTTATATGTCATCCTCAATGTCTAAGGTATTATTGGGAGTCTCTCTTCAAAGTCATTGCATTTGGTGCCATTGGTTTCATATGACCTTATTCATGGCCTATGTATGTCCATTTACGAATGAATAATAGGGACTAGACAAATAGTGAAATATATTGAACTCTTTTGTTAAATGGTGGATGGTCTACTTCACATAGTGACCCCTTTGTCTCTTCTCAAGTGCTAAGGTATTATGAACCTTGATATGATTTGCTTGTACAAAAACCTACACACATTGACAGCCAAGTTGTTAGTTGATGAATGATCTTCTAGGAACTTGGTGAGGCACTATGTCACCATCAATATGTATTTACACCTTCTTAGTCTACTTATTTTCTTAAATGGCCATATAAAATCCAATCCCCATCTCTTAAACAAAGGCATAAATATCCTCTTCAATCATTTGCCAATTCTTTGGCATGTATCACATGTCATTGCTCATTCCTTGGAATCTCTGAGCAAAGTGGGCAACTAGAGGACTTCTAGTAGCACTTTTCAAGCATTGCCATTTGGAGCATGTGGCCTCCTACCAATCCTTCATAAGCTTCCTTGAAAACTCCTCCAACTTCCTCCCTTTAGCAATTAATTGCAAGTAAGAATTTTACAAATGTACCACAAGCACAACCATGTTTGAAAATGGCACTATGCTAATAAAGACAATAACTAGAACTCAACCCAAGAAATCACAACTCTATCAAGTTTGTGAGCGTAATGAAATAGGTAATAAAAGTCGTATTAAAATGAAAAGTAAAAGTCGCGATACCACAAAACATTTAAATTTAAATATCCTCAAATAGAATTAAATACCTGCATGCGTTCTTTCTTGACTTGATAAACCAAGTAATGTTGCAAAAACCCTGCTACCAACCACATGAGGTCTTAGTACAAAGAAAATACATGATCCAAACATCTGAAGGACAAATGTCTACATCTAAGATGAAGAGACCAAAATCAAACTAATTAGCTTTGAACATAAAGCAATAACATTCAAAATAATTTTCCTTTAAGAAGTTCGCTATTTAGTATGGCTTGGGTTGGCTTTAAGATTTGTTTTGACTTTAGACTTTAGGGAATATAAACAATATTAAGAACAATTATGTGTGCATCCAAAGGGTTTTGAAACAACACCACCCTTGTGATGCTATATACTTGCTTTTGATGTTTTATGATACATCAGAGATGCAGTTATAATCATGTTCATATGTATGTGTTGTCATCTTATGCATGTAGAATAGATGGTGTGTGTGTGTGTGTGTGTTTGTTTGTTTAATTGTTCAAACCCACTCAAATTTTGTAAGCATCTCACACAATTTGCACTAGTAAGGAAGTGCATAGCACATGGCAAGTAGAATAGGTATAACTAATGATATTCACGTTCCAAGCTTAACCTATGTAAGTAAAAGGAAAAAACAAAACAATAATAAGGGAGTGTTTGTGATGGTCATTGAGAATATAAAAGTGGGATAATCGTGGCAATCCATGTAATACAATTCCAAACTGGATTTCAACAACATACGAGGACTCTAAGGTATGTGACAAACATTCAAATGCACAACAAGGATTAGCAAGGGAAGATGAGCTATTGGTTGCCGTAGTTGAAAAGGAAATTCCAACAGAGACAAGGGTCTCAAAATTCACTAAAATTGGGGCATATTGTAGAGAATGGCATGCTAAAAGTCATTTTAATAAGTCAGAAAAATAAAGAGTGAAATTGATGAAATGAGAGGTCAGAGTCCCAAAGGAAGTGTGGCTATCTAGTTAAGGAAATAAGTAAATTGCATGGGTGCATGACATTTCCTTATTAATTTTCAGTTCTATCAATATGATGCATTATTTTTTAATTTTTTATTATAAAAACAATACTAAGTCTTTGATCCTGAATATTGTGCATGTTTTATTTTAAGAGTGTAAAATCCCCAATTAAATCACTGGGAATCACAGCATTAAGGAAATTGCCCATAAAGAGGAGCGCCACAAACAACATTTATTACTTATTAAAGGAGGAGCACCACACTAGAAGGAAGACAATGTCTAGTTAATTAAGTAATAAAACAACATTTATTAAACGGAAGTATCAAGGGACGCCACTCTTGGAAAGACATACCCCTTGGGAAAAGACATTTGGAGGAGACATATCTTTTGATGGAAGGCTATGTAGGTATAAATAATCAGCCATTGGTATGGAAGGAATCATTGAAGAATGTATTCAAATATTTAACCTTGTACAAGCATCATGTTTTACATTAATTTTAAGTACAAAACCCCTTAATTGTAGAATCAGATTTCAAAGACGAAAACCCTTGTCATCTCTCTAATCAAGGACGAAACCCCTTGAGGACTTACATTCCATTATTTTAAATCTGAAACTCTGAAGTAAACCATTAATCAATTACATTTTATTATTTAAACTATTATTTAAGTGCAAATCTATATTTATAAAATATTATATCAAAAGAAATTCCGAGGAATCCAAATTATCATATAAAATTCCAATTAGGGATATTACCGTGGTATCAGAGTTGTTTTCTTCCTAGACTGTGAACCATGGGGTCACTAAACAAGAATATTGTGGCCAGTTTTGATCAATATAAAACTCTTTCAGCAAAGATTCAAAAAGAAATCTCTTTTTTAGACGTTATGGAGTTGAGTGAGTCACGGAATGGAACAGGGCACTATGAGGAAGATAACCTTGATGCCCTAAAAGACAGAAAGTCATTAAATGTACCTCACCTATTAAGGGATAGCGAAGTGACTTTCAATGGTATTATGGATAACAAACAAGACACTGCATACACACCTTTGCTTTTAGAATCGCCTGGCTATCCTAGAGAAATAGGAAGTTCACATGTTGAACATGGAGAGCTTTTAGAGGTATGCTTAAAAAATCCAGAAGTCAATGAAGGCTGTGAATTAGAGACAAATTGCATACAACCATCCACAACAAAAGATGAACTGGAAGCTGATTTTGTCCCTGCTTCTTTTGTAGGAGGGGCTCAAGAACTATTAGAAGAAAGGAAAATGAAAAAATCAAGGAGCCAAGGTAAGAACAAAGGCGAAAGAGAAGGTGGTGACATAAAGGCTATTGGTAGGAAGCCATCAGAATCATATTTGTCTTTGATTGCAAAGAGGAGGGAGCAGTTTGAAGCATATCAACCACCTTACAACTCAACTAAACCAACATATGCAAGAAAAAATGATGATAATTTTGAAACACCCCTAGACTGTGTAATAACAAAAAAACAATATAGAAATATGCTAACAGAGCATGTGGACAAAAAGCAAAAAATGGCTGCAGCTGAAGCAAACCCCAAAAAGGCAATTGCAAGGCCTAAGGAAGCTAAAAATGCAAGGAGAAAGAAACCAAATCTTGCTTCTCAAGTTGGACCTTCACTATCACCTTTTGATGGTACAAATAAATGTCACCCAACATCAGCAACACAAATGTTAGATGAAGAAGGTTATTTTAATGATGCATTGTTAGATTTCAGTAGCTCTTATGATAGCCCTTCTATCTTTCCAAGCAACTTTAGTTCTTTATATGTTAGCCCAAGAGATTCCCCATGTGACTTTGGAACCCCAATCATGAATCCCAAATATGATCTTTCCAATAAGGCTTTAGCCCTAGGAGAAGAGCAAGAGGAAGAGAAAGATGTGTTTGACTTTATAAGTCTTGGGTTCATTCGGGAGGTAACATCCTATTTCATGGGATTGGCAACTCCACAAGCTCAGCAAGCAAGTCGAGTTGTAGATAAAGTTGGACTTGAGTGGCTTATTCAACAATCTATAATGGAAGGGTCGCCTGTAGTGAAATTGGAGGTGTCATTGGACGCCCTTATTATTATTATTATACCACGCAATTCCATGAGCAAAGATTTCATGCAGCTTGATCTAGGTCATCCTCAAGTGTCGAACAAGTTTGAATGGCATGGTCGCAAGGACAGAGATCCATCTATTGTACATCTTGATGTCATTCAAGCTGAGATATCAGCCATCCATATGGTTGTTGGGATTGATGGGAAATTGGGTAACTATATGATACAAGAAGCTTCTAGATTGCGTATTAAAATATGTCACTCTTTGCGGGATGTTTTCAGAAAGGTCCTAGAGGTGGTTGTTACCATACAAGTTGACTTGTTGCGTGGAATAATGTTTGATAAGGAGTACATGGTTAAAATAGATTGCGCTTCTTCAAAAATATCTGAAAAGGCAAATCTTCCTTCTAATGTAAGAGAAATTCTAGAAGGGAAATCACGTATACAACATTTGGGAAAACCTAGTGCACAAGTTGAACTAAATCAAAGCATTGTACTTCACGAAAATCAAGAGAGAAGCCACAATAGTTTATCCCATACACTATTACTAGTGATAGTGGAAATCCAAAATGCTTCAATTAAGTTATATAATGGCATTAATCGAGAGTCTCCTCTTGCTTACAGGCCAACCTCAATGTTAGAAATAGATCTTTATGTCACACTTCCAAAATTGTCAATCATGGATCTGCAACCGAGTATTCAGCCAGAGATGTGTCTAATGCTTGGATCAAAGACAGATGTTGAGAGGAATGAACTCCATAACGATTTTCAGGGGCCAACTGAGTCTGACATCCCTAAACTATGTTAGTAATGGACTGGAGAGTTAACCCTGATTCGCAAGCCTTGGTGGTTCGAATGCAACAACCACGTCTGCTTGCAATTTTCGATTTTTTACTTGCATCAGGTGAATATTTTGTGCCATCACTGGAAGGGAGGAAGCAATGTATATGCAAAAAGATCTAGTAACCATGTGTGATCATATTTATCTTAATTCATCTCTCTATGAGCAGAAAGAAGACACTGTATTTCTAACTCCAGATTGACAACTCATTGCAGATGCCTATGATGTGGATGAGTATACATATGATGGTTGTGGGAAAACAATTTGCTTGATTGAAAAGGATGATTTGAAAGGAAACTCTTGTTCAAACTTCCATCCCTTCATCATAGTTGGATATGGGAAAAAGCTTCGTTTCAAGAACATAAGAATTAAGAATGGCTTACAACTGAGTAAGTGTATATATTTGAGTAACAATAGCAGTTATTGTGCCTCAACACAAGGTGTTCTACTTGATATTCACAACAAAGATACCCAAGAAGGAAACTATTATGGTTATGATGGTACAAAGGATGAAATTCAGTGTTCCTCACTTGTTTCAAAGAAACAAGGAAGTGATTCCAATGGAATAAACAACTTTATCATTGAAATTCAGGCTGTAGCTCCAGAGCTTACCTTCTATGATAGCACGAAATGGTCTTCAGAGGATATCATGATAGGAACGAAGTTGCTTCGTGCTCGAATGGATTTTAATTTGATGTATGTTGTAAAGGAAAATGATAGGTGGGTTTGTGGACTTGTCAAAGGGCTTAATATTGGAAATGGTTCGGATCTTGGTTGATCTAGTGGATATATCGGGCAAATATTCTTGTGTTCAAAATAAGATTACTATTTCAGTCACTACAACAAATATCTACATTCATCTTTCCTTCAATGTTTTACGTTTGTCGCTTCAGTTGCAAGATGAGGTTGTGGCAACATTACAATCTGGAAGTGCAAATGTCATATCACGTTGCAATCATTTTGATAAAGTATGGGTGGATAAAAGAGGAAATGGTTCTAATCAGCATATTGCTATATGGAGACCCCGCACTCCTTCAAATTATGTTATTCTAGGTGATTGCATCACATCAAGATCTGTGCCTCCATCTCACGCTGTGATGGCAATCAGTAATACCCATAGCCGTGTGACAAAGCCTCGATTATACGGGGAAGGAGCAGTAATTCTTGAACATCCCCATTTACAATTGCTTGAGGACAAGCAATTTGAAGAAGGGAGGTCTGTAATATCCCCAATTAAATCGTTGAAAATCACAACATTAAGGAAATCGCCCATAAAGAGTAGCGCCACAAACATCATTTATTAATTATTAAAAGAGGAGCACCACACTAGAAGGAAGTCAATATCTAGTTAAGCAATAAAACAACATTCATCAAATAGAAGTATCAAGGAATGCCACCCTTGGAAAGACATACCCCTTGGGAAAAGACATTTGGAGGAGACATCTTTTGGTGGAAGGCAATGTTGGTATAAATAATCAACCATTGGTATGGAAGAAATCATTGAATATGTATTCAAATATTTAACCTTGTACAAGCATCATGTTTTACATTACTTTTACGAAACCCCTTAATTGTTGAATCAGATTTCAAGGACAGAAACCCTTGTCAGCTCTCTAATCAAGAATGAAACCCCTTGAGCATTTACATTCTGTTATTTTAAATATAAAACTCTGAAGTAAATCATTAATCAATTACATTTTATTATTTAAATTATTATTTTTAAATGCAAATCTATATTTATATTTATTATCTCAAAAGGAATTCCAAGGAATCCAAATTATCATATAATATTCCGATTAGGGATATTACAAAGAGAGATATTTAATAGCTGAGTCTTGATAAGTAGGGTCTTATTTCACTAATTTTGGGGAAAGTGGCATGTGTGCTACAGATGAAGGGCAAGGAAGAAAACAAAGAAGTACAATATACCAAAAACAAGTTTCTTCTTGCACCACGTGGGCCTCCTCCATAAGAGTGTAGTTGTCTTCAAATGTAAAACTAAGAGAACCAAGAATGTGATTGACTTCCGCAAAAGACAGCTATTCTAAGAAGGGAAGTATGAAAATAGGGCCCATAGTCACGCATTTTTCAGTGTGCTTTTTCTGGAAAGAACTAGATGATTCATCTGTCTCTGCAGGTTTATGGATTGCCTTCATGGAAGTTGTTAGGGATCTAAGGCTGCATTAGTTTGGGCTGGGTTGTACTTAGCTTATTTAAGTAAAGACTTGGTTATCATGAAGTACCCTTTGACTGTTAATTAAAAGAATGTTTAAGACTTGGTTATGAAAAAGTTATCTTTAAGGGGTTTCAGCACTATCTTGCTCTCGAAGATAGGCTTTGAAACCTATTTATGTTGAGACTTCTTATACTTTTGATCATCAAGTTTTATACAATTATATTTCTGCAATATGTGTGCTTTTTACATCTGCTTATTAGTTGCTGTTACATGTTGGTGTGTGTTTTCTGAAGTGCTGTTTCATATATCAATCAATACTGCTGATCAATTTGACTTTTAGGCCTTGAATGGCTTTACAGCAGCGATCTTTTTTTTCGATCAATTAAATCATATTTGTTCTAAATGAAGCCAAATATGCATTTCACGAAATGTTTCCATAATATTGCATTTAGCCATAGGATACGTGATAAATAATAAATAAGAAATAACCATCATGGTGCATGCTTACAAAATTATCTAAAGTTTCCAACACTTCAAAGCATATTCTTTAAAATATAATTGATAGAGAAAAATGCAATCCAATCAAATTATAGTATAAAAATGCATGTGCATGCCATTGAACTAGAGAAGCAATCCCGTGAAACAAAGTAATGATTATTACCATCTGCTATGGTTATCCAGCTATCATCGAACCACTAGATGCACACGTGCACAAGAAAACTTTTACCTCTAAACAACCTTGCTAAATTGTTCCCAAGGCACGTTTATTTTCCAAAAATGAGTATAAAGAAGGAAAGCAAAAATTACATTAAAGCAAGGATAAAAAAATGGTCAATGGGACTGAAAAATCAGTAATCACAAGCCATTTCACATGTGATGTACGTAAACTAAAGATATAAAAAACAATATGAAAGAGCATCTGTTACTGCAACTATGGAAAGAAGGCATAAAAAAAATCAGATTAATTAACACAGCAGAAATATAATCGATGCCTCAAACCTGTGACAATCAAAAGAACTACGTTGCCACTAGAAAGCAATGCTGGAAGTAAGCTAGACATAGATGAAAATATCCAAGATGCCAATGCTACGACAATAGCACACACTCCCTGCAAAACCAAGCCACGAATATGTAATGTCATCTTCCCTTATGCAGAAATTGGGTTGTGAATCTGCAAGATGAGAATCCAATTGCAACTTGAAAAGTATAGTACATTAGAATCCCAGGAATGCAAAATGCTTAACAAAACATGATACATATCTCAGAAGACCATTTCTAGTTTGCTCAATGTGGAAGATTCATCCATGAAAGACACATACCAAGAAAATACAATATAAAAGGCCTCCTAATGTACTCGCAAGTTGGCGATGACCAAACAAGGGGACCTCCCGCAAAGAGTCAATGAACCTGTAAAGATGTGTACATGTATCAATGTCACAAACAATGTTTGAAATACCACTGCTGTAACAAAGTCTTCTCTGAACATGTAATATTTAAAAGAAACAATTTTCTTTCAGATATCTACTTGACACAGAAACATCTCTACATTCTCTAGCGTTAAATTTTAATGCAAACTTTGAAGTATAATTATTGAGTTTCATTGCCAAGCCTAATGTGAAAAAATATTAATAATAAAACATATTACTGAAGAACAACCAGAAACAAGCCTGTATCCCAAAAAACAAAAGTCCATAATTTCTATACTTAATCACTGAAATTGAGAGGACCAAACACGTTTTGCCTCTAAGCTAGCATTAAATAAAGAAAGACATTACAGTTATACTATGCCTAGACTTCAAAGGGGAGTATGCAATCATAGGGATGGTCAACATGCACGTTATAAAATTTATCATAGAATGCCTGAAAATTACTAAGGCAACAATGAAATGTTGAACTGATAATCTCTAATATATACATAAAAGTTAAGGATAATCATTTATACAGCTTCGATGCCTTAATCCGGGATAAATTAATATTAAATTTATTGGTTAAAGAGTAACAATATGAAGATGGCGTGCAGAGTAGACCTAGGCCACCATCACCTTCTGGGATCTGGTTTAAGGGTAGGGGCGTTGAACATGTGAACTGAATTCATAGACATGTATGACTTAACCATGGGCTAAGTGGCATGAAATATAGAAGTGGTTAAGAATTTCCAAAAGTATATCATTTCAGAAATGACCTGATCTACAATCGCCTCTTCCAAACAAGCACAAATAACCAAACATATCTTGTGTTTATTATCATAACTCTCAACTTTATATGTGAAATAAAATGATCCGGATTTGATTGGGAATCGAGAGGGCAACACATTAATTTTCATAAATTTAACGTGTTATAAAAGTAAGGAAATGGACACAACAAACAGCAATATACTGCCAGGTAAATGAAGCTTTCTTGGAGCCAAGAGTAGTTTACAAGAAGGGTGGTAATCTCTAAAGAAGAGATGTGAAGCTACAACATTCTTTTCTCTGATTCTTACATTTGAAAGACAATTCTTTTATATCTATTTTTAGCAGGAAATGAAGTCTAAAAGAGGATATGAAGCAATTCACCTTGGAATCTAAAAAGTCATGTGATAAGTGTTACCCCAAGAAGTTGAGAGGCTTTCTCATAACCCAAAACTCATAAGAACACAAAATTCAGATTTTTCTATTTTTAAGTATTTTTCTATGTTTTTGTATTTTGCATTTTCGGGAGCCTTCAGAGCAGAATTTGGCCTCATAGGTTTGTCAAACAACCCTAAATGGTTGCCAAAGGCATACTTTTGAGCAACAGAACTGGCTCATTTCATGATCTTTCCAATGCATATTGCAGTTCGAAAGTCCGAGCAACAGTCAAGGAGATATGAACCTATAAAAGTGACATAATATTGATGTACTAGTGTTACGGAATTATGTTAGAAGAATGTCTCAAACTGCCACCTAGATCATCTACCCTTCCATGAAAAGCAATGGCCCCATAGCTCCAAGTTCTGATTTTCAATGAACCTAGGAACTTCTTAGTGCATAAATGATTGTGTCATGTCCCTCTTTTGTTAGGGACATCCTCGAAGACCCTTAGTCTTAACCCATTTCCTGGGGGCTAAGGGAAATAAGTGGTTTCGAATGAATATATGTAAAAGGTACTTTATGTTATAAGAGCCACTTAAGTTGAGGCCCTTTAAAGATCATGAGCGCCACTTGACTTAAGAAAGAGTTTTAAAAGCAATCTTCCTTATGATTTGAATTTGTGTTTCCCTCCCTTTTAGTCATGCCCCTTTGGAGAAGTTGTATAAAAGCAAATGAAGGTTTCATTTAAAGGCATGCTAATTTTGGATATTGAATCTTATGCTCAAATATGTCAAGCTTGAAGAAGTGACTTGAGGGCGAAACCCTTCAAGTGTACAAAGGAGTTTGGGGACAAAAACCTCCAATCTTCCACATAGGGCAGCTCTATTCAAGGGCTGTATTTGTGCTTCAGATTTGTTGATTGTAGATTTGTACCCTCTCCTAAGGTAGCAACTTGCTTTGACAAGTGTGGTTGTGTGTTGTTGTGAGGCTTGCTATTGGAAGCCATTTACAGGTTTTTGGGGAGCTCTAAAGGGTGGCGACTTGGCCACTTGTGTTGAAGACCTCATTAAGGGCTACACTACAAGGAAATAACTCTCTCCTAGGGTTTGTGGATTTATTGTTATTTTATTCCAAGTTGGCGATTTGGTTGGTGGATAATTTGCATATGTTTTGGGGTGATCTTATACCCTAAATAATATTCTAATTTTATTATAATATTTTTTCACTTTGGTGACTTGGCTTGGAAGGGTTTTTGAGGAGAAATTGCAGTGAACTAGGATTTTGAGAATTTCATAACATCTTTTGGTGGACTTCCCGAGGTGGGAAAATATTGTCTTTTGTTTTGTTTGATAGCTGCCATTTTTATGGTCATTTGGAGCTATCATGAGCATTGTAATCCCAGTATTTCGAGAGATATGAATTTAAGAAATTTCAACTGTATTTTGCATTAATAAATTCCAGAATTCTGAGTTTCAGCTTTTTGAATGACTATTTTGACTTCTAAAATTAGTGGTTGCAATATAAAACTCATTTCATAATTTTTGGAAGGTTAGAAGTATCAAATCTAACATTCTGCCCTAGTCGCCTCGAGTTTGGTTAAAAAAAAATTTAATATTGCTTTCATTTTCAGAATTGTGTTGTTAGCTAAATTTGCACTTTCATATTCTTCATATGAAGGGGTTTCAGATTTGATAGGGTTTTGTTGGCAAACCCTTATTTCTAGATTTGTCCCAAGTTGGAGACATTATAGATTGTCTTTCACTTGACTGGGATGGTACATCCAAAATTCATCTTTATTGATTGTGAAGATTTAGGAGCAAAGGTGTCATTAACCAAACACATACCTGTGGTGGATTGAGAGGATTGTCCAGCATACGCAAGACCAAAATTCTTGGGCCTCCTCTCTACCTCAATATATTTCTAAATTCTTTACCCATCGTAGCCAAGACCTTGACTAGTGTGTCCCACTTTTTCAAAAACTTTGAACTAGTCCCTTTGGTGTGTTTTTCCAAACTACCAAATACATCCGATGAGCGATTGAAGTGCCAGAAATCAGAAGGGTTTACCATGTACTCATCTATTTTTGTTTGGACAATTTTTGTTACTTTTTCTTGGTCTATAGCTCCTCACCTCTATCAACAAGTCAATCAACATTCCCTCCACAGCTAATTCTTCATGAAGTCTTTGCATGACACGTTTGCATCTTTCCTTTGCCCGAAGCAATCCCTCAACCGGGTTTCCAAAGTGGACAAAATTCTTCTCCATTTCCACAATCTGCTCCATGATAAAACTGAGGTTGTTTGAATCCGTTGGTTCTCACCCCTCAACTTGCAATTCTCTTCCAGGAGCAATATGTGCTCGTCTTGGAACATAGAAGGTAAATTTGCATCTTGGTGCTAGTCAAAGAGCAAAAATTGATTTGCAACAATCAAAGATATTTTAGCAAGATGAATTACCTCTGGAATTCTATAATACTGATTTCCTAGACTTACGGTGACAGCATAGGTCTAGATTTATAGACACCTTATTGTTGCCACATAAAAGGTTGGCCAAACAAAACATCACACACAAATAGCACTTCATCCTGAAACGGCCCAATTGCAAATAGAAGAAGGCACAATCGTCTGACATGTATATTTATACTTCCAGTTCACCCAACCAATTTTCTATGGTTGAGGGTGACGTCTTGTTGGCAGATTCAACCTCCTTACACCATTTTCTGAAATTAGGGTCTTCTAATTACCACTATCTACAATAAAATGAAAATGCGTTCCCTTCACCCATAGTTAAGAGTAGAAGAAACTCTTTGCCTCCTCTGGCTTGAATGGTAACACTCGAAGAAATTCGCTTTGAACCTTAAAAAGTCTAAAAAAATGAAATGAAGGAATTTGCCTTGGACATAAAAAGTCATGCAACAAGTGTTCCCCCAAGAAGTTGAGAGGTTTTGCCATGCTTCTAACCTTATAAAAATACAAAATTCACATTTTTCTATTTTTAGGTATTTTTATATGTTTTTGTATTTTGCATTTTTGAGGCCATTCAGCATGGAATTTTGCCTCGTAGGTTTGTCAAATGCCACTAAATGGTTGTTGGAGGCATTCTTTTGGGGGCATTGAAACTATTTCGTTTCATGAGCTTTCCAATGCATATCACAATTTGAAATTCCAAGCAATGGTCAAGAAGATATGAACCTAGAAAGGTGACTTACTAGTGATGTACTAGTGTTTCCTTATTTTGTCAAAAGATTGTCCTCATAATATTTGCATGGAGAAACCCTGTCAGGGAAGAAAGCTCCACAAGGAAAAATGCAAAACTGATTTTATTCCTTCTACAATACTTTATGACAAAGATGTAGAGATATGTGTTCACTTTGGAACAGTTACAGTTTGGTTCCTGTTGACTATTTTTTCGTCCTGCAAGCCAAAAAAAATCGGTCTCCCTTTTCTTTCATTATTGTCCCGGTCTTTGATGTTTTCACCTTGCTGCAATCGTGGTTTTTTCCCTTTGTCATAGGCCCGTTCCACGAAAACGCCGAGTGATTTGAGTCCTATAGGTTTTCGGGTTGATCTGGGACTTGTTTTCGCTTCAACAGATTTCCTTCAGGCAAGCCTTTTATTAACAAAGGAAGGAGCCAGTTTCAAATAAATACAAGTCTTTTACAAGGCCCCGAAGGTCAAGTGCCCTTGCGGAGGGCAGGTAGGTGACAAATCGTACCGTTCAAGCAGGCTCCAAAAGACATTTTGGACCCAAGATACCCTTGCGGAGGGCAGAGAGCACCTTCGGAAAATTACAAGGCAGAAGGCCAAAAGGTAAGTTCCTTCGGAAAAAATCCATGCAAAAGACAAAGGATTTCTTCGAACATTTTGTCTGAAGAAAATCCAAAAGAGAGAAACAAAGGTAAATTCCTTCGGACAAAATGCCCGAAGGAATTCCTTTGGACATTTTGTCCGAAGGAATTCGAAGGGATTGGGAACCCAAAGAAAGGCCGAGACGGGAGACAAGATTTCCTTCGGGCAAAATGTCCAAAGGAATTCCTTCGGACATTTTGTCCAAAGGAATTGAGAAGACAAAGGAGCCCGAAGGACAAGTGCCCTTGCGGGGGACTCTCGGCTGCCAAAAAGGGACCCTCTCCTCTCTTCCGAAAGGTCACCTTCCCTTCGGAAAGGTTCAATTGCAAAAGGCCAAAGGTTCAGTTGCATAAAGCCGAAAGAATTACCAAAGTAATGACGGGCCCGAGCACGTCAATTTCAGCATGGCGAACTAGCCGTTGGAGGTTCAAACATCCAGTGACGGGCGCGCAAACGTCAAATTCAAGGCAGTGAAATAGTCGTTGGTTTTTGAATAGTGACAGACCCACAGACGTCAATTTTGATGGGATGCGTCGACCATTGAAGAGAAACCAAAGAACCGATTTCTTTCTGGCATTTTGCCCGAAAGCACCCATGATAAGTGGCCAAAAGGAAACTCGGCGACCTGCCGAGAAAGGAGCCCGAGTAGCCAAGAAAAGACAAGAATAACCCGAGAGCTCAAATTGCCAGAAAGAGACAAGAAATAACAAGGAAAGAGGGAACAAAATAGAGACTCCAAAACACGACTACGCACACATACGACAACATTTGGAATGTTCCAAAGGATGCACCCAGCCAAGCATAGACACGAATCAGATCAGCCCAAGTGGCAAAAGAAGGTGTCGGCAGGAAGTTATTGCAGCGGATGAAACAGTCTCCACCAAGTGGCTGCCAAGGGGAGTGCGAGCATTCAATAGAGTGGCCTTTTTTTCCTCATTTCACATTAATGAGCAAGCAGTCGCGTGAATTTCATCGAGAAGCGGCCTTGTCATTCAAACAAACAAAGCGACCCATACTTTTGCAGTGACATTTAATACGATTTAAGCACCAAAGTCAAGACCTGCGACAGCCACAACATGGTTCCTTCAGCGGACTTCCTCCTTCCTAGGCATTCAACGCAGCATGGGCCACTTGTTCTAAAAGGCGCCAAAGTCTTCTTCTTCATGCCATATATATTGTAACCTCTCAGTTGAGAAAGATATCTCTCATTTTGTAAAGCGAAGCCCTACCAAATTTTACCTTTGAATCAATAAGAATGTGTTTTACCTCTATCTGACTGGTTATATTTTTGAGTATGTCTGTGTATCAACTCTGTGTTCAGTCATTTTAGCTTGATGCTTTCATAGAATTGACACCAACATACCTAGTATAGTCAAGATCATTTCTGCAGGTTAACAAGAAGTGCTTCATTTGGAGCGCAGAGACAGAATAGTTATCTAACAGTGTGTTTTCTGCAGCACCTGTGGTAAGTTCCTTTTCATTGTGTCATCATTAAGCCCCTGTTAAAGCTCCCTACAGTCTGGTCCTTTTGTCAAATAAAGTGTCTGTTCGCCCTCTTCTGGTCTGAAGTGTTAAAATAGATGAGTAGATCAAAATCATTTGGTGCATCACTGTTTAGATAATTTCTGTTTTGGTTATATCCTTCTCCCTTTTCACCCCCTATTGTTAGCAGTAGTAGTGAAAGACCTCAAAGATGCATCAAAGGGAGCTAGCCCTTATCTAGAGATTCTCCCCTCAGTTTTGCCAAGCCCACAACAAGAGGGGAGTCTCCATTGTGTTGCATGGAAGAGAGAAGCCGAGCCTTCTTTCAAAGGTGCAATCCATAGCGTCAACAATTCCTAATTTATAAAAAATGCTATAGTGGACACCTTTGCTTTTTAACTACTCTCCTACTCCCCTCAAAAAAAATCCACGAGTCATTTTAACATTGCCACTTCTCTAGTTTCTTAGTTCTCTCACAGAAGATAAACCATTTTTGTCAACCATAGTTACCAAATCTGCACAAAAATCCAACCAAATCCAGATTTGTTGGCCTTTTTTCACAAATTTTAATTTTTTTTCTAAGTTTTCTGCAGAAATAGACAGCCGGCAACCTTATACCCTAAATAATATTAACATTTTGTAGTCTGTTATTAATTTTTTTCATTGTATTTTTCAATTTTGCAAATTTATAAAACTAATCTCATATATATATGTATATATCTTGGACAAATTTTTCCTAACTTTTTCAAGAATTTGAAATTTTCAGATTTTTTTTGCCCTCCCAAACGGATCCAGATTTCTGGGCTTGGTAACTATGTTGTCAGCGACACTCAAACCTCGTCTTCCCTTGTTATGGTGGCAATGATGGGTGTACTGACTAGTGCATTTGGGTAATTCCAACTTCATAACCCAAGAACATGGTCATAGACCTTAGGCTCATTTTCGGTTGATTTTACATGAATTATGTATGTTGGTGTAGTTATACACCCTATATGTAAGTTTACTTGGGTCATATTATTTAGGATAGAAGTATTTTTTTTTCTTAATATGTCTAGGATATTAGGTGCACTTCTAGAAAGTCCTAGTTGGACCACATGGGTTGTCTTTTACCCACATGGAATATAGGCCAACCATATGTAGTTCATAAGGGTGTCCAATTCCTATAAAAGAATGGCTCCCCCTCTCATTTGAGCATGTAGGATGTATGAAAGAATTCCATGAGAACAGAGTAATAGAAATAATTATGTCATTTATATTCTCTTAATGCTTATATTGCTTTTGAATACTATATTGCAGATTTTTGTATGGTCTTATGCTGAGAGTGATCCTTATTTGTAGAAGGTTGTGAGAGATTGAGTGTTTTCTCACATTCTTGCCTTCTCCTATATGGTATCAAAGCACCATTTTTTGCATATCCCATCAAGTTGTGGTGATTCAGCTTTTAGTGAGAGAAGAATGTGGCATTTTCAACACCCTTCAAGTCTCTTTCATTCCCTATTTATATCAAATATCCTTCTATTTATTTTTCAAAAAAATACAATTTTTTTGTGATAGGGGTTTTTCAAAAACATAGTGTGAAGATTGAGGTTCTTTTTAATTTTTAGGTGGTTTATTCAAAAAAATAAAAAACAAATAATTATATCCTGAATAATATGACCTGGATAAACATAGCAAATAAGGTGTATAACTACACCAACACCCCCCTTTAATTGCAACTTAAGGAGGTTACAAAAGTGAGTCTTAACCTTTGATATGGGTCCCAGCAACAAGGCTTGATGGGGTACCCATGTACAATATGCCCAATGAAGATGGAAGACTCAAATAAATTATTTATTTTTGGGGTTTTTTTTAAATTAAAAAATATATATTCAAAAGAAAATATTCAAAGCCCTTTGAAAGGTCCATACAACCATCAAGTAGACCATCAACTGACCACCCACACAAAAGCCCACATTTTGCGTCCTACCTAACCGCCATGTTTTTTCACCTTGTTGCCATGCTTTTTCACATGACCACCCCACGTATTTGTCACATCCCACCACCCAACCCACTGACCTAGCTACCCTACCAACTATGCCCCATATGACCCCTGACCCCCCACCCCAGTTTCACCCCAGCTCACAATCACAACACCGTCCCGTGTCTCAGCAACCCTACCCTACCCCGTTCTACCCCTGCAACCTTGTTCAGCCCACCAAACTCTGCCAACCCATTTTAGGCACCCCCTTGTCATTGCTTAAAACCCCTGCCCCGTCCCTTCCCTCCTAGGCACCAACCCCCCTGTTCTTATCCAACCCAGGTTGGGCCCCTCGTTCCTTGGGCTCCAAACCCACCCTGGCCAACCTCCTTGTGCAAGCCCAATTTGTAAACGGTTTTATGAATATTTTTATAACAAAAATGATTAATTTATTTAATATTTATGAAATCTTGAATGGTGCAATGGCAAACCTTATTTAGCTAAAACTTTTACAACAAGAACTCATGTTCAAATCCCTTCAATGCCACTTCTTGTCAAGAAGCTTTTATGACCTTTTACACTTGTCAAGCGCAATCCAACAACGGTGTTGAAGACCGAGTGGTGGGCTCGTATGACGAGCATTCAAACCCCCACAAAAGACTTTTTCCTTGCCAATTGGCTTTCCCAGCCCGAGTTCGACACGCAACTTGAATTGGCAATATTCTTCACTCGGAAAACCTTTTTCAGTGTCGTTTTTTAAGAACATGCCTATTTTTTGGCAAAAATTTCGAATTTGCTGACAAAATTAGTTGTAATTGTACAAAAAATGGACTTTTGTCGTTAATTCTTCCTAAAAAGCATTGTAAAACGACAATCTTCATTGTATTAATTGTGTAATTATAAGCAATTCTTGGGGGGCTATTTGTTCACCACTATCATAAAGTGCCAAAAATCATAATTTGGAGGTGGGCATCTCTAAAGCACACTTGTATTTCATGCCTTGCTTCTTTTTTGGGGAGAGGCAGGGGCATCTCTCTAAGGCCATTTTTTTGTACCTCTTGGTGTGTGCAACACCAAGCACACTTGTAGTTCTCTTTTTTTTTTGTCCTGTTGACCATTTTGGTCCTGCAGGGCAAAATCGGTCCCCCTTTTCCCCTGCTGTTCTGAGCCAGTACAAATTTGATTTTTTGCACAAGGCACATTTCTACGGACTCTGAAGGCTTGAAACTACGGACTCTGCAGGTAAGTCATTCGGCAAATGAAGAAACAGTTCAAAGAATGAAATGGCGTTTACAAAGCTTCTTCGGACTCTTGTCCGAGGAAATTCACAAGGAAAGAGAGCGAAAAATGATTCAAGACACTTTTAAGGTTGGAAAAGTGGTTCAACGTTGGGGTCCAATGCCATGAGCTTTCCAAGAACTTTGAACTTGAACTTTGAACCATTTTTGGTTCAATTGGTTTGGTTCAAGCAGTCGATTCAACGGGTTGGTTCACTCAGTTGGTTCAATGCCTTGGTTCAACGTTTCGGTTCATCGGCTCGGTTCAATAATCGGTTCAATGAGCTAGTTCAACGTTTGGTTCAAAGGAACGGTTCAATGGGAAGGTTCAAGAGAGTCTCCCGAAGGACAAGTGCCCTTGCGGAGGGCAGGGAACACTTGAAAAAAGATCAAAAAGTGAACAAGGCCGAAAGGGTAAGTCTTCTTCGGAGATTTGTTTAAGGCAAAGGACGAGAATTTCTTCAAACAAAATGTCCGAAGGAATTCCTTCGGACATTTTGTCTGAAGAAATCCTTCGGAAGAAAATCCTGCAGAAGTTAAAAAGACTAAGGCAAAAGGCATAAAATGATTTCTTTCGGACTTTTGTCCGAAGGAATTCCGGAAAAACTGCGGGAGAAAAACCCGAAGAAATTCTGAAGGTCAAAAAGAAATGATCAAGATAATTCTTGCGGACATTTTGTCCGCAGGAAAAATAGCCGAGAGAAAAGCCCGAACGAAGGCAAATACACAAGGAAAGATATCCTTCGGACTTTTTGTCAAAAGGATTTCCTTCGGACAAAAGTCCGAAGAAATTCGGCCACCAAAACAATGAGGACCCGACTGAGACAAAAGCCCGACCAGAGCAAAAAAAGGCCGAAGGAAAGGAAAAGGCCAAAGAAATTCCAAGGGGTGACGGGCCCAAAGACGTCAAAATCGAGCACGGAGAACTAGCCATTGGAGGTTCAAATGCCCAATGACGGATGCACAGACGTCAAATTTAAGCTGGTGAAATAGCCAATGATTTTGAAAAGCTTAAGGACAGGCCTCGAGTGAACTCAACGACCTACCAAGAAGATAGCCCCCGAGGGCCGAAGGAGACAAAGACAAAGCCAAGAAGAGACAAAAGAGCCAAGCGCAAGAATGGACAAAACAGCCCAGGTGGCAAAGGGGAGGCAAGTTATTCTAGCGGTTGACACAGTGTCCGCCAAGTGGTCATCAAAGGGCGCAAACAGTGAATGGCGCGCCCTGTTTTCTCCACTTTGCATTTATGAGCAGACAAACCGCGTGAATATCTAAAAGGAGCAGTCTTATTTGCAGAAAAAGAGGCGCAGCCCATGATTCCACATTAATGTTTAAACACCAAAGTCAAGACCGGCGATTACATAGCATGGTTCTAACAAGCCTCTTCTAGAAGGATGATATCAGCAATAGCGACTTCCTCTTCCCGATGCTCTCAACGCACATGGGCCAACCTGTAAAAGGGGCGCCAAAGTCTTTTCTAAAGAGCGCCAAAGTCTTTTCCTCTTTCTCGATATATGGTAAACTTATCATTTTGAGAAGGGATCTCTTAACCTGTAAGGCAAAACTCTGCCCAAAAACCTCTCGGGCTTGTAAGGCGGAACTCTGCCGGATTTTACCTTGAATCAAGACTTAGCAATTTTTTACCTCCATTTGAACTTGCACTCACGCATATGTCTATGTTTTCATTTTGTGTTAAGTCATTTTCTTTTAGGCTTTCACATAATGATTCCAGCATGTTTAGTGCATTGTGAAGTTTCTTTTCTGCAGGTCTGCCGGAAGTGTCTACAGCAAGAATATAGGCACATGTGAACACGCTGCCATAGAGTGTCTTAGGACACCTCTGGTAGTGCTTCCTCCCTGTATCTCTACGGACCCCTGACTCACTGACACAGAAGAGTTTCCCATATCAGATGAAGTGTATGTTAGCTTGTCCTTGGTGAAAAGAGTAGGTTCGAGCTAAGTAGATCAACTTTTTTGGTGTATCACCTTTTAGTTTAGGTTTAGGTTCTATTTTTCAGCATCTTTCTCCCATTTCACCCCCCCCATTGTTAGCAGTAGGAAATCCAGGACCTCAGAGATACATCAAAGGGAGCTAGCCCTTATCTAGAGACTCCCCCCAGTTTTGCCGTACCCACAAGCAAGAGGGGAGTTTCCATTGTGACGTGTGGAAGGCAGGAGCTCAGCCTCCTGTCAAGGGTGCAATGCACTGCGTCAACATGTCCCTCTTTTGAGGTTGCGTCACACTAATCACTATGTATGAAAAACTACCTATCCTAGCTCCACACAACTATTTCACGTGGAAAACTAAACTGTCTAATCTCTTAAGGAGTAAAGGATTATATATAGTCACTAATAGTGCAAAACTTGAGTTTCCACAAGCAAATGAGAAACCTATATAGTATAATCGATGTGATGAAGCTTTTGCTCTAATTTCACTTTCTTTATCTCCATAATTATTGTTCCACCTTAATAAATTGACAACTCCACAAGAAATATGGAACAAATTGTAAAAGTTTTTTAGTCATACTAATTCCCTTAAAGGTCAACAATTTGTTTCATAACTCATAAGCCTTAATCCAAATGTTTTTGCCAACGTTCAAGATTCCATTTCAAAGATAAAAATCTCTCAGCCTACAATAGAAAGATTGTAATATTACAAAGATGATGAGTAGTTGATCTTAGGGGTCTTGTCTAAATTGGGTGAGCCTTAATATTTGTATCCACTTTTCACTCAGCTAAAGATGCATTTGGGGTTGCTTACAAGATACCTTCTTTTAATGAATTTATTGATGCTTGCTTGAAGAGCAAGACAAACTCATTCAAATGGGTATGTTTTCCTCAAAAAGTTCTAAATCTTGTGCTCGTGGCAAATCTTCCAAAAACATCCAAGGCACCACCAAAACAGATGAATAAAAACTTCAATAAAAAATCTTTTTCTTCTCATTCCATGCCTAAGCATGATTCTAAATTAAAAATTGGTCATGTGAAAAGTGCGTTTTGTGGAAAAGATGACATACTAAGACCTATTGCTTCTTCTTCATTGATCGTCAAGGGACAAGGTTTAGTTGATATGCATGATGGAACGTTCAATAATTCTTCTTGTGCTCCTCCATTATCAGCCAATCTTTCTCTATCTATTAGATTACTCATACAAGCCTTGGAAAATCAGTTAAGTTCATTTCCAATTCAGTCATCGTTCAGGAAATTGATGATCCTTAACACATTGTTGCATTTGGAAAGGTAGATCATAATGCACACTTGTACATTTTTTCACACTCCGTGCCTTATTCTCCTTCCATTGTTTTGTATACTCACACTCATGACTTGAGTAAGTTATAGCATGAGTGGTTTGGTCGCTTGAAATACCACTGCCTTCAGCACCTTAGCAAGCAAAATATGGCCACTGGCCTTCCACCTATCTCTTTTTATTGATGGTGTCTGTCAAGGGTGTGTTGTTGGTAAGCATCCTGATGACAGTTATGTGAAAGCTCAATCACTTAGAGCTACTAAAGTTATTCAACTTGTTCTTAATGACATTTCCAGAAAACTAACTCCATTGTCCTTTGACAATGCCTGCTTAGTGCTTACTTTCATTGATGATTACTCCATATGTACATGGGTCTACTTCTTGAGGCAAAAAAGTGAAGCTTTCCACACTTTTTTTGACAGTCATGGTGAATATGTGAAATATAGATTTGAGGACTTTTGTGCTAAACAAGATATTCAGCTTCAGCATACAGTTCCCTATAGTCCACAACAAAATGGTGTTTCTAAAAGAAAAAATCATACACTCAAAGAGATAGCAAATAGTATGATCTATCCTAAGGGTCTTTCCCTATATTTCTAGGTGGAAGCCATCAATTGTGTAAACTATATTCAAAACTGCACTGCATACAAAGCTATTAAGGGGATGACACTTTAAGAAGCTTGGAGTGGCCACACACCATCATTTGAAAACTTGAGAGTGTTTAGAGGTGATGCTTGGTCTCACATTCCTAAGGATGAATGCAAGGCTATGCAACCACAAAGCAAGCCTTGTATCTTTGTCGGATATCCAAAATATGTCAAGGGCTACAAGTTTCTTCCCCTGATATGCACAAGTTGATCATCAACTGAAGTGTCAAGTTTGATAAGCAACCACATTTGGCATCTTCTCCTACTTCCATCTTTGATACGGCTTCTTCTTCTGACAGTGATTATGATGATGTCAATCCCCTTGTTGTTGAGGCACGTCCTCCGCCACCTGCACATGCTCCTCATCCATTCCCTCATTGGCTTCAAAAGACGCAACAAGTTCCCTTGGTGGTGATCTAGCCGACGCTTGTCACGCACAGCGAAATTATCATCAATTTCCTCGTGCATTTGTCGCCACAACATCAAATCCCAAGACATTCAAAAAATGTAGTGGCATTGCAGGATGGGATAAAGCCATGGAAGAAGAATATAGTTCTTTGATGAAGAACAATACTTGGACTTGGTTTTTATTCCAAAAAGAAGAAGGTTGGTTCAATGCAATAGATCTATTGAACCAAGTTTGCAGCGGATGGAAGCATTGACAAGCATAAGGCTCGATTTATTATTCCAATACCTTTGCACCTGTAGCCCAAACAAACTCCATTTGCCTTGCTCTATCTATAATTGCTTCTCACAAATGGTTGTGAAGAGTGCCTTTCTTTGCAGTGATCTTCAGAAGGAAATATACATGGAGCAACCTTAAGGATTTGTTCAAGACTCTTCTCTTGCATGTCAACTTAAGAAATCCCTCTACGGCCTCAAGCATGCCCCTTGGCCTTGGTAAGAGAAAATGGATTTTTTTCTTCTATATTCTAGATTCTCTTGATGTAACTCAAATCTGATTGTGTACATTATGTGGCAAAATGGTGAGCTTCTCCTTCTTGTGCTTTACATGGATGATCTCGTCCTTACAAGAAGTTCACTAATGTCCACTGATGATGTGAAGTCTTCTCTTCAATAGGCCTTTGGGATAATTGACTTAGGGCTTCTTCACTATTTCCTTGGTTTAGAGATCACTCGAACTAAATCACTAATTAATCTTTCACAACCTAGGTATGCCTCAGATCTTTTGGGTAGATTTCACTAGATAGATTGTAAACCTGCATCTACGCCATTATTATCATGAGTTGAGTTGGCTATCGAGTGTTGTCCTCCCTTCATTGATGCCACTTTGTATCAACAACTTGTCGATAGTCACTATTGACTCAAATTGAGCTGGTGACATTGATGATCGCAAGTCCACCTCTTGCTATGTTTTCACTCTTGGCTCCAACCCTATTGTTTGGTCAAGCAAGATGAAAATATGTCATTGCTCTTTCATCTTAAAAAGTTTTGTACAAAAGACCTACGGATATTGCTACAGAGTCCATTTGTATCCACCAGATCTTATCAGAATTCGGCATTCAACGAGATCAGCCTACAACTATTCAGTGCAACAATCAAGGTGCCATCCACATTTCCAAAAAACTAGTGGAGCATTAGCGCCTCAAGCATATTCAAGTCCACATGCACTACATCAGGTAGTTTATTCACGAGCACATCGCTGACTTACACAATTGTCGCATGGAATTGCATGTGACAAACATCTTCAACAAACCATTAACAAAGAGCAAGTATGTTTGTCTTCGATCACTCCCAGGGGTGAAAGAATTGTCCCTAATGGTAGTCTGAGTTCTTCGTTCTTCATTGACCATATTGTACATGGGTACCTCATCAGGGCTTGTTGTTAGAACCCATATCAAAGGTTGTGGTCCACAAATGTAACCTCCATCGTTCATATTAATTGCCATAGAATTATTTTCTTTTCCTAAAATATCTAGGATTTTAGGTGCATTTCTAAAAAGTCGTAGTTGGACCCCATGGGTAGTCTTTTACCCACATGGGATATTGGCCAACAATGTGCATTAAATAAAGCAAGCCAACCATGTGCATTGAATAGGGGTATCCGATTCCTGTAAAAGAATGGCTCCTCCTCTCAATTGAGTATGTAAGATGTATGCGAGAAATCCATGAGAGGACCTTAGTAATGGGAGTAATATTTTTGTCATTTGTATTCTCTTAATGCTTGTATTGCATTTGTATACACTATTGAGGATTAGTGCAAGGTCTTATGCAAGGTGTGATCCTGATTTATAGAAGGTTGTGAGAGCTTCAATGTTTCCTCACATTCTTACCTTTTCCTTTAATGTCCAGAAAGAAACAAATCATATTTGAGCAGTTTTTCCCTTTTACAAATCTTCAGAATTATCACCAATTATAATTGACTCTAGTACTGCAAGTGAAGGGGGCAATGTATGAGGTGGTTGGGACCAACATACACCGAAGAGGCCTTGGGATTGAATTGCCATGTGCATCAGCTTTATTAGCTCTATCCCCATTGGACACCCCTTTAATTATCCTCTTTTATTTTTTTCCATGATCCATTTTGAATCATGACCTTTCTCAAAATTTTACGACAATGGGAAAATAATACGTGTGCATGAATGAATTTAAATGACAATACAAACAAAAAAATGTGACTGCTTATTGCTACATGGACCTTGTGGCTTCATTGTATAACGTGGAAAAAAACCTATGACCATAGAATGCAATAATACATGCGATTTTTCCATGTGGTCTATGGTTTTTTAAATTTTGTTTACAAGCTAAATCACCTCTTCCACCCACTTTCTTTTGTAGCTGGTGGTGGCAGGCCAAAGGAAAGAAATTATATATTAATGTCCATGAATGACCAAAAGTAGGTCAAATGGGACTCTAGAATACATCCAATTACAATTGAAATTGTTAGGGTAAAAGGACCCTAGAATCAAAGACTAACTAAATAAAAATAAATAGAAGCATTAAAAATAAACGAGGGGTAAACCCAAAGCAATAAAGCCCCAACCCATGTGATTAAGGTACCAATACAAATAGCCATATGGGGGGCACAAGAATGCCCAAAGAGATTGGGCTAATGAAAGTCAAAAATATTGGATGCTAGTACCATCAAACACCTCTGATCATGCCCGAGACAAAATGAATCATATGTGCCATCATCTATCATTGTGAAAGGGTGTAATGTCCCCATTGTACAGAGTCAACATGTGTGGGAAACACGAGCCCATTTCTATACTTCTCGATGGGCAAGGAGTGATTGTTAGAGAAGTATATACTGGTAAGGATTGGTTCCGTTCATTTGTCCCTGGTATTTTTATGAGTTTTGGACCATTTTTGGTCCATTTCCTATGTTTTAGGGGCTTTTCCTAAATTTTAGGAGGTCAATTGGAGGTAGGACCCTCACCATTAATCTCCTCGTGGGGGATTTACCCTAAGGGGGTTTTTTTACCATTGGCATTGTTCATGCCTTTGTCAATATTTCATGACATGTAAAGAATATATTGCTTTTGGTTTTTAGTATATTGATTTGGTAGTTTGCTCTTGTGATAAAAAAAATGTTGGTTGATTTTTTTCCTTTAATTTCTTCTTCTTGAAAAATGAATGTTGGATTGCAAGAGAACGTAAGCAAATTATTTTTTTTAGTTGGTTTCCTTGTTTTCCAATCGGAGTTGACACATTCCCCAATGGTTTTTTTTCTCTTTTTGTAATGTCAACGTGACCATTATAAGTGTCCTAAGGAAAACATGTTCTTGTTTCTTAGGTGCATTTGGAGGGCTAACGGAATAGGACCATGTCATGCAGTGTATCATTGAATACAGGTGTGAGTCAATTGTTCATAATGTTTTATCTCAAGGCTTGCTGGCGAGTGGTGCTCAAGCTATGGTTGATTTATTGATAGGTCAACATTTATTGACTACTTGGGCATTTTAATGTTATTACACTAGCGCTATGTTATGTAGTACTTGATTATTATGTAATAATAGAGTCATATCAAATAAAAATAATCTTTATTATTTGACACTAATGCTAGGTGCCTAGGGTTGGAAACATGTCAATGAATAAATAGAGGTTGTCCCACCTTAAGAGCAAGAATCTATGATCATTTCACATATTTTAAGACCCAGGGTGGACGACTACAGCACGCCATGCTCATTTATAGATTCAGGGACGAAAAACCCTTGGATCTAGAGATCAGAGGACAAAACCATTATGGTTTCTTGTGGGCAATCTCATCCAAAGAATGCATTGAACTCAATGCATTCTTTTTTTAATTGGCAATTTGATTTGTGGGGCGGTTGGAACGACATCAAATCTAATTCATGAATGATCTTCCACTAAGTGCTTGATTTCTAATTAATTGCACACTTATTATTTCTCTATTGATGTATTCCAACAGATTTTTATCAATAAAATACAGCTCCAATGTTATTATTAGGGTTTACTTTGTTTATGTAGTACATTGTTCTTTTCTTCCTGGCATCATTCTAATTGTATTTATTTTTAAATTGATAAAGGTCATAACAGTGGTATCAGAGCCAATTTCTTGCCAGCTTGTGAACCATGGACAAACACAGGGGAACTCTAACGGATGAGGAAAGGGTAGATTTATTTCCAAATACCTTGATAGGGATTCAAAGGGATGAAGAAAAAATGATAGACCTGATAACACAAATGTTACAGCATCAGAGTAACTTGCTCACCGCCATTCCTTTTAAATCCAAAACCTACTAATACATTTCAAGGAAGGGGAAGCTCAACTTCACATAGCCGACCAGCGATTACATTAAGCCCATGTTTATACAAAGTAATGAAGGATCAGATTCTGAGACAATTACTTTAGAGGAATTAGACGCACTCTTTATAGAGTATCAAGGGAAATAGAAAGACATCAAGGCTACAATAACTTTTGTCAATTCCTAGAAATACTTAGAAAGAAGTATCAGGGAGGTAGAGCCCATTGTAGCAATCGAAATGACAACACAAAAGATTTGCAACATAAAGTGAATAAACTTAATGCTCCTACTTTAATGGCATCAACGAAATATCCGCTTGGGCATGGTTGCATAAGTTACAGAGATACTTTACACTCTACCCTTTGGTGAACGAGCATGCCATACAATTCGCTACATTGCATTTGGAGGGTGTTGCCTATGAATGGTGCACCACGGTTTGATTACTCGACGTCATAGCCTCGTACATACATTTTATGACTTCAGCTTAAGGTTTTTGGACTGCTTTGAACAAAAGGATGAGGAGTACTTCAAGGAGATTGTTAGAATCAAACAGCAGACTTCAGTGGAGTAATACGTTGTTGAATTTCAATCAGTTGTGGTAACGGTACCCGATGTATTAGAAAGGAGAACTACTTTCCTCTTTATCGAGGGTTTATTTGAGCCCCTCAAAGATTTAGTAAAGACCTTTACAACCTCATCACTACAAGATGTTATTAAGAGGGGATTAACACTTAAGCCTTCTATGCTTAGGCGTAGATTTTTATCTTAGCGTAGAACACCTACTACTAGGCAGCAAGGAGGATTTTTCAGAAAAAAGGGCAGCAAGGTAGTAGGTTTAATTCATACCATCAAATAGCTACACCTCCACCCACTGCACCCACTACAGCTAAAAATATTGATGAGCAAACTAGGAATGAACTTCGGAAAAAAATGTGTTTTACGTGCAAGGAGCATTGGGAGCCAAGTCATAGATGCCTTGGCAAGGGCCAAGTCCATTACATTGAGATAGTATCTAATGAGAGAGGTTGGTTACGAAACCGATGAATCAGAACAACAGCAAGCAACATAGGCGCACATTGTTGAGCATGAGCCTGAGTAGTTTGTGGAGGATAATACTGGCACTAGCAAAGGTAAATTTGTAGCTCTTTCAAGAGCACCACAATATAATCCATTCAGAGTTCATGGAAAGTTATTCGAACAACAAATTATTGTGCTCATTAATAGTGGGGCTTTGCCCAATTTTATTGATGAGGACCTTGTGGCCAAGAGGAGGTTGACAGCGGAGGACTTCTTGGGGTCCAATGTGACTGTCGTTGATGGTTTCGCTATCCCAAGCATCAATGTAATTTGGCAGCTCAAGTTATCTTTGGGTGATTATATTGTGTGCAACGACTTCTATGTTGTTGGGTTGGGGGGAGCACACATGGTTATGGGTATACATTTGTTGCATTCCCTTAGGGACTTTTCCTAGATTTATCAGCCCGTGGAGTTGGAAGTTCAAGTCATAGGGGAGAGATGTGGTACTTAAGGGCATACAAGATGACTCACAACCAGTAGTTACAGCCAAGAGGATGGAGAGGATCTCCCATTAGGGACAAACCTTATTGGCAACAAGTTGCTTTATGATGAAAGGTATGCCTATTGTACCTTTAGATGGGCACCACACTTATCACAATGACATTCAGACTATCTTGAACAAGCATAGTGTTGTATTTGGCAATATGCCTGCAGGTTTGCCACCAGATAGGTGATTGAAACACATCATAGAGTTGGAGTCGGACTCTAAGTCCATCAAGATCACCCCCTACCACCATCCACAAGTATATAAAGAGGAAATAGGAAAGGCCATAAAAGAACCTCTAGAGACGGGTCACATCAAACCCAATTCTAGTCCATTTGCTTCATCAACAATGCTTGTAAAAATAATGTTTGAATAATGTTCGTTTAGGGCAGAATCAGAACCAAATGGGTTTGCCAACAAACCCTATGACCAACAATAGAAATTTCTAATTTTCTTATATCAAACGCTAACAAAATTTTAGAAATCTAGAAATATGAAATTAAGGCACAAATTGCAATATTTTCAACATTAGATAATTGCCAAAAATTCTAGAATAATTAAAGCTTATGAAATACCTTCGAATATGATTTTAGCATGCACAAATAGGTCTGAAAATTCACAAATAAATACCAGCTCTTTGTTTGATGATCAAAATATCAAAAATTTGCCCCAAAAAATGCAAATTAGCTTCCCAAAGTGGGTCGCCACCCTTGGAAAAGCCCTCCAAGTGGGTCGCTCATCTACAAAGGCCCTTCAAAGTGATTTGCCACCCTCCAAAAGGGTCTTCAATAGCTACGCTTCACCCAGAAAACCCTGCAAATTGCTGCGCTCCACAAATGATGCCCTAGAAAACCACCAATTGCTCAAATCTGCCCTTTGCAACCTCTGAAATGAAACTACCCAAATGAGGTTAAGGGTTTGTCTTTAAATTCAGGTTTCCAATAATAGTTGTTGTCTTCAATGGAGATAAGCCAAGCGTTTCGTGCTCAAACTCAAACTTCAATTCATCAAACATAACATGAGAGTTCAAAATGAACCTCTTTCCCCTTCTTATATCATTTCCCTCCAATATACTTTCTAAATTAAAAACCAACTTATATCAAATTAGAGGAGTCCCCTTCTTTATTACAAATCAAAATAGAAAAGAGTTGTCGATTTATTCAATTTTGGCAACTAAAGCATATTATTACTTTTATTTAAAGTATTTAAAAAATGATTTTTATTTTAATAATAAATTATTTTATTTTTAGAAAAAAAGACATTACACTTTGCCCTTACCATATTTGTTTACTCTCAAACAAATGCACACTCGTTTCCTTTTATCTCTGAGATACCTAAATCCCACTTCAATCTTAAGAACTTGCAACCCCAAACACTTGCTTCATGAACATAGCCTTGGACTTCAATGTGTCTCATATTGTTACTGTGGACTCAAAACAAACTCAGTTGCCCCCACTCGTGTTTGTCACATGTCATGAACATTGTACTTTCGTTGGACATATGCAAAGTATGCACTCTGTGACTCATAAGAGTCTCTTTATCAACACTCATATGGGTTGTTCATAAACTTGCACATAGAACAAACATGTCAATGAAATCCAGAACTCTCCACACCACACCTTCAACCGCTTCACCATGTCTTGTAGGCATGTTGTTCAACTCTCCTATTCTTGCATCTTCTTCATAGTTTCCATTTGTGTGATGGACTCCTAAAGGCCCATTCTTGTTGTTCTAAATATGGTTGTAGGTGTACCGTTGCATTTTCTCGCTCATAATCAGTATAATGTCCATTCTTGTTGTCCCAAACATGGCTGTAGTTCTATCGTTGCATTTTCTCGCTCATAATCAGCATTGTGGTGGCTGGAAACCCTTCCATAACAGCTACAAACAATCTCTCATTGATAGTGGGCAAGACATCCCTCCACCTTGTGACTAAAAATACTATTGTGACTGTCATAAAAATTGTTAAGGGGCTGGTTTTGTTGCACATAGCAGCAAAACGAATAGAACAACTGTCATATTTTAATTTATTCACAAAATTCAGAAATGGCAGTGATATAGGGGCTAGAATCAACCATATAGTAACTGAAAATGCCTTCTTGTATCTCCAAAGGTCACCCAGATCCCAAGCTTTCCTGTACAAGCATTTTGTAACTTGTATGAAAGGACCTATGTGCCCTTTGTCACTCAAGGTGTTCATCACTCTATAATCATTTTCACTATGTTGTCCATGATAACAATTAATCTGAAATGGCCCAGTATAAAACAACAACCTGAAATGACTTTTCTTTTCATACCTTGGGCTGGAATCCAAATGTTTACTTCTTTTTTCAGATTTAGAAGTAAGGGCTTTTGAGGGACTTACATTGGCACAACCATCCTTGTGTTTATCAAGAACCATACATGTTTCTATTAAAGGCTCTCCACTTTCCACTTGCATGGTAGAATCCTTTATGGGCTGCTCACTAGCTTCTTTCAAATCTGAATTCTCTTGCTCGTTGATTTCCTTGAAATTCTTGTGATGGTTTGACTTTCCATCATTTTCCTTCAAAATTACTTGCAACTCAGATTTTTCTTCATTCTCCCTTCTTACAATTTGGAAAAAAAATCCTCTTCCTTTCTCAAGGCATGCTAAAGATTTCTTCGATTGTTACCTGGTTTATGACTAGCCCTAGAACCATACTTGCGTTTCTTCAATGCCACGAAATATGCAAAGCTCATTTCTTCTCTGATTGCTAGTGGAAAAGTCATATATTCCACATAGTTTGCAACCACATCATTCCGTCAACTGCTTTCAAAACTAACCCTATCAGAGTCAGCTATGTTACTCTGCGCTAGCTGTTCCAAGTTTGCCTTTCATAGTACCTCACTTCCCCATCACTGTTTGGCATGAAGCCAACTCAAACCCCCATAGCTAGCCAAGAATTTGGTTATGATACAACAGTAATGTCCCATTTAGGGCATAAATAAAACCAAAAGGGTTTGCCAACAAATCCTAACATCAACAATAGAATTTTTTTATTTTTTATAACAAACCTTAACAAAAATTTAGAATTCTAGAAATATGAAACTAGGGCACAAATTAAAATATTGTCATCATTAGATACTGCCAAAAATTCCAAAATAATTATAGCTCATGAAATACCTTCGAATCTGATTGTAGCATGCACAAATAGGTTTAAAAATTCACAAATAATTACCAGCAATTTGTTTGATGAACAAAATATAAAATGTAATGTCCCTTTTTTGGGTTAAACGATCTAATAAGGGTTTTTTTTTAAAATCTCAATATTATGCAAATAAATTCTGAATTCTAAAATTTGAAAAATTAACCAACCCTAGCTGAAAAATGAAGCTTCACAACACACCCAATCTCATCAAATCCTTAGCACCAAAGTACAAGGGATAAATAGACAATTTTCAGCAATTGATTCAACCTTAATTTACCTTGAAACATGTAAATATGAACAACTAAAAATTAAGGAAAGTGTACATTTTTTCACTTGAATGAAGATAAATTTTTTGAAATATACTTCCTAGAAAATATTTGATTTTTTTCAGAAAAATAGCAATTGTTCTCTCTCCAAAATCTTCCTCAAACCCTTGCAATCATCATAGAAAAAATGCCAAAAATATCTAAATAATTTCAATACACTTCTAGGGCACCCAAAGTGACCAAACAACCTCCCAAGTGAAGTTGTCCCAAGTCAAAACACTACAATAAATTTAGAATTTTATATTCTTCACAAACTAGGGTCTAGGGAACCCTCAAGGACCTTCCAAACTTGCCTAACCAAATTGCCACAGTTTGAAAAAAATCCTAAATTATTTATTAGGCCCTAAATCATCAATTCATGAAATCAAATTCACCATAAAATTCTGTCAAATAAATAAATAAATAATTTTAAAAATTATTATTTATTTTTCTAATCAATTAACCCTTGAAAACCTTGCCAATCATCCAACAAAACCCAATGCCACACTTCAATAAATTAACAATAAATTTCAGCAACTAGTTTTGAGCAATTGGACATCCAATTTGTCTTAAAAACCCTCTCCAAATATCACCAAGGCAAATCACCTCACTCCTAGGGCAAGCACAAAATATTTCTTTTGTAAGGTGTTGTCACAAAACACCTTATTATTGATAAATCAGCTCAAAACCATGGAAAAAATTATTGGGCATACATCCCAATCATTCTTCAAACATGAAGATTCATAATATAAAATTCAATATATGAAGAATAAGATCTCCACTGTGTATTTGTACCCTCCAAAGGGGAGAACCACCTTGGAGGGGAAGCAAGGGGTAAAATACCTCAAAACACCTCATGCCGACTTTTTAAGATATCTTTTCTTTTTTTTTGTTCATCTCCCAAGCCGACATTCCTCTTTTTACAAATATAATATTAAATTAGTTGTCTTAATAACAAATAGTAATTAAAATTACTTTTAAGCAATAATCCAATAATTATTTATCCTTTAATTACCATAGTGGTAAAATTCACTTTTAAAAATATTTTATTAATCAACTAAAATTGTCTTATATGGATAAATAACAAAAATCACTATTCGGACAATCATAATTAATTAATAAAATAAAATCTCAAAAGTGATCTTTTAGTCTATGGGAAAAGTAGACTAAAGGTCTTCAGTACCTGTTCATAAGTGATCCGAAAATAGGGACATTACAATCCTTTCTTCCCACAATTGCTTGCCCTCAAGCAATTCCAAACAAGGCTTCTTTGATAGTGCACTCGTTACCACATTGTTTTTACCTTTCGCATATTCAATATTAAAACCATAAGCTTGCATCTTGCTTACCCACTTTTGTTGCATGTCATTCAATTCTTTTTTATTGAGGAAGAACCTCAAACTGTTGTGATCCGATTTTACAATAAATTTGCCAAACCATATATTGTCTAAACTTACTCAAAGCATGCATGACCGCCAACATCTCCTTGTCATAGATTGAATAAACTTTTTCCGAATCCTTGAGTTTTCTACACTCAAAAGCAATAGAGTGTTTATTCTACATTAGGACAGTGCCTATTCCTTCCCCTGAAACATCACATTCAACCATAAAAAGAGTAGAAAAATCTAGAACAACAAGTACCAGATAAGAACACATTACCTCATTGAGTTTTTCAAATGCTAGTTGAGGTTGTTTTGGACCATTTGAAAGCCCCTTTCTTAGTCAAATCAGCAAGTTGTGAGAAACCTCTCTCAAATCTCCTGTAGTAACTACAAAGACCACAAAAACCTCTCAATTGTGTGATTGTAGAGGGAATATGCCAATCCATGATGCCTACAATTTTTAATTTATCCACTTACACACCTTGTTAGTCCAAACTCACACTTCTATTTCTTTGCAAAGAAAAAATGCTGCCCCAAAGTGCCCAAAACCAAATCCAAGTGTCTCAAGTGCTCCTCCAAAGTTTTGCTATACACAAGAATGTCATCAAAGAAAACTAGCACAAACTTCCTTAGATATTTGCTAAATATGTTGTTCATACATGACTGAAATGTAATAAGAGCAGTAGTCCATCCAAAAAGCATAACCAAAAACTCAAAATGACATCTAAAAACAGTTTTTATGAACATCCTCTTCTTTTACCTTGATTTGGTAATAACCGGATCTAACAAGTTAATCTTGGAAAAGTAAGTGGCACCATGCAACTCATCAACCAATTCATCAATCCTAAGTATGGGATACCTATTCTTGATGGTCTTCTTATTCAACAACCTGTAATCAATGTGCATCCTTATAGTGCCATCCTTTTTCTTTACTAGCACCACTGAAAAAGCAAAAGGCCTTGAGTTAGGCCTTATGTGCCCTATGTCAAGCAATTCTTTAATGGTCTTTTCAATTTCTTCTTTGAAAGCTCTTGAGTGATAATATGGCGTGATAATAACCGGTTTGGCACCCAATTCCAACCCAATATTATGCTCAAAAATTCTATCCGATGATAACCCATGAGGCAACTCATCAAAAATATGAACATGCTTATCAAGAATAGCTTGTAGCTCACCATGTAAGGACTATTGCTCTGTTTTTTCTGATTTTACCGTAATAAGGCAGCTTGCTGCCCATGCAATTTGAGTCCTAAAATCCATTTCCATCCTCTTCATGGACACTTCTTGTGGAGCACCATTACCTAGACCCTTGAGGACCACTTCCTTGACCTCTTTGAAGAATTTTAGCTCCATAGTCTTATAGTTTTGGGTGAATTTATCTAATGAATGTAACCATTGAACACCCAAAACAATATCAATGTCCCCAATGTCAACATAAAAATCATCAATTACCTTGGGCTTCCAGAGTGAGTGGAAGTTGTGGAATCTTCTTGGAACAAGAAAATTGTGAACCCATCCGCCATAGTCACATTGAAGCCCTCGCAATCCGTGATTTCCAATGCCATCTTCTTAACCAAGCCTCCATCAATGAAGTTATGTGTGGCTCCACTATCAACCAATGTAGTCACCCTTTGTCCCCTCAATGTGTCTTTCACCCTAAAAGCATGATAGTTGGGAGATCATGAAAGAGAAGCAAGTGTGTTACCCAAGTTTTGTGTGTCCTCCTCATACACATGCTCATCAACAACATTTACATTTTGCTCAACATTAGTATCAATAATATCAAAATCTGAATCATCATCAATTACCTCAATGTAATGGACTTGTCCTTTGCCCATACAACGTTGACCTTTAGTCCATGGATCTTTGCAAGTGAAGCACAAACCTTTCCTTCTCAATTCATCTCTTGCATCCTTCATATCGCTACTATAAGGCAGCGCTTTATATGGAGGAACATAAGACTGAAAAAGCTTCTTTGGTGACATATTAGGTGTTGCCCACTTGGTGCCTTTGGTTGCCCACTAAAATCAGACCTTGGACGCCCTGTATTTCCCACTTTTAGCAGTGTTGCCCTTGGTTGCTCTTTTGGCCAAACATTGTCCATTTAAATTGAACACTCTAGATTCAAAGCTTTAGTAATCGCATCTTACAAAGAAAGAGGGTTAAAAGCTTTTACCAAACCTCTCAAAGGCTCAATCAAACCCTCCATAAAGAGAACACCAATCTTATTTCACTAACATCCGATACCATGATGGAAAGCTTTTGAAAATCAGCAACATACCTTTCAACATCAAGATCTTACTTAAGTTGTGCCAACTCACGAAAGTGGATTTCCGGATCTCTTCTATCAAACCTCTCCATTATCCTCTTGCTAAATTCTTCCAATATAGTAATAGATTTATGACCTTGTGTGATCATGCCATGAAACCACCACTTATGAACAACATCCTCCAAGTGTAGCATGACAAATTTGAGAGCCTTATCCTTCAACACGGGGTGAAGTAATAAATAGGTCTCCAATTTCTACAACCACGATCTCACTGAAAGTTGATCAGTACCATCAAAATTAGGAAGAGAACCTTACCCAACCTTTGTTGCAAATCTCTACGGGGTTGCATGCTTGGTTCTCTTGATTTTGTCCCATTCTTCATCTCACAAAAATCACAAAAAAACAAGTGTTTGTGTGTCAAAACTAAGGGCTGCATACTCTTGTTGGCGTGTATCTAGTGGGTCACACATTGGTGTCTCAATCTCAATCATTGGTTCTCCTTGCAAAAAAGTAGCCTTGAATAATTTATGAAAAGGTTTGGTGAAAACCTTCTCATTGTCACTCGAATTTTTTTTTCCATTGAAGGGATGGCTCTTGCTTGGAGCTAAAATAGCCTTCAACATAGTTGCAAATTGCATACCCAATGTATGTTGAAGATCATTTTGGCTCTCTTTGATCAAGCCCTACAAAAATTTAACCTGTTCTGAAGTAAACCCTTGGCCATCCATGGCTTTTCCTCTTCTCTGATAATACAAAATATTTTAATCTGCTTGCATCCAAATTAATACCAAACCTCATAGGGGAACAAGATCGGTGCTCTGATACCACTGTAATGTCCTTTTTTTGGGCTAAAAAACCAAATAACGGTTTTCCTTAAAATCCCAATATTATGCAAATAAATTCTAAATTCTGAAAGTCGAAAAATCAACCAACCCTAGCTGAAAAATGAAACCTCAACACACCCAATCTCACCAAACCCTTGGCACCAAAGTACAAGGGATAAATAGACAATTTTCAATAGCTTATTCAACCTTAATTCACCCCGAAACATGCAAATATGAGCAACTGAAAATTAAACTGCCCAATTGCTAGAGTTTGTTTTAAAGTGTGCCAAATTTTACAATCCTCTAACTAAAACAGTCAGGGACACAACAAGCAATACAATGATAAGGTTGGACACACAATTCTTCAACTACTGTCTTAAAATTCCAACAAAATCCAAAGTACTTGATGTCAACATGCAAAGCGCCATTGATAGATGGGAAAGCAGCACAATTGAATGTATAAGTATCATGAATAAAAGTTATCTGAAAAAATTTAAGCAGCTATCTAGATTCTCGAAGACCATTCAAAGATCAGATCTTGTGCAAGAAGTTGATGACATCAACCAGTTGTGCAGAATAAATGGAGAAAGAAATGCAAAATTCTTCTACTCATGGATGTATTACTTCATCAGAACAATTGAGGTCAATAGAGCCAATGCAATGATCAATTAGGTTGAAATAATAAGTAATAACATTGGTGAACAGCTCAAGAAGGTTAGACAGACACTTGATTTCAAAATGACTTCATATCTAGTCTATGCTACAACCTCAAAAGGAATATTCTCTAAACTGGACAAGAGAGGGATGTTAGTAACAAACCCTATCTACGAGTATTGCCCACAACTGGTATTCGCTGAATACTTCAAGAAATACAAGACAATAACTAATGGCTTCTTTTATGAAATCATTTGTAAGCTAAACAATGATCTGAAAACAAGTAGAGTAAGCAAGGAGGCATGGGAGGTTGTCTCTCAATTTGGTTGCATCTTCATTCAATTTGTTGATTTCACTTACCTCAGGATTAATGGTTTCTCAAGATCACCACTTAAGCTACCAAGATACCCCAATGACAAATGGGTAAGAATGGAATTATGCAGACAATTGGTAGAATTACATGACTTGCAAGCAAAGCAACACAAGGCAGCAGTTAACTTCCCCGTCACAATTGGTAATTATAATTGTCAGAGTATCCAAAAGGCCAAGAATGTCCAAACAAAAATGTTTCTTTATTATGAGCAGAAATACTTCCAAGCTAGGATGAACTTCGATCTTAAAGGGATTGCAAAAAAGACGGTCTCTATAGAATATATGCACATCCCCGCATTGAGGGACTTTTAGATGAATTGCAGGAATGAATTTGAAGTTAGAAGAAGGGACTTCAGCAGATTAACAGTACAACAAATTGTTAATTTTGGTTTGGCAAAGATACCTGAAAATCTTTTTGGTGATGGCCATGTGATACTTGATGCATACAATCAAATGGGAGGAGACAAGACCCCTCTACCAACCATTAAAGTTAGTTCCAAAACAATTGAGGAGAGAACTTTAATCGTCCTCATTAATACTTCAAATTGGTTGCAAAAAAAGAGACATTGTTTAGATGAGGCAATAATGCAGCAAATAAAGCAGGGGAATTTCAGAAAAAGAGGAAACATGAAGGTGAGAGCAGTCGGAGACCAGAAAAGTTAAAAGTGCATAAAAAATCTGAAGCAATAGGTGAGCGAGAATCTTCATCTGCTTCACAAGCACCTCCTGTTGACAAAATTCCTTCTGTATCAACTCATAGCACTTCAACATCCCCAGTAAACCCCACCTTAGAGCTTCACGAAAGATCACAATTATTTCACCTTTAAAGCCAGCGTCTTTCACTCTCCCTTTAGTAAAAAAAAATAGATCCATCACCTCACCCTCCTTTCTCACCACCCAAATACTTACCTCCTTCAGATACCATTTCTTCATCTTTGGGGGATTCTCATGCCCATAAAGAAGCATTGGCGGAAAAGGCAATTGGAGTAGAAAGCGGATCAGGACTACTACAGATGAAGAGTTGAGGAAGCAGTTGATGGTGGAGAAAATGACAGAGTTTGAAAGAGTACTTTCTCTAGATGGTGCAGAAGGAGAAGGCCATTATATAGTGTTAACTTCTGATGCAACCGGGTCCAATCAAGAGATGGTGGTACACGCTGACACTTCTCACCCCCCAAATAATGACTTCTCATCTTGGTTGGCTTCACAAGTAGTTCCAGAGGCTAAGGAAGTAATAAACTTGGAAGAGGAGGATCTACAGCTGCTCAAGAGCCTTGGAGGAAGAGGTAAAAGGTCAAAAGCTGCCAAAGTGACTTCAAAGTTAGTCATTGAACCTTCTGGTCAAAAGTTTGCTCACATATCAACTCCAACAGAGGAAAAACAAAAGGGAGAATTGACTGCAGTAGACATAACAGTAACTAGAGTCCCTCTGGAAAAAGTTACTACTAAAAGGCTGAAACAGGATACCCAAACTCTAATTGATGCACTCTTCTCCAAGCTGGATAAGGAAAACGTTGAAAAAGATAAATTGAATGAGCGAATCTCCAAGCTATGTGAGATCATTGCAAAGGTTGCACAGTATTCATCTCAGCCCGTGCTAGTAGAAGAGCAACTCAATGAGCACGTCATCAGATAATTTGAAGACATAGGAGACAAAGCCAGGGTTGTTGATGAGTGGATAGAGCAGATCATTCAAAAAGCAACAGAGAAATACAAAGAAATACCAGATAGCTTGGGTGAACTGCAAAGTAAGTTTATTCAGTTGAGGGAGTTGGAGGAGATAGAAAGTGAAAATAGAATTGTTGAATAACAAAATAAACCCTAGTTGAAATAAATTCATTGCCTAAGAAATTATTGATTGAATAACAGATTGTACCAGATAAATCAGTACAAAGGGGCAAGCAACTGGAAATAATCATGTCTTTCCGTACAAAAACTCTAAAAAAAACATTCTGGGTGAAATGCAACTACTAGAAGAGGTTGATAAAATGGAGCAGCTGGATAATTGTATCTATTATGTTACAAGTTATACACTTGACAAGCCTCCAGCGTCCCTTGGAGACTTCCTTCCGCTTATCCAGAAAAAGATAGATGAAGTTGTCATTCCTTTTACTTGCAATTCAATTGAGAAGCTGATTAAACTTCACGATGATGTCAAGGAATTAGAACCCAGCTTGACAAAGGTAAACACATTCGGCAAGATCCTAGAAAGAGAGTCCCTAAGGTTCAAAATAGACACTGAAGCTATTGCAAAGGTTGATGGAGGAATGGTGCAATACATATTTGATAGGTACATCCAATACTAGAATAAAAATAAAATTGAGGCCGTGCAACTGGATTAACTCTCTTCTTTCTTCTTATTTTTCTTTCCTTTTCTCCGACAAAGTAATTGAGTAATTAAGTTGAATTGTAAAAACTTAAGTAATTGGTTTAAAAGCCATTACTTCAAGTTGTTTGAAAAAGTCAATTACTTGGAAATAGGTGGCAGACATGCAAAATGGGAGGTTTTATATACAATTGAAAATCATCTGTGCCATACAATGAGGGAATTTAGGAGAAAGACTCAATTGTCTCCAGTTTTGTGGCTTGCACATACGGGAAAAGTAATTAATGTTTCCTATTTGTACTTGTCTTCTGAACACTATAAATATAGGAAGAAGAATATGGGCTAAACATGAGAATATTTTGGCAAAAAGCTATTGTAACTTGTGCATTTTTAAGATTTCAAACTTTGTGTTGAAACTCTTGGATGTGATTTTGTGAACTAGTCTGGATTGAATAAAGGGAAATAGATTTTTGGCGCACTTTGTGTCTACGGAATTTCGCTGAACATTCTATTAAGATCTCAAGATGAACTTTGTGTTATTTTGGATCTGCGATAGAATTTATTCCTTCTCTTTCTTGCTGAAGTGTGATTTTCTTGTTTATTAATGATTGTGTGGATGCAATAAACTCTGAAATCTATTTATTGCTAAGCATGTTTCCTCTTTCTGTAACCATTGCTATATATTCTCCTTTTCTGCAATATTCTTAAACACAATGGCTTACTTGCTGCCAAATTAACTTGTTGTGGTTCACGAGCTGAGGGGATTAAAGTACTACCCCCGAAATTAGTTATTAGTATTCACAACCTTGACAGATAAATATCTTACACGGGAGCTTCACCGTTAAATGAAGGAGATTTATCTCATGACTGCTTAGGTTTTAAGCTATGCATAAAATCTAGCCAACACATTCCTGGGGTTTGCTAGAAAACCCAAATTGTTTTAAATCTAACCTAAAAGGGAAACTTCAATAGGTCTTTCTAAAGTGAATGGCAAGGACTACATTTTTCATGTAGTGGATTTGTTAACTAAGTATGCCCATTTCTTTGCCATCTCTACTGAGTTCAAAGCACCACAGGTGGCTGAATTGTTTTTCAAAGAGGCATTCTGATAACATGCCTTGCCCAAGGCAATTGTTAGTGACAAGGACAGAAGATTCATCAACACCTTTTGGTAGGGAGTTATTTTGTTTGACTAGCATCGAGCTCACTCCTAGTACCAGTTCTCACTCCTAAACAGATGGGCAGACGAAGATAGTTAATAAGTGGACCGAAGGGTACTTAAGGAACTGTCACAGATCAACAACGAGCATAGATTACATGGTTGCACCTTGGAGAGCATTGTCATAATACCACTTACCATGTGCCCATTGGCATGACACCATTTAAGGCACCATATGGATATGATGCACATACCTTAAATGATTCGGTATTCACTAACAATCATGTACCAATAGCTCATGGCTTTGTAGAGCATAACAAAGACATTCTGAGGTCACTTAGAGACCATTTGCAAAGAGCACAAAATCAACAAAAATTTTATGCAGACCGAAGCCATACTGAGAGTTCATTTGAGGTTTTGGAGATATGGTTTTTCTACAATTGCAACCTTATAGGAAACTTTCCATGAAACAAAGTGACATTGAAAAGTTCAAACCTCATTTCTATGGATAGTACAAAGCATTCAAGAGAATTCGATAGATGGCCTATGAGTTGGAGTTTTAAGCAAGAAATCGGATTCTCGATATTTTCCACGTGTCTTGCCTTAAAAAGGCGCTTGGACAACATGTTGCACCATCAACTAATTTTCAACCTGTAGATGATGTGGGGGAACTTGTATTGATTCCAAATGACATTATTGACACACAAGAGAAGAGATTGAGAAACAAGACCATCCCAGAGTATTTGGTCCGTTGGAGGAACCTACCCAAAGAGGATTCTACTTAAGAGGGGCCAGAGATACCTAGACATCCAGCATTGCATTGCTTGTGATTAAACAATTCTAGGAAGGGTGGACTTGTAATGTCCCCTTTGTACTAAGTCAACACGTGTGGGACTGACGAGCCCATTTCTATACTCGATAGGCAAGAGGTGATTGCAAGAGAAGTACATATTGGTGAGGATTGGTTCCATTTATTTGTCCCTAGTACTTCTCTGAGTTTTTGACCGTTTCCTAAATTTTAGAGGTCGATTGAAGGCAGGACCCTCACCATTAGTCTCCTCAGGTGGATTTATCCTAAGGGGGCCTTTTTACTATTGACATTGTTCATGCTTTTGGAGATTTTTAAGTGTATGTGTGTGATGTCTCCATTTCCGGATCACTTATGAACAAGAACTGAAGACCTTTAGTCTACTTTCTCCATAGGCTAAGAGATCACTTTTGTGATTTTATTTTATTAATTAATTATGATTCTCTAAATAGTGATTTTTATCATTTATCCATATAAGGCAATTCTAGTTGATTAATAGATTATTTTCAAAAGTGGTGTTTACCACTATGGTAATTAAAAGATAAATAATTATTGGATTATTTACTAAAAGTAATTTTAATTACTATTTATTAAAAAGGTAATTAATTTAATATTATATTTAGAAAAAGAGAAATGTCTGCTTGAGAGATGAACAAAGAAAAGAAAATATATCTTAAAAAGTCGGCAAGGTGTTATACGGTATTTTACCCCCCCAAGGTGGTTTGCCCCCTCTTTGGAGGGTACAAACACAAGGTGGAGATCTTATTCTTCATATGTTGTTGAATTTCATATTGTGAATTTTCATGCTTGAAGAATTATTGGGATGCATGCCCAATAATTGCTCCCACGGTTTTGAGATAATTTATCAATAAAAAGTATTTTCTGACACCACCTTATAAAGGGATATTTTGTGCTTGCCCTAGGAGTGGGGTGATTTGCCTTGGTGATCTTTGGAGAGGGTTTTGAGGATAAATTGAGTGTCCAATTGCTTAAAACTAATTGCTGAAATTTATTATTAATTTTTTGAAGTGTGACATTAGGTTTTTGGATGACTGGAAAGGTTCTCAAGGGTTGATTAGAAAAATAAATAATAATTTTCTGAATTATTATTTATTTATTTATTTGACAGAATTTTATGGTGAATTTTACTTCATGAAAATGATTTGGGCCTAATAAATAATTTATGATTTTTCCTGTGGCGATTTGGGTCGACAAGCTTGGAAGGTCTTTGAAGGTGCCCTAAACCCTAGTTTGTGAAGTATATTTAATTCTAAATTTATTGCAGCCTTTTGACTTGGATCGATTTCACTTGAGAGGTTATTTGGTCACTTTCGGTGCCCTAGAAAGGAGCTGAAATTATTCAAATATTTTTGGCATTTTTTCTATGGTGATTGCAAGGGTTTGAAGAAGATTTTGAAGAGGGAACAATTGTTATTTTTAAGAGAAAAATCAGATATTTTCCAGCAATATATTTCAAAAATGTATCTTCATTCAAGTGTAAAAAAGTACACTTTCCTTAATGTTCAATTGTTGCTCATATTTGCATGTTTTGAGGTGAATTAAAGTTGAATCAATTGCTGAAAATTTTCTATTTATCCCTTGTACTTTAGCGCCAAGGGTTTGGTGAGATTAGGTGTGTTGAAGCTTCATTTTTCAACTAAAGTTGGTTGATTTTTAAAAAATTAGAATACAAAATTTATTTGCATAATATTGGGATTTTAAGAAAAAACTTTATTTGGTCTTTCAGCCCAAAAAGGGGACATTACATTGGTATCAGAGCACCGATCTTGTTCATCTGTGAGGTTTGGTATTGATTTGGATGCAAGCAAATAAAAAAAAATTGTATTATCAAAGAAGAGAAAAAGCCATGAATGACCAAGGGTTTACTTCAGAACAAGTTAAGTTTTTGCAGGGCTTGATCAAAGAGAGCCAAAATAATCTTCAGCATACATCGGATATGCAATTTGCAACTATGTTGAAGGCTATTATAGCTCCAAACAAGAGCCACCCCTTCAACGGAGAAGGAAATTCGACTGACAATGAGAAGGTTTCCATCAAACCTCATAACTTATTCAAGGCTACTTTTTTGCAAAGAGAACCAACAACTTGAGATTGAGACACCGATTTGTGACCCACTTGATACACGCCAACAAGAGTATGCAGCCCTCAATTTTGGCACACAAGCACTCTTGCCTTTTTGTGATTTTTGTGAGATGAAGAATGAAACAAAATCAAGAGGATCAATCATGCAACCTTGTGGAAATTTGCAACAAAGGTTGAGTAAGGTTTCTCTCCCTAATTTTGATGGTATTGATAAACTTCCAATGAGATCTTGGTTACAAAAATTGGCGACCTATTTATCACTCAACCCCATGTTTGAGGATGAGGCTCTCAAATTTGACACGCTACACTTGGAGGATGTTGCTCATGAGTGGTGGTTTCATGGCATGATCACACAAGGCCATGAATCTATTACTACATTGGAAGAATTTAGCAAGAGGATAATGGAGAGGTTTGATAGAAGAGATCCGGAAATTCACTTTCGTGGGTTGGCACAACTCAATCAAGATCATAATGTTGAAAGGTATGTTGCTTGTTTTCAAAAAAAATCCATCATGGTATCAGATGTTAGTGAAAGATTGGTTGTTCTCTTTATGGAGGGTTTGATTGAGCCTTTGAGAGGTTTGGTAAAAGCTTTTAACCCTCTTTCTTTGCAAGATGCGATTACTAAAGCTTTGGATCTAGAATGTTTAGCTTACAGGGGCAATGTTTGGCCAAAAGAGCAGCCAAGGGCAGCCAAGGTCTAATTTTAGGGGGCTACCATAGGCACCAAGTGGGCAGCCTAAGGCAGCACCTAATATGCCACCAAAGAAGCCTTTTCAGCTTTATGTTCCTCCACATAAAGCGTTACCCTATATCAGCAATATGAAGGATGCAAGAGATGAATTGAGAAGAAAAGGTTTGTGCTTCACTTGCAAAGATCTATGGACTAAAGGTCACCATTGTATGGGCAAAGGACAAATCCATTACATTGAGTTAATTGATGATGATTCAGATTTTGATTTTATTGGTACTAATGTTGAGAAAAATGAATATGTTGTTGATGAGCATGTACATGAGGAAGATGATCAAGAAATGGGCAGCACTCTTGCTACTCTTTATGGGACACCAAAGTATCATCCTTTTTGGGTGAGCGGGACATTAAAGGGACACAAGGTAACCATCTTGATTGATAGTGGGGCTACCCACAATTTCAATAGTACAAATTTGGTGGCTAAGTTAGATCTTGAAAGAGAAGATTTCAAAGGACTCAAAGTGACAATAGTGGATGGATTTTCCCTACCATGCACCAAAATAATTGCCAAGCTCACCATTTTGCTAGGGGAATATGAGGTATGTAATGATTTTTACATGATTGACATAGGGGATATGGATCTTGTGCTTGGGATCCAATGGATGCACTCATTAGGGGAATTAACCCTCAACTATAAAAGCTTGAGACTCAAATTCAAGGTGGGTGACAAGGAAGTGACTCTTCAAGATATGATTAATAGGTCCCCTCAAGTAAATTCTTCATGTTGTAAAGTTTTACAAGAGAATGTAGAATTCTGTTCTATGTCATTTATAGCAGCAAATTGGAGAGAGTTGATTACCATGGAATATGCTAATGAACAGTTTGCTAGTGACTTGCTTGAAGGGGTAATTGTAGATGAAAGGTTCAGATTTTTAGATGGGCTTATATTCTACAAAGATAGGGTTTATTTGGTACCTGAATCTAAGGTAAAGCACATGGTTTTAAGGGCTGCTCATGACACTCCATTGGTTGGTCACCAAAAGCATTTCAAGACCTACAAGCTTGTGACAGAGAGGTTCTATAGGAGGGGCTTGAAGAAGGAGGTACTCAAGTACATTCGGGAATGTTTGGTATGTCAAAAAAATAAAAGTGAGCATGAGTTTCTAGGCCTACGCCTACGCCTATTGAGGCCCAATGATGATATCCTTTCTGAAGAACAAAGGGCAAAGTGTGAATACCTCTCATGGCCTAAAGTTGAATACCCCATGGTTTTTAATCTGTGAATGTAGAAAGTAAGCATGAAGATAGCCTCAAGGCACAGAGGGTGGGTGGTAATCTCAGCTTGGACGAAGCACTAAGGAACAGTCCGATTGCAAATGATCATAAGTTGAATCATGAGAATCTAGACCCTCTCAATACGAGCCCAATCAACAAACCTCGAACCCATACAGAACTATAGGCTCAATGATTGTATCAAAGAGGCGCATCTACGAAGGGATATCCTTAAAGTGGATCTAGAAACATCGACACTCTAAGACAAAATGGGCAGCATATCCCTTGCAAAGGCATGACCAAGAGGCAAGCTTTTTACTAAAATACAGTCTAGAAAACTGAACCCCCAAGTAAGTGTAGCCCAGGGTGATCTCCAAAGGTTCACTTTTGTAGAAGAACTAGAACCGGGAAAGAGAACATTTGGAGGTGTTGAACATCATGACCTTAGTTTTGATAAGGTTGAGCACCAATTGGCGAAGTTCACAAAAATGAGCAAGGGCATCATTTGTCTTTGTAAACATCGGGAAAGTGAGAGAACAAAATCATCATAAAAAAGTATGGCTATCACCACATCATATAAAATGCAACCATCATTTGCATGGGAATGTTATCGAAGTGCTCTAAATGTTGCATGTCTAACACCATGGCATGAATTTTGGAAAACATATGCCCAATCATAATGGTATTGTAGTTGCTAGGGTTGGAGCTATCCCTGGACTTATAAATGGGATGGCTATGTGTTGGTACCAAGAACGAGGAAAACTCAAGCACACAACATCATTAAAGAGTTTTGCGAATATGGAGGCAAGTGCAAAAGCAAATATTTTCCTCAAGAGGAAAGTGCACCAATAGGTCTTAGGGGAATGGTGGAGAGCAGCAAGAAGAACAAGTCATCTAAACATAAGAAACTCAAGTTTCTTTTGTTGAAGTCAACGGTAATCTCTATGAGTGGAGGGTATGAAGGGAGGTTCATGGGCTAAGGCAAGACGAAGTCTCTGGTGGAGGGATTTACACTCGTCACTGTACCAGCGGTTTGTAGGGTAGGACCCATGGGGACGAGGTGTACTAGAGTAATGCATAGTGTGGGGACATGAGTTGAGGGTTGCAACCTAGAGGGCATGATGTAAAAACTCGTACATGGACTCTCCGGTGGAAGGGTAAATGTTGAACACAAGCATATGAAATCCTTTGATGGTCAAGAAACATGTGGAATTATTGCTGGGAATTCCTAGAAAATTTCTTCTTAGGAGCTCCTATTTCTACAAAGCTTTTGTTTTCAAAAACAATGATAAAGGGGAAGATGTTTCTTGTTACATAAAATATGCATGATAACATACAATACATATAAACTTACCGACAAACATACGTGTGTATATGTATATGTGTGAGACCAAATGTGCACTTTATCCCTTTAGTTACACTCAGCAATGCATCATAGTTGGCATGTACCATAATATAACAACACGTACATCCAGTGTGCACTTTGTCCCTTTATTACACTCAACAATGCATCATAGTTGACATGTATATTGTCCATGACTGTTCACTATACAAATATCATAATAAAACGACACATACATCCAATGTGTTCTGCTTAAATTTCATTCCCACAGTCTATTTGCATCTTTATTTCTTCCCAGTATATACCCTAGTAGCTACTAAAACTGAACACTTTAACAATTTTCAATTATATAAAATTCGTTTGGAAAATATGAACACTAACTTAACATTACCCTTTGATACCTTTCCTTGATCCAAATCGTTGCTCGCTATATCGATGAGCACTGAACATCATCCAACCCTTGCTTGGCTAATTTTCTATGGAATCAAGTCCTATTTAATCAAGTCCCAATTGGGGGAAAGTTGTTGAATGTTTTTATCAATTTACACAAATAAGTCAACTTGGATATCAACAATAAATATATACCCCAACAAATGTGTTTATTTGGCCAATTAAATGATGAGGCTTCTATTGGGAGATCCAGTCTGTTCTTAACGCCTTCAGGTAATATTACATTGAATTCAAATTTACAACCAACACGCAGGGACTGGTAAAACTATAACTACTAGCTTTGGATAAACCTATGACACGTGCTGGACAGCAGCAAAAAACCTTGAAACGTGCCAAACAAAGAGCATTTTTAACACCATGAGCCCATACACGAGACATAATTTCTGCCAGTTTCTTTTTCAACTATATTGCAGGGCAGATTTCTCAAAAATGGATAAAGCAGAAAAAATTACTAATAAAACATTTATACTGATAAAAACAAAACATATTAACATTACTGAGCATTAAACAAAGCATAAATACTGATAACACCAAAGCCTGACATGTCATGACAGAAGCAGCAAGAATAGAATATTCTTCAGCAACCTTCCTCCTCATCTTCTTCTTCATCCTATAACATCAAAGCCTTAAGTGCAGGGGGTGGAATGATGTCAGCCTTGTTGGCCCGTTCCCTGAACGACCTCATCCATAGCAGGTAGGTAAAACTGTATATTTTGAATTCCCAACTTTCTTCAACATATTACAAAAAATGGATAACTATTCTGATGTTCATCTCATTGATCAACTCTTTCAAAAAATAGGAATACCCATTCTGAAATATCATCATCTTAGTTGCTAACTTTAGAGCTAGGGTATGCCCAACCAGATGTTACCACTGTTCTCATTTTCTCCTTTTTTTGATAAGAAAAAGAAAATTATATTAAAACACATTAGTGATGTGTGGATGTCTTGCACCCAAAGCCATACCTAGTGCACCACTTATGCTGCCAGGCACACTCAGTGCGTTTGCACACTTTCTCCCAAGCACCCTCATAAAATAACAAATAGAAAATTTAAAAAGAAAGCAAAAGAAAAATGGAAAATAAAAGATTGAAAGGTAAAAACAAATTTCAGAACTAAACTAAAAGTCTAAAACCCTATCCCTAAGCTCTATTGCTATCTTTTTTCCCTAGGATGGGCATTCACAGCCTTGAGACTGTGAGATCATGGCTCGCAGCCTCAAACCATGGTGACATAAGACTGAAGGAGAAGACATTGAGGTGTGAGCTCAGTATGAACCTTCAAACAGCATGGAGAGAATCAATTATGGCCTGCAGTGTAGTTCTCGAAAATCTTGGAGGGAAATAATTGTCATTTCAATTAATGAACATCTCGAGACCTCGTCTCACCCTGAAAATCAAATCAATGATCGTCTTAACACATCCAATTACTAACAAAACACTTTGGGTATTGCTCCTTTACCAATTGTCACCTGCCGTTGGAAATTTTTGTTGGTTTGTCATGATCCGTAAGTCCCCTTCCAACAGTTGTGCTGCTCCAGCAATTGTCTCTGACCCATTTGCCAAGCATGTGAACAATAAACCTAATGCAGTCACAGTTAATGAGTTGAATAAACAACAGTCTTAGAGCATGCAGAATAGGAATTCAACACACACCACGAGACTTACACACAGTCTGATGGAACTGATCAGACACAATCTTATTTACTTTTCAATGAGTAATTGCAATGCACAAACACAAAACTCTTCTCGGTATTATTCAGATTACATGACACATGCAGTGTTACAAAAGCTCAATCCAATCATGGACGTGATTCACTCCTACACCTCTCTGTCCAGATCTGCATGCCTCCAGCAAGTCTTTGCATACGCCGCCTCCAATGGCCTCTCCAATCTTCTTCGTCACTCCCGATCTCTAAACCTCTGGAACCTACCGAGCCAAACCACAACAACTGAGCGAAACCCTTTCCCAAAGAACTCCTCTCCTTATATGGACACTCCTTCAAGAACCATTATGGAGGCCTAACCATTTCAGTTTCCCTTTGCAAGAAGTTTCACCTTTATTTTGTGACCCTTCAACTTCCATCCATTGCCATACTCTAATTGTTTGTGCACGGAGATTCACTCCGGGGCGCACGTGAGTCAAAGCGTAAGTGCATCACAAGGTGATGTGCAGCTTGCATAGGTGTTCAAATTGGAACACTATGCACAAAATCGATCCTCTAGCCATTTCCTCCTTCGGGTGAAGATTCAACACTCAAGCTGACAGTAACTTCCCTGCTGCACAGGTACTGTGAACTGAACTATCTGCACAGTCAGGCATAGAACTCATGCACCTTTGCAGACAAAGAGCATGCATGTGGAGTACATGCGCAACTATTGTGCAAAGGTACGTGCATGAACAAGTACTTGGTCATGAAATCCCTTGGGTCTATGCAATAGAAACCTTTTAGTGACGCATGATGTGTGGATCACTGAAGTTGTGCGGAACTTCCCTAAACCTTGTAGTGCAACTGAGTTGTGCACAACATCACAGACAAAGGAGAGTGTGCAAAACTAGCATACTACATAGACCCAGAATGATGCGCAAAACTACCTAGCCTTAGCAATCTCAATTGGACTTGCGCAAAACTAAGCAAACAGGCTCAAGGCTGCGGAAAATTTCACAAAGGACTCTGAAGCCTATGCAAAACTATACAGACCTTATCAGAAGGGCATTCCTGTGCAAATGCAAATGACAACACACTAGAACATAGAACCTTCATTCATCCATGGCTCACGAACGTTGCTTATTACAACTTATGCTTTTGGTTGATGCAAGATTGCTTGTGGACCAAGATGCTCCTGCATCAAAACCACCATGCCTCATGCATCTTGTGTCGCTTCAGTTTGTGGGTATATTTAACTGCCATATTTTTTTGCAAATATTTCTTTCTTGATACAAAGAAGTCTGGACATTCTATTCACAATTTTGAATCCATAAAATTTACAAACTTTAAAATTCACTTTCAATCATTTTCACTAATGAAAAAATTAATACTTTTCAGCTTTATGTAGTGTTCTTACTTCAATGAAAACATGGTCCATAAGAAGGATTCAAAGCACCCATTGTAGGAGTATGTCACTCATTTGGAAATTAGAAAGGGAAGTGAAACAGAGTATATCAACTGCAACCTTCGTGGTGGTTATTTTCATGTGAAATGTAGTATCCCTTGTCCAATCTACCCTCAAGTTGCTTAATTAGATCTCCAAGGAATATTGTCAAACACTTGTCATGTAACCTTCCAGCTTACTGCTATAAATTTCTGAGTGTTTGTTTGATGCCAAATTATATGTTTGAATGCCTTATAATAATGCAAACTAACTACTATCAAAGTAGGAATGTAATGCAAGTTTATTTTTTGTATTTTCACATGCAAATATATGAACTTTACATGTAAAATGTGCATCTACAGCCAAATGGACATTTCGTCAAACAATTGGCATGCAACCTAAAGAGTGCAATGTGAGCATGAACAATAGATACCATACGAGAGGCAACTTATAACTCCTTCACTAATGACCTAAATAGATGTATGACAGCCAAGACTCTTGGCTTTACAATATTATGAAAAAAAAACTCTAAGTCTGAGTACAATGGCAGCCTCTCAAACTTTAAACATACATGACTGAAAATGAATGCAAAGCAACATATAAAGAACTTGGATGAAGCGCCTAGGGCTGATAATGAAGAAGCAATCAAATAGAAATCCAAAATGTGCCTCCTCTTTGTCAAATCAAACATTTCTCCAAATCGCCCATGTTCTGATATAAATAATAAATAAATAGTAGCTTCTTGGTCTCCTCTCAAACATCAAATATTGTTGCCATGACCCAAAGAATGGAGCACCCAAGATAAAAGGTGAAATCGATGCAAAATGAGGCTTCCAAGAGTGAAATTGTGGTCTTCAATGGCTGCCAAGATGACTGTAATTTTATATCAGACCTCTCCAAGTATATATATCAGACTTCACTTGCCTCCAATATGACTTCAATGCTACTAGTCGATGCAAATATGATGCCACTAATGATCTCCAACCAAATATGCAAGATGTCCTCAAAAAATTTGGCTTATGGCCACCAAATGAAGCCCAATAGAAAGACTGTAGTATTTTCTCAACTGCAACCCTTCGAAAGAATCTTTCACCACCTCAATTCTGCCAATCGATGGGAGTTTCGTTCCCAAAGATCACAATCATAAATTTGCAAAAACCCTTGGCTCCACAAATGAACATATCAAAGCAAATGTCAACACTGGATGAATGAAGCTTGGTTTGATCTTCTTTTATGTTTTTTCTCCAAGAGGAGGCATATCCTTCTAGAAGCTTCGAGAAAATAATATTAAAATAATATTATTTTATTTTAGTGACTTTATGATATAATATTTAAGTCACTTTTATTAAATTAATTAAATATAAAGTTACCGTTTAATATTTATTTTTTGTGATAACCTTACAATTAAGTAATTTAATTCATTTTTAATTTAATTAAAATAATCAATTAATCATCTTTATGAAATATCATTATTTTGGACAACTTAATTAATTTAATTAAATTACTCTGCCTCCAAATCGGGGACATTACAATCCACCCCTCTTGAAATTGTTTGTCCCTAAGCAATCTCAACTGCCACAGCACCTGGAGCCAAAATGGGAAACAACTACACTAACCACCGGGATCCTCAATGACCCTGCAACATGTGTTAACCCAAAACCTTTGTATGTAATTGGAACCCAAGATGACATCAAACCCTGTCAACCAATGAAACCAACCATCCAGCAGTGAAGTTCCTACATCCCAACTCTGTAAATCATGCCAACTCCAAGCATTATGCTAATACACCTCAAGTATCATACCTAAATCCCATGGATAAACTGGAAGTCCATCAACCCCTAGAATCCAATAAAACCAAATCTCAAGCTCCTGCTTATGAGATTTACAAGACTTGGATTCATTCCCTGAAGTCGAAGATATACCATACCAAAGTGAACCCGAACCCCTGCTAATTAAATCCATGATAGAGAAAAAGGTATCACTATTGCCAAGGGATGATGAGAACTCAACATCAATCCGTCCCCTAAAACCAAGGTGACAATCCCAACTCCATCTATCCACCTCAACGGCTGCAACCCGTAAAATAGTACTGTCAACCCTCAATGAAGTATGAGGTAGAACACCAAGTATAGTTGGAACACATATGTCCACATGTCTAGCTCCAAACCATACATTGGAATCGACTGGCAATTCCATCAACTCCCCTTGAGAGTAATGCATCCCTCACCATCTGACACTGCTTCTGAAACCTAAATGTGAATGCTGGGAAATCCCACGTTGCTATCCTCATACTGTGTCCTGGCTACCATAGGTGAATGAGTCTCTGCTAAATATGATGAATATGCTCAATTCTAAACAGAGCTCATCGACATGAATCTCGGATTCCTGAAGAGCTATCTGAGTACTCGTCAAAGAATCCTTGGTGACCTCAAGCTCATGAGAGAGCTGATCAGCATCCTCTTCTTCCTCATCAAGGCATCTGAGTATATCTCAACAAGGTTAAGAAGGTGGTCACGATCTGAAAGAAGGTTCAAATAATTTGACTTCATTGTCCCCATACCTTCTTTGATAACCTGCAAATCATCACGAGAAGATTTTGCTTCCTTCCACTTTTGTCTTCTCTTCAACTGAATTGCCCAAAGATGATCATCAATCAGTTTGTGCATCATGTCATGATAAGATAACACTGCAATAATCTCATCCTCATTTACCTTCAGCTGCACTCCCAATGTGTGTGAGCCTATGGGTTTACGAACAACTTCAGCTACACAACGAGCCACAAATTGTTCCGGAGTGCCCTGTGCCACACAACTGCCTTCTACTATGAAATCATTTGCACCTGTAATCCAAGAATCATCATCAATGCTCTCATTAACTATCTCAACGCTAGAAGGCTCTATCTCATCATCGAACTCAGTTGATCCACTAGATGATGTCATGCTATCCTCATGTAGAGAACATGAAGCCTGCTCAAAAAAAATTTCCATAGAAATCTGATTTGCACTCTCCTTAGGCTGATCACTAGCTGCTGAAAACTCGTCATAAAAGTTTCAAGATATGTCACCAGTAAATTCATCATGTTTCTTCTCCTTGTCTTGTGATGTAGACCCTTTAAAAATGGATGCCATGTACTGCGCTAATCTTGGTTGTGAAGTCAATTTATCCATCCTTTTCTGATTCTGACTTAACTCCTCCAATATGGCATTCAACTGCTCCAACATGGCATTCAATTGCTTCCTGTGAGTAGCCATGATGTTCAATTGAAATATCTGATCGATAGTTAATTAGTTAAAACCAAATCCACTCTTACCCAACACGCTGACAGGATCTTGGCTCTAATACCACTGTAGTATCCCTTGTCCAATCTGGCCTCAAGTTGCTTAATTAAATCCTCAAGAAATATTGTCAAACACTTGTCATGTAACCTTCCAGCGTGCTGCTATAAATTTCTGAGTGTTTGTTTGATGCCAAATGATATGTTTGAATGCCTTAGAATAATGCAAACAAACTACTATCAAAATAGGAATGTAATGCAAGTTTATTTTTTGTATTTTCACATGCAAATATATAAACTTTACATGTAAAATGTGCACCTATAGCCAATTGACATTTCGTCAAACAATTAGCATGCAACCTAAAGAGTGCAATGTGAGCATGACCAATACATACCATACGAGAGGCAACTTATAACTCCTTCACTAATGATCTAAATAGATGTATGACAGCGAAGACTCTTGGCTTTACAATATTATGAAAAAAAAACTCTAAGTTTGAGTACAATGGCAGCCTCTCACACTTTAAACATACATGATTGAAAATAAATGCAAAGCAACATATAAAGAACCTGGATGAAATGCCTAGGTTTGATGATGAAGCAATCAAATAGAAATCCAAAATGTGCCTCTTCTTTGTCAAATCGAACCTTTCTCCAAATCACCCCTGTTCTGATATGAATACCAATAATAAATAAATAGCCGCTTCTTGGTCTCCTCTCAAGCATCAAATATTGTTTTGATGACCCAAGGAATGGAGCGCCCAAGATAGAAGGTAAAATCAATGCAAAATGAGGCCTCCAAGAGTGAATTCGTGGTCTGCAATGGCTACCAAGATGACTGTAATTTTATATCAAACCCCTGCAAGTATATATATCAAACTTCACTTGCCTCCAATATGACTTCAATGCTACTAGTCGATGCAAATATGATGCCACTAATGATTTCCAACCAAATATGCAAGATGTTCTCAAAAAATTTGGCCTATGGCCACCAAATGAAGCACAATAGAAACACTGTAGTATCTTTCTCTCAACTACAACCCTTTGAAGGAATCTTTCACCACCTCAGTTATGCCAATTGATGGGAAGTATCGTTCCCAAAGATCACCATCATAAATCTGTAAAAACCCTTGGCTCCACAAATGAACATATCAAAGCAAATGCCAACACTAGATGAATGAAGCTTGGTTTCATCTTCTTTTATATTTTTTCTCGAAGATGAGGCCTATCTTTCTACAAGCTTCAAGAAAATAATATTATTTTATTTTAATAACTTTATAATATAATATTTAATTTAAGTCACTTTTATTAAATTAATTAAATATAAAGTCACATTTTAATATTTATTTTTTGTGATAACCTTACAATTAATTAATTTAATTCTATTTTTAATTTAATTAAAATAATCAATTAATCATCCTTATGAAATATCATTATTTTGGGCAACTTAATCAATTAATTTAATTAAATTACTCTGCCTCCAAATTGAGGACATTACAGTGACCTTATATTTAATTAATTTAATAAAATGACTTGAATAAAATATTATATCATAAAAAAAGTCACTAAAGTAAAATAATATTATTCTCTAGAAGCTTCTTGAAGGTTCCACTTCCACTTGGAGAAAAGATATAAAAAGAGGATAAGCCAAGCTTCTAATCATTCAAGGTATTTGATACTTGACTTGTTATGTTGTGGAGAAGCCTAGGGTTTTTGCAAAATATTTCATTGGTCATTGGGAACGTTCACTCCAATTGATTCACATAATTGAGGTAGTGAAACTATCTACTGAAGGGTTGCAGATTGGAGAGGATATTATAGTCCTTTCATTTAAGCCAAAATTGTGGCCAATGGCCACTTTTGAGTTGGTTCGATTTAGGAGTTTATGCATAACAGTTGTAAAGGTCATTGGAGGTCATTCTTGCATCGCTTCATTGCATTTAAGGAAGGAGTAAACGTCCGATATCAAGTTCCAGGGGTCTGTAATTTTGTTACAGTCTGGAGGTCAGCCATGGAAGGAATTGCATGTACATTCATTGCTCTTCACTAAGTGGACAAAATTTCATGGGTATTTGAGGGATCTTCTTATACCATCTTGGCAATCATTTCAAGGTCTATTTGGAAGAGATAAAGTGCTGCTATCATTTACCATTTCAGACCTAGTGAAGGGGCGGCCATACTTGAGGGGCGATTTTGTCATTAGAGGCCACCAAAAATTCTAAATAAATTTGTTAAGCATTGTTAGATGGTTGGGAGTCTAGGCGCTTCATCATTGGAGACAAGAGCAATGCAAACAAGGAGAATCGAACACATCTATGTTGGCTGCCATCATTTCCAGGTTCACATATTTGATGTTGTATTGCATTAGATTCACGATTTCATGTTGGTATTCTATGTTGTCTTAATCAGCATCTTTGGCATTGTAATTTGAAGTAGTTGCATCATCATTCTAGTCTTCTAAATTAGTTGTTGTAGGTTGTCATTAAAAATCAGACTTTAGCATTGTATGAGACATTATTGTAAAGCCAAGAGTCTTGGCTATTCTATGGCATCATTGTATGCAAATTGCCGTTCAATTAAGAAGGGATAAGTTGCATGTCTATTGTTCGATGTAATGATAATTAAAGCAATAGTTTGCATGCCAATTGTTTGACAAAATGTCAATTGGTTGTAGGTGCATATTTTGCGAGTAAAAATCATATATGTGCATTGGAAAAGACAGAAAGAAATCATATATGCATTTAGACTATAGCTTAGACATTGTAGTGTTTATTTGCAAACATTTAGAGTACTTTGATTCATTTTCAAGCAAAAACATCATACTGAAAACACAGACGAGCAAGCATTGAGTTTACATCAGAAGTGTTTGACAAAATTCCTTGAGTCCTTAATCAACAAATTGAGGCAAAAATTATATCAAACATAGCAAGGGATACTACAGTCACCCTTTTAATATTTATTTATTGTAATAACCTTACAAATAATTAATTTAATTTCTCTTTTAGTTTAATTACAATAATCAATTAGTCGTCTTTATGACAAATCATTATTATAATACAACTTAATCAATTAATTTAATTTAATTGCTCAGCCTCCAAATTGGGGACATTACATGAAAGCATATTTTTGGGGTGGTTCCACTTATGGTGTGGAAGTACGTCAAAAGACAAAAAAGGATCCCCTCTTGAGAAAGGAAATTAGACACAAATCACAATTTGTTCCAGATGAGAAATATCATGTACTCAAACATGAAGCTGGAACTCACATGTCAGCTTCTCATGCCCCCCAATCTTCTACTGTGGATGATGGTGACAATTTGTTAACTCTCTTACACTTCAATTGTAACTAAAACGCATTGATCCCTCAATAACATCCTTGTTTGATGATGACACCATGTACAAAATGGCGAACGTGAATGCCAAAAACATTATGCATGTGGCATCCCTTACAACATGGCATGCTATCTTTACTTCCATAATATGGTGCATGCCATCACTGAGGATCCTAGAGGTACAAGCCCTACTTATGACAAGTTTTGCACCACCATTTCAGACCAAGAGAAGATAAATGTTAAAAATTCTTGCACTTATTAAAACTCAATGGGGAAAGAAGGGAAGTGCAATAATCATGGATAGATAAACCAATGCAAAGAACATGCCTTTATTGAACATCAGTGTTTCTTGTCCTCCTGATTCATATTTCTTGAAGGCTATTGATTGTACTCAAGAGAAGAATGGCATGTATAATGCATAGGTGTTGTCTATAGTGATAGATGAGGTTGGTGTATCAAATGTTAGTCATGTCATGATAAACGCAACTCTTTTATGTAAAGCTGCAGGTTTACTAGTGAAATAAAGGCATAGATATTGGACGCCTTGTTTCAAAGGACATTACAAAGTTTGATCGGGTTGCTCTTTACATTGCACAAGGCAAATTTACACATTGATATGTAACAACCACCAAGCACAAGCTATGTATCAACCTATGTATACATAGAGCTACTAAAACCATGTGAAACATGATTCCCTAGTTTCTATATTCTTCTCAAGAGATTGGTTAAGATGTGTAGTGCACTAATAACCATGGTTACTAGTGAGAAACAGTCTAATTGGAGGCTATCCTATGGTGAGAATGCCAAGGAAGTCCAGAAACAAATTCAATGTGATGAATTTTGATTTGGGATGAGATTTGTTACTCATGTTTTGGAGCCCATAGTAGATGTCATTCAAAATGTATGTACAAAATGTCCTTGCTTGGTATAACTTGAGACTTTTGATTCCATGGGTGAGCTGGTCAAAAACATGTAGGTGATGGGGACCTTAATATTACAAGCAGATGGAGGCAAAGAAATGTGGTAGGAGGAATTGCCTAAACATGTCTTTGCACATAGTTGTTTTTGTCCTAAAACTGAAGCAGTATGACACGAAAAGACCAAAACAGGAGTGAAGGGGGGAGGGGCGGGGCTGTTCAATGATGAAAAGGTGGCACATGGTTTTATGCAATGTGTGAAGAATATCTATGGATGTGGAGAGGATGGGAAGGCCATCCAAGAGCAGTCTGTCCACTTTGTTACTAGAGGTGGCAAGTTTGCCTCAAAGGAAGCAAAGGCTAAGATGAGCATGAAGAATCCTACTAATTAGTGGACACTTCATGCCACACATTCCACATGCCTACAAAGTTATGACAAACTGAACTTTCTCGAGTGGCAACTTTATAAACTCACAAGAGGAACTGGAGCACCTATGGTTTTAATTTAGTAATAAGACTCATACTCCACATAAATTTGCCAAGCCAATTCTGGGCTTGCCTCAGATTCGGCAAAAAAACTTAACAATTTTTAAAATGTATAATATATAGGGAATTGTGTTTAATTGCTTTTTATTTTTAATTAGATTTTATTTATTCGACTTACAGTCTCATCAAGCCTACAAGTCAGTTCAATTGGGCTTGCAGAGCCCTGCTCAGCTTGTGAGTACTCGCTAAGTCTCATGTATATGGATGTTTAATTCACAATGAGAAGAGAAACGGTTTGACATCAAAGAAAGCAGAGAACTTGGTTTTTATCCATGATGTCACGTCAAGATCATGGGTATTGGGAGGGGCATGCTAAGCAACAAGATGTAGATCCTGAGGACAATAGTTTAGAGAAGAGTCTTGAGAATGGCTTTCAAAATTGTGTTTTGTTGATGACCCTGATCCACCACCCACTAACGATGCAGAGATTGAGGTGAACAGTACCTTCAACAATTATTGCATTGATGATGATGTCGAATGAGGGTCTATCCACTATATATGTTTTAGATACTTTCCGCCATAGGACTCTTTGTCATCTATGACAGGTACAAGATTTTGTAATTTTGCTTTGTATGTAGTAACTACTCTTGAACTTTGGATGCTATTTTCTGATTGGCTCATTACATATGACATAGATGGCATTGATGCACTAATTTGATGATATACAATTTAGTACATTTCATTATCACCTTCTTATGTTTCAAGTATATGTATGGCATTGATGCACTAATTTGCATGATATACAATTTAGTATGTTTCATTATCACCTTCTTATGTTTCAAGTTTGATGTTCTAATGTTTGGATCTCATATTTTATTCTAATTTTTTTCTGTATGCATGAATATATGATATATCTTGTTTCTAAGCTTGATGGTGCACTTCTAGAATTTACATTATGGTAGGTGAATGTTACAATTTACCTATCCAGTAAAAACATGAGAACAAAGAGCTCGATGCCATTTAATTATTTCCCAATAAAACTCTAAACATCATATTCCTTTGGACTTTGTGAACTAAGTTCAATCTTGCTTTAGTTTTTCTCCACTGCATCAACAATCCTATACATTCGTTAATCAAGGGTTACTAAAACCGCGTACAAAGCTCCATAAATTTTTCATCTATTGTCTACTATAAGCCTTTTTAAACGGCCATGTGAGCCCCCTGACCAAACTTGTATTCTCCCACTCCTTTGTGGGATGTGTTTGTTCAATGCATCATATGCAATGCCTAACCCATCTTCTCATCTTGCAACTGTGTCTGATCAAGAGTTCAAGTCTTTCTGAGCATGGCTGTGTATAACTTTCTATTTGAATACGGTTCTTCAGGTCATGTCGATTGGTCATCTTCGCTATGCCATCATTGTCTTCCAAGGAAATAGCATAGAAACTTTTCTCTCACTATAACCTTATTCTCTAGTACTCTATTTTGGGCTTGTCTATCTCAGTGCCATCAATGAGATATCCTTTACATTTTATCTTAAATAGTTTATCTTTTGTAAAGCTTCAAAAATATCACTTCTATTCTATAAAATGATTTAACTTTCCTTTTATTAATTGGCCTTGCCTTTTGTAATATTTTATGAATACAACTTTTATTTTATAGAAAGTTTTAATATGAATGATAATGTAGAGATGTGATATTGTAATAAATATCCTAGAAACTAATTACATGTGTAGCTAGCCCAAGGTAGGTCGTCATGTACACCATACCAACATCTCTCCCTCGTTCCATTCTTATGTTATATAATATATTTATAGCACACCATAATGGTTATAGTGATTTAACCGCCCAACCACTAAAAGCAACATTTAACATTACATTGGTCACGTCTAACATTAGAAACCATCTCCTAACCTATTTCAATGTTCTATTCCTAACATTTATGGAAGTTTTTTGAGAGAACACGTCATGAATTTCAGCTCCATGTCAATCTATTGAGCATTTTGAGCGAAATGAGAGTGGTATCAACTATTAAGCCGTTTCAGTGATGTAATCTTTAAATTTCCAAGGCTGAACCATTGCTCGCTATTTTTCCTTTTCTCATTGGAATGCATTTGCTTTTATTTCATCCAGTTCTCTCTATCTTTGTGACATTTAATGGTTTTGGTAGGTTACTTTATATCCCCCGACACCCCCCATCCCTCCCCACCTGAACTTCCTTATTGATATTCCGGGATGCTTGGGTGATTAAATCCTCTTTTGCTTCGCCTCCTCTTGTTTCTGTTGTTGGTATTGCTTTGTTGAGCAATTTCTTTATGAAAAAAATAATAATTTAAGCAACTGAAGGTTACCATGTAACACCATAAGATGGTTGTCCCTAGGACAGGTGGGAGGCAACATAGCACTAATGACCTTCTTCAGAAGTTGAATTTGGTTAAGGCTCCTCAAGATTTCAACAACACAGATAAGAATAAGTAGAGGCATGCCTTGTGGAAAAGCAAAGATGTTTAGGGTTGTGATTTCAGCAGCAATAGGAGGGTGAGGTTTGTTATCTTTCCACTGAAGAATAGTGGACTGATGCTACAATAGCAAAGGTTTGTTATCTAAAGAGTGTAATAAACTTGCTTACGATTTATGTAACAGGCCCCATGAATCTATATATTAGTGTAAAGAAAGAATAATATAGAACTAACCAACCAATTCACAATTGTCATGACCATTACAAATATTCTAATACCCTCCCTTAATGGTCAATCATGGTTCAAAATAAAATTTATCTCTAAACTTGACAAACTTGTCTAGTCCAAGTGGTTTTCTAAATATATCAATTGTTGTCTTTTTGAATCACACAATACCGCAACTTCATCTCTCTAGTGTCAGCAACCTATCGAATATAATGATAATGTAACTTGATATGCTTTGTGCATGCTTGAAAGATTGGATTCTTGGTCAGTTTAGTTGGACTCTAACTGTCACAATGAATTATTGTTGCTCCCATTTGAGTCACCTGCAAATCAGCAAGTGACATCCTTGACCTTTTCACAGCCTGTAAAAGGACAGCAGCTGTATACTTTACTTCAGTGGAGGAAGGAGCTGCAGTTTGCTTCTTCTTGCTAGCACATAAAAAATTCCTATTCCTAGGCAAAAAGCATTCCCTGCTGTATATTTCCTATCATCTATTGAACCTGCCCAATCATCATCAGTAAAACCAACAAGCTGAAAATGATCACTCCAACCATACCAAATACAAATTATACAAACTTCATTTTGCTGTTCACTCATTAACCTCAAAATATAGCTCACAAAAAATTGAATCAAACCTAGTGGCTGTAAGCATAGTAGCATTCCATTTACATGACAACAACGCTGTTGAAAGTGTGTGTTTTTCAATTACACACTTTTAAAACTTAAAAACAAGACAAAACATGGGTAATTAGAAAAACAAAATAATATTCACTGAAATAGAAAAAGATATGATTTCATTATTTACTGCCAAATATAGCGCAGACATAAAAAAATAAGCATATAACATGTATTAAATATGAAAATTAAAACAACTATGATGAAAATGTCATTAAACAGGTCAAAAGACTCAAAACATTTCAATTTTCAATACCATCAAAGTTTCAAATATCAATCTCAAAAAACACAGTTGTATTTTGCACACATTTAAAAAGCGGTTTTTTAAATTACATGCCATTTTTTTAAGTCTGGATAAATCTCAGGTTTGACCATTGTATTGTACGGCACAGGAAATTTTTCAGTCCGCAATTGCTCACATTCTTTTGCCAAATGATGCCACCGTGGATGAAAGATAGATCAAGTTTCCTCCCACCTTTTGTAAAAATGATTCATTGACCTTCTGTGAGTCACTATTGGTTGATAACTTCAGACTAATCTCCGTACAAATAAATACTTTATTACAATCATCCACATGAAATTTATCCAACAAATTTTTGGCATACTTCTCTTGAGAAATGTAAACACATCATCGGTCTTTTAAAATTCTACTCCTAGGCAATAATGCAAAAAACTTAAATAAGTCATATTAAATTACAGCACAAATCTGATTTTACTTGCAGACTTAAACTGATCATGTTGCATGTGATGGTTAAGTCATCGCAATAAGCAATGAGAATAACTATATTATCATATGAATTCTTGACATATAGATTTGGATCAGAAGGGCTTCTTCAAAATCCATATCTAATGAAATGGAGATCGATTTTGATATGTCAAGCTTGTGGAATCTACTTCAAACAGTAAAGAGACCATCTTACATGCAAGGTGTTCTTTACTTTCAGCTTGTAACCCCTACAACCAAGTCATATACCATTCCTTCTGCAAATCTCCATTGAATGTGCTCTTCACATCCATTCGGGAGAGTTCCCAACCAAATTGTGATGCAATGGCTAGAACCAACCTAATAGTCAACATCTTTGCTGTTGGAGCAAAGGCCTCCTCATAGTCTATACCATTCTTTACCTTCCTGTTGGGAAAATACCTTTGCCACCAACCTTGCTTTGCCCTTGTCCAAAGACCCATTAACCTGACACTTCACTTTGTACACCCAATAATATTCTTTCCTAATTGTAATTCAACAAGAACCCAAGTTTTAATTTTCATCCCAACATCATACTCCACTAGCATAGCCCTTTCCCATTCCTTCCGCTTAGCTTCATCAGAAGAATTAGGCTCACAAGCAACATTAGCCATCAAAGAAAAGTTACAAAATATTGAATTATGATCGAAATTCATTGAATTGTAGACTTTCTTACTGTCATCTTTCTAACTGAAGTGCCTTGGGAGAGCTAACCTTCTTTGATTCTTTCTGTGGTAGAACAGTACCACTTGGGTCTATTCCTTTCAGGTACAACCTACGGTTCAAAATTGTCAGAAATATCAATCGGAGACAATTCAGTCTAAACATCTGAACTACATTGAAAATATGAAGTAGACCTGCCTGTTGTTCAAGCCTGCCTATTGCATTGTTAGTATACATCAGGTACAGAGAATCTGAACTAGATTGATAATCTGAAGCAGACTGAAAACTATTTTCATTTTCATCAACAAAAACAACCCTATTAAGTGTCACCAAGATGCAGGTGAGTTGGTAAACAAGGCTGGATAAGCCCAGCCCCACCCAAAATCAAATCTCACAAGGTGCTTGCTGGTTACATTAGTTTGACTTGCAGCTGGTTGCCGTTGTTTGACTGGTGGGTGAAAGCTGGTTGTGGATATTTGACTGCCAGTGGTCACAGCTTATTCAAACCACTGTTGGCTGTGGGGCCACCCAAAACCCACATTTAACTAATCAAAAAACATCCCTACTAAGTGTCACCTTACTGGTAGAAATATCAATCAACCAATATGCCTTAGAATGATCACTATAACCAGCAAATAAACAATTTATTACACTGAGAATCTAACTTAACTTTTCTTGTGGAACAAGGACATAAGCAGTTGAACTAAATATTCTAAAATGACTTACGTTTCCATGCATCCTCGTGTATAATTCCTTGAAGTGCTATAGAAGGACTTTGGTAGAGAAAATAGACAACAGTAAGAACTGCTTCCGCACAATACTTATTCAGAACTTAGTTTCCTTTCAACGTGCGCCTTACCATGTTCATAACTGAACAATTCCATCTATCAACCACAAAAGTTTTTTGAGGTGTATTAAGGGTTGTCAATCACCTATGTATTACCCCCTGTTTGCAAAGATCAGCAAACTTCTGAGACGAAAATTCACCCCATTGTCAGTTTGGAAAACACATTATCTCCTACTAGTTTGCTTTGTAACAACGATCTTAAATTGTTTAAAGAGCAGAAAAGCATTGAACTTCTTTTGTAAGAAATATAACGACATTTTCCTACTATAATTATCAATAAACAATAGAAAATATGATAAACCTTCACAAGTTTTCATGTTGCATCACTGTGCACCAACTCCAAACAGGGCTTTGCTCTTCAAGCATTCCCTTAAAAGGATTTCAACATTGTTTCCTGCCAAGCATGCTATGCAAACCTCTTCCGTGTGTGAGTAAGCCTTCTACCATTCTATGTTTCTCCATAGTAGAAAGATGTTGTAAATTAAAATGACCATATCGTTGGTGCCTGAGCGTACGAGTGTTTTTAACACCAACAGAGGTATGTTCTTGTGAAGGGCCAACCTCTTGAAACTTGTAGATATTACACTCTCTAACACTGGAGGCTATAAACATCTTAGATATGTGTTTGTAAAGGGTCAGCCTCCTGAAACTGGTAGCTATTATGTTCTCTAACATTGGAGGCTATAACCTTATTAAACTTCTTATCCTTCACAAAACATTTGTTTGCACAAAATGTTGCTTATAAATATGCTTGCCTGGTGATTTGCTTAATATATAATAGACTCTTATTCATACAAGGGATGTATAAAACAATCTAAATTGTGATTTATTATCTCCTATTACTTTGATTCAAACAATTTCATGACCTTCTATATAAGTTGTTCTGCCATCATTGAGAACCACATTTTCAAAGAGTATTATCTACAACATGTGATACAAACCAATCAACCTACCATACAGTATTATTCCAATGCTGAGAAACAACTTAGGCATATACATCATCTCCACACTCATATTCAATGATATTGGCTTGATTATTATTGGACTTGGATTGTTTCTTCTTATTTCCTATCCATATTCACTTCCTACAATCTTCTTTAGATGGCCCGTCTTACCACATAAGTAACACCTTACATTTTTATAGGTAGAATTACCTGTGCTAGATGCCTCAGCCGGTTAATTTCTTTTTTGAGACTGTGACTGCATATTCTCTTTCCCTTTGACCAACGGCTGCTAAAAACACTTCCAACAATTTGTTATTTGAATAATCAAGAAGAGTGCTGCAAGTTTGTTTTACCTTTTCAGTTATACCTAGTTTGTTTTATCTAAATTGAATAAATTAGCTTATAATTGATGTAATTGACTACTTGAGGCTGTAGATTTAAATTTAGCCATAAAATGCATTACCCCTTAACTCCACTCCAAGGCCAATCCAAAGGAATTTTGAATTTTCAATGTGCATAGGAGAGTACCATAGATTTGCACTCAAATTGGTGGCATCGCAGCTTGCAGTTCACTGCAAAATCAAGGAAGAGAAACCACAGAGGCATCATACAAATACATTTGCATGCACATTCTGGCAGCATAGTCACCTTTTATATCATTTGTTTGAGCACCCTGATGCATCTTTCTGGTTTTTGTGATAATTCTGTAACTGGATTACATAAAATGATTTTGATGGATTAGTGTGGTTGTGCGCTAGTTTCCACATGATTGCAATGAAATTCGGATCTGTTAATCACTATGTTATCCATTGATGAAAGAAAATTTCCAGTTCAGAAGTTTGAGTTTGTTTCATTCAGTGTATTGAGACTCTGCGCATCTCTGCCAGACTTGCAGAGTCACGAGCCAAGACAAAGTGGCGAGTTCCACCACCTCAACTCGCCTAATCACAAGTGTAGCAGATACTCACTTAGTCTGCGCATCCCACAGCTCGGGGGAGACTCGCTCAGGACTCGGTCAAGCACATATTAATAATTAAAAACTTCAAAATTTTTAAAAAAGAATGCATAAAACTACAATTTTAAAAACCCTGAAGTTGTTTCAATCTGCAACTGCGGCTGCTTATCAGCCAATTTCCAGGTTGAACCTTTGTTCAACAGCAACTTCAGGTTTCACTTGTTTTTAACCCCAACCTGTGATGCTTTTGATTCATTTTTCAATGTTAAAATTTTATTTTTACTTTGTTTTGCCAGTTTTGTTTGAGGCATTAAGCAATTAGCATTTTAAGGCTTTAAACCAAATCCCACAACATTTAGTACCCCAAAATACACTTCGATAATCCTCTGATTACAATCATTCCAGATTTGATTTACCATGAGACTCTAATTTGAATGAATTACACCGGTAACAAAACTTGTCTTGACCATTATCCTCTCTTCACCTCCTTTATTGGGATCACCATTATTCTTGTCTCAGATGTTTAGTAATTATCCTTTTCAAGAGAGAAGACTGCTAATTTTTATAGACTTAAGTACAAAGAAACTTAATACTTATGCAACAAGCAAAATCATAAATCACAACTGGAATATCCTAGATTAAGGTGCTCATCAGTGATACCATTCCTTATAACACCTTGGAAGGTTTTTAAACAATGCTAACTAAAAAGGAGAAAAACTTGCACAATCTGAGTAGAATTGTCTTCTCTTCTCTTAATCCACCATTTATCTTCTTTTTAATCCGCCTACCTTACCAGAGCAGCCTCAAATATTATCTTCATGTGCATTGGATTACACCCCTTGCCCCACACATCTCACTATGTATGTTTTTATCCAAAATGTGGCACACATAACTCTTGAGTGATCTTCCAAGAGATCCTTAAGGTTTCTATTTTCTGATAGTTTGGTTAGTTAGGGGCTTATGGCTTGCCCTAACTTGATTATTCCTACATAAACAGAGAGTAGGAGTTCATTTGGAATCATCATCTTGGAATCCATTTCTTAGCTTATAATGTTTAGAGGTTTTCCCCTTGAAGTGGCTCAGTTTTCTCACTTGGATCTGTTCTACTGCCATCGTGCTTCATTTTTCTAATGTTGTGCGGATTGCTACAGCTGGTTTATTGGATATCTGTTATTTGAATTTCACCTGCATGATATAGAAATATTATTGCATATTGATGTCAATTTCTACAAGTTCACAGTAGGTCCTAACTTCTGATAATGAACAAAAACCATTGACATTCAGACAGCTCATTTCGACTCTACATTAACAGTGCAGAGCACAAATATCCAAATTTGCACATTCAATTTTCATCCAGAATGGAATAGACGCCAAATTAGAGGAAAGTGCCCCTTCACCTACTTCATTTATAAGTGGGCATTGTGCATTGCCAAATTCAATAACCTATAAAGAAGTCCATCTTAATCTCTCTGTAAACCTGCTCAGACATGATAAACATAGCGGTAGTAATAAACCCTGGGTCACAAGACTTGAACTCATTCCTAAGGGATGTGAATAGATGGTACCGCAAAACATATTCATATAAAATACGCTGTTTAATCTGCTTACAAAATTCAAAACCAATACTTAGCTAATGCAGCTAAATGCACGACCAATTTCAAATCAACGGGCTTTTCAATGACTGTCAAACTGAAAGAAAATCAAATAGCAGATATCAAATTATAGTCTGCTACACTGTTACCAGAATTCCCATGACAATTGCAGTCTATACTAAGCTGCCCTAAAGTAAAGATTATTTAAGAATGCAAAAGTATACGATAATTTACTCTGCGTTCCTGAAAAATAGTGTGACATCAATTATTTGCGATTTTGGTTGTTGGGAAATTACGTTTAAAAATAAAATGCAGTTACTGAAAATTCATAAATGAAAACCTTGGTTGATATTTGCGCCTTGAAAAGAAAAGGAAATAAGCAGAAGCTAAAGAAATCTTCTTACATATCGGTATTATCAGGTCCATAGGCACGAGTGGCAGTCGTCTGTCTGTCGAACCAGCGGGACATGATTGCTCTTGCTCTTGCTCTAGCTCTAATTTCTCCTACTTACTCCTCACGCTATTCGCATCTTCAACCGTGATTGTTTTGCTTGTTTTAACTTAGCGGGAAAGGCACACGAGTATCCTTTATTATATTTTACTCGGTTACTCTCTATTGAATGAATGAATGAGTTTTAATAACGTCCACGAGACCAAAGAGTGTATGGGACCAAGTGTCAAAACCATTAGGAGTTCTTTAGATTCTTTTCGATGTCATCCCGTTTCTTATGAATCTTTACCAACAGTTGGGCTGTGTGTGTAGCCTTTCTTCCTCAAATAACTCACTAAAACTGCTCATATTCACGTTGTTATCTTGCTGCATACGAATATCTTTGTACGCATCGCACTCCCTAATCAAGTGTCATTTAATTTCAACCGTTCTTTCACTGCAAAAAATGCAAGTCCTATCTTCCCATCTTTCCTTGGGAACCATCCATCTACCAGTTTCACACCTAAGATGGTGTGAACCGGTCCTCAATTGTGCCACTAGGAGCCTAGCTTTACCTTTAAGATCGGCACTTAGGTATGCTTTATCCCCGTGTTCCCAAGTGGGATTGAACTCTTTAATATAATGCATTTTTTTACGCCCCATCTGATTTGTCCACATGGCAGTCCTGAATTTTTCTAACACAAACTTTTTTATTTCCTCTTTGGTGTTAGGGCACTCATGTAACTTAATGTCCCATTTTCCCAACCACTTGATGTTTTGCTTCATCCACGTCTTCTTCCTCCGGTCTAACACCTCATTCACCACCATTTTGGGCCACAGGGGATTCCCCATGCTTTCAACCTTTTTTAGGTAGCTTAGTAACCGTGAAATTGCCGCAGCTTCCATTGGGAAAGTACCAGCCTCCGCCAAGAGGATCTCATATGGAACAGTTGCTTTAACTTTAAGACTACTAGTGATAAGATGTTTTTGAATTCTTTCCAACTGTCTCCATCTGTGATTTGACATGTTGCTTCCCCAAACCTCGTAACCATAGAGGACAACCGGTGTGACCAACAAACCAAAAAGGGTTTTCTTGGTTTTCCAGTCCCAAAGTTTCGCTTTCCTACACTTGTTCTGGAGAAGGTAAGAAGCTCTCCAACTTCTTTGAACCCTTTTTGCCCTACAAGTTTCCCAACTAAGCCTGTTATGAAAAATAATGCCAAGATACTTGTATTCTTCGACGATTTCCAACGGGATACCTTCAAACATAAAATTAGTTTGTTGTTTTTTCTTTTTTAGAGAGAAGATCATGACTTTAGTCTTGCTAATGTTCACTTGCATCCCGACATCTTGGCAAAATAGCTCTAAAGCCTTCAAATGACCCCTCAAACCATGGGCAGTTATTGTTATAAGAATAAGATCATCTGCATATAAAAGTAGCTTTACTACAAAACTGGGCAACTGGATGCCACCCCCTTCGGTTTTATTTATCCATTCCTCAAGTTTGTCAATGTAAAGACCAAACAGAGTGGGAGAGAGTGGGCACCCCTGCTTAACCCCGATGTTGCTGCCGAAGCATTCAGACATGCCTTCTCTAGTTCTGATTTTTGCTCTAACATGCTCATAAAGTTTGTGAACAATTGCTCTAAACTCATCAGGGACCGCCAATTCTTCCATCCTTTTCCAGAGTTTGTCTCTAGGAACTGTGTCAAAAGCTTTTTTAAAATCCACTAAACAACAGTAAGCTTCCCCACCTTGGGTGTTCCAAGCTTTTTCAATCAAATGCCTAAGAGTAATGTAGTGATCAATGGTAGAACGTCTTGGTCTAAAACCAGCCTGTCCCTTTGCTCTTTTCCCTTCTTTTTCTACCCAACTGCTAATTTTACGTTCGATCAAGCTCCCAAATAACTTTCCAAGAAGAGGGTTGACCATGATAGTATGATAGTTAGAGGGATTATTGATATCCCCACTCTTGAAGAGAGGGATAACGACACTAGTCGTCCACTCCACTGGAAATCCCCATTGCGTGACCTCATTAAAAATTCTTTTGATGTGTGGAGCAAGGTGTTCAGCTCCCCACTTTAAGAATTCAGCTTGCAGCCCATCAATGTCATGTGCTTTACCATTTGCTAATTTCTTTATACCCTATTTGATCTCCTCATCCGAGAAGAGCTCAGTTGACGTGCTAACATTGGGAGGGAGGGCTTCCTCATGGTCACGCTCATAAAGCAGTTTTGCATACTCTAACCATTGAGATTCTGTTATATATTTTTTTGTATGTTTCTTCTCTTGTTGTAGCTCCCTCCAAAAACCTTTGGGATTGTGCTTACCTAACACTATTAGCTCCTTCCTTCTTAGTATAACAATTTTTTCTTTCTTGGCTTTTAACAACTTCACATAGTTTTTCTTATTTTCTTTGTTTGGCTCGCTCTCTTTGTAGGATATTTTATTGGAACTCGAGTCTTTTATCTTGGTCCTTGGAATAGCAAATGTCCAAAAGTATTCAAGGATATACTTTTCTTTCCTACACCAAGAAGGCTTGGTTGATATTGATTAGTCGGTTATATATTTTTTTTTAATGATTTACATGAATGAAATACTTTATTTCTTTAGGTTTTTGTTTTAGAAAGTGATTTTACTAGGATTTTAATGTTTGTTATTATTATTTTTCTTTGTATCTTTATATATTAAAATTTAGGTTTTGGTATTTACAATGATAAGTTTGACATATATTTATTATGTATGATTTGAGCATTCAAATAAGGTATAAATTTGTCATTTTCTTACACTTATATGTTATCTTATGAGTTAATTTTTCTATTATATTGATATGCGCTTAAAAGAATTTAATTATTTTTTTCAAACTTACTAAATATCATACCCAAACATCTTCAGACTTTTTATTCAATCCCCATGTACACATATCAGTTCTATTAGACCTAGTCAGTATCAACAATCAATACAAATATTATATGGTTAGTACCAACCTGCTCCAAATAACAATTATTTTCTAAAATCAAACCCATTCATAGGGTTACCTGATTAATCTAGTATGTCAATGGCATGAGAAATTATTCAATTGAATCCATATACAAACAAATCAAAGTCTCATTCAAAAGGGACTTGACACTTATCTAATGTGTTACTGAACACTGAGCAAATATGCTCTTTTCTTTCCAAATGACAAACCTATCACTAGGAATAGTCACAAACCAAGTATTAAGCATACCAAATATGATCTATAGTAAGCAATGTCATGTATCAAAGCTAATCATTAGTTGTATACATAACAAATGTGCACAATTGCATAACTACACTAAGTGGAAGAACTACGTATGGTATGACTTCCCTCCTCAAAGTATTGGCTATGTAAGAAGCAATCAATCATCAAATGAGGTTGATTGAGGTCATCTAAGCCCATTACACTTTCCTCTAGGTTTTCAAGGTAAAGGAGGTTGATTTCTCAACCTGCACACGTTATCAGGGTTCGAGATCATAAACACAAATCAAATAGAGATAGTTGCAAGTGATGGTACAGTCATTGTGCCCTACTTCCACATAGGTTAATAACAATCAAAATGTCAATATCAATTAGCAATACTAACCCAATCCCACATAACCAACCCAACACAGATAGAGAATCAATTCCATAACCAAATGAACCACATGCCTGCTTATCCTTGATTTTCACTTCTAACATATAGTCACAATCAGATAATCAACTAAAAAAACTATCTTGATCTCCTTAATACTTTCCATATTTAGCACATGCCATTTGTCAAAATAAAAAAGTCAATATTAAATTTTTACATGCAGATGTGTGCTTAAATGTTATATCCTAATGTCTAAATTACATTTCAAAGTTTTGTCTAATTAGATTAATCTCAACCATTAATCTAAATTATTGTAAAACATATTGATGAACCCATACACATATAAAAAAATATAAAACCTAAGGTCTTGTCAGGATCTCATATTTATAAGGATTCAAATTTATGATATGTTGTTTACTCATTTATGCTTCCTTTAATTTTAGGGGTTATCCTTCCACTTGTACTCATTGGTATTACAGGGTTTTGTATGTTTTATATGCCTAAATACCCTCGTAACCTTAACCATTCTCCTATGGATTCTGTTACCATTTTTTCCACCTCTCCTCAAGTTGGTGCTAACTACTTTCCATCTATAAAGGTCCATGCAACCACTATCCCAAAAGGTAGGGAGCACCTCACGGATAGCCATGACATGAACAACACTACATCTAACTTGATTTTTCAAGGACATATACAATCTATTTAAAAGGATATTGAAGATCTAACGACGAATATTCAAACACTTAGTAATGAAATTATTTCTCAAAACAATGACATAAATTTTACCCAATTAAGTTTTTGGACTAAAACATTTACAAGAAATGGGATACACATGATAAGGATTAGGGAAACATGTGCAAAGCATTGTTCATTCCATCCAAACATATACTCACAAAGCACATCAGGGTCTTGGGTACAGAGCAGGTTTAGAAACAAATAAGTCAAAGACACATACTGATTTCATAAAATCAATAGAATAAGGTTATAATGACCTTTGTGACACACATATTTCCAACACTCTACATGATTACTCTATTTGAGATATTTCCATCAAAATGGAATCACTACATAATGCAAGTATCGAGTATAGAGTGGACCAATATGATGAGATATTTATCCAAGTTATTATCTCGCATAAACTTATCAAATGAGTTATTATTGATGCTAAATCAATTGAAAATATTTGCAACATATCATTCTCACATGCATGAGGGATTGACATGCAATAAATACACATAGCAAATCATTTCATTACTAAATCAGTTCAAGGACTATGGCCACCACTTGGCATAATTTCAATGGAAGTGATACTAGGACCAAAGAAGGTACATTCCTTATTTAAAGTTGTGCTCCATGATACACATTAAACCTATTATTGGGCAAATATTGGGTACATAATATGAATGCAATGTCATCTACATTACATACACGTGGTACATTTACATGTGGGAGACATCTACATACATGTTAGGCAGACAAGGATCCTTTCAAGTACCATATTTCATCGCTACTTATAGTAGTACACAAAACAAAAACAAAGGGTAAAATACAAGGTATATCACAACCTACCAGTCAATTCAACATGTTAACTTCATGAAAGAGGAACTTTTCATAATTACCATCACCTCCCCATGTGCTACTAAGGAAGTTACTTGAATGCAATCTTATCACACTTTTAGCTCCATGAAAGCTCGATCTGAATAGGCCTACACTTAAGAACTATAACAAAAATGCATGCAATGATTATCATCAAATGGTGGGCTATTTTACAAACTAGTGCTTCAGATTTAGACATAGAATACAAGGTATTATTAACAATAATAATTCTCATATTGAGACACCTTTAGGAGAACCAAGATCACAAATGGATAAAAACCATAATTCCAAACATATCATGACTACTATGAATGGGAAATATATCTATGAATAACTTAAACATGATAAGAACATATAATATCATAAAACACATACTCATATTATAGATATAGATTAAGATCATGTTGACTTTCCAAGTCACCCCTTTAGCAGGTGTTGAACTCATAAGGACCGCACAAATAGTCACGTGCTTACATAATTTTGAGTTCACTAAAAATAAGTTTACGCATAGACGCTTCCCATCTGTGCCCATACTTAACAATTAGTTTAAGTACACACATCAACTAAGTATTGATATATGCCTATAAAGAGTCCCTAATACGCATCCCATGTTGAAATCCATCTTTGCAAACTAGCATGACATGTAAGTTAGAGCACACAGGTTTCCCCGACTTCAAGCAACAAAAGAGAGAAGTGTGCAAGGAGTAATTGTAAATCATGAGAGCAGACTCAAGGTATTCAAATCTTATTGCACATTCTTATTCAAAGACTTCCTCACACTCAAATTATGAATCCTGTGCTAAATCGAATAATTTTCCATCTATGCACTTGTAAAACACAAACCACAATCTCGATTGCATAACATTTTCATCATAGACCGGTATAGGTTAGAGGAAGGTGTAGACTGTGAAGACCATTCGAAGAGACTAGGCACAAAAGGAGTTTGGTTCATGATGCATTTCCAAATAATTCCTCTATCAACACCCTTCACAAGCTCGCAGCCAACTCTTTATGCAATCTTCAGTGCACACCTTTTGCACAGAATGTACTTAGTTATTTTGTATTCATTCACATGTAGGACTCTACAAAGAATAAAGTGAATATAGTTAAATGCATACACTATCTCTAAAATATAGGCATGTGATAATTCTATTGCTTATGTAAGATGATGAGGCATAACCTAAAGATATGCCTATGTAGTTCCACATCAGCAAATCAAGTCTGTTGACAGGTGGTAGCCATAAATAGGGATGGTAGTTGAGCTTGATTGGATATCAAAGGAATCAAATCAAAATAGAATTAAATGTAAGGGTGACTATCAAGTTGTTAGAACATGGGCATGCGATCTCTTCTAAAAAACATCTCAACTACCTCTTCACATCATAATTAAATGTTGTAATTGTCCCAATAATGGGTGAGCTTCCAATTAATGACCCATGGGCTTCTCGTTAACTATAAAATCTTGAGTCTTACATTGTAAAAGGGTCAACATCTTTTGAGCACTGTAATGCTGCCAAGATTTTTCCTCCAAGAACCCTCTCCTAGTATAACAAAACTTTTCCTATTCGAGTTTTTAATATTGCCTTAAACCTTCGGATTAATAAGAATCAATTTACTTTCTTAATGCTCTATTTCTTTTGTGCATTCATGGTTGTTGATCTTTATATGTGGATATTTATCCCTCTCATCGCCATCCTCCCTTCGTACCTCTGCATAGTGTCAAAAGTCTTTGTAAGTCTCATGTTGTGTATATGCAAGTCTATGTAGGTGTTATGTATGGGTCGTATGTTATCCCTCCTAATGTTGCATTGTGTTCCCTTACCTCCATGTGAAACACTTATGCAGCACGCCCAGTTTGAAGATCTTGTATCTAGTTTGTTAGTCTTATTATGTCATTAAGTAGGTGAGGTGCTCACTCTATTCTTGGTGCACCACCCTTAACATTCCAGTAATCTCTTACCTTCTCCATCCCTTTTTCCCTCATCAAGTCTAGGTTTAGCGCTAGTAGTAGATTTCATTCTACTCTTTGTAGGTCTACGAGCTACTCCTAAACCAAATACATCTAGAGTAGAAGGAAGTCAGCCTACTCTAGAGGTTTGTCCCAAAGAGCACAAGAGTCCCACACCTTAGGGGATGATACCATTATTATAATGAGACACAAAATCACTCTTTATCATGCAAGTCCAAGGTGCTAGGAAGAAAATAACCTTGCATCAATGTGCACGAGAGCCATTCACATGTGGGTGCACATTTTGAGTGATAAATTTTTTTAAAGTTGGTTGAGAGATTGGTGTTACTTCCAATGATTCAAGTGTTGAAGACACTCTATAGAGCACCTAGTAACTCCAAGCATTCCTAATTCAAAAAAATTAGTGTTTCATCTATATGTGAAGACAGATGAGATCGTCTTCAATGGGTACTAACTTTCATTTTTTTGAGCTACCTACATTTTCTAGAAGAAGGGAAGTTAGAGTATTTTTATATTCTATCATAATGGCTATCGATGCAAGATGATCTTCTCCTAAATCTCAATATACACCACTATTTGGTTGATTCTCTATGCACAGAGGAAGATTATTCCCTATTTCCTTCATGGTTGCATAGAGAAATCAATCCTTTATTAATTTTAATGGAGGTAACCCATTGATCCTTCCCTAGTATGATGATATTATCGTAGCTTCTCTTAAAGGGATCCCCTACTTTACTAGAGAAAATTTAACTACGCCTGTAGAGTACATACAAGACATAGTAAATATTTACTCTATCCACAATGTGACCTAAGATAATGTTGCAGTGTGACTCCTTGCTTCTTCTTTGAAAGGGAGATCACTCCAATGATATCATAGATTGCAACCTAGTTCTATTCACAATTGGGATGAGTTAGGCACGGTACTATGCAGACAATTTGAAGAAAAGAGTGACCACCTGTCACTGATCGAACAACTCATGACCATAAAAAGGGTTTCACATGAGCAGATGGTCGAATTCAACTTTAGATTTTAGAGGACGTGGGACCAAGTTCCACTCTTGGTAAGGCCAAATTCTAACACTGTGTTTTTATATTTCTTAAGAGCATCAAACAACAATATGGCTAATTTTATTTAATTTATGGGAGGTGTATTATTACCAGATGATTATGACGTCATTGTGTGCATAGAAAATTGCTTGATATAAGCAAGTAAAATTGTGCCCAGACTGCCTATACCTTTATATCCTAAACCCCAATGTACAAGTTCATATATCCAACCTCATTTTCCAACTCTGGCCCCCATTCCTGTTGTTCCCAGCCCACCAATTCCATCAAATTATACACCCTTGAATGAGCTGCATGAGATTAAACCATTATTGAATAGCTTTGGAAATGAGCTAATGGTGCTCAAAAGGTAACAATCATAGCATTTTAGGCCTTATCAGCCCTTCAACCAACAATATCAATCGAACAGGCCTCCTTACCAACATGTTACGTAAACTCAAAATCAACTCATATACAATAGACTACCATATGTGTCAAATCTTAACACTGTGAGCACTTTTATAGGTCTTGTACCAATGAAAAATAACATAGCATAGGACTATAAATAGTGTTATTTAAGCAATCAGCCACATGATCAAGTCATGTGCGTGAATAGAGTGACAAATGAGGCACCTAAGATATGCCACCTCCTCAATAGCCTCCATATATTTCATTCAATAAGGGGATAAACCACATGGATAAATGAAAGAGCAGGATGGATCTACCCTCTTAAAATTGGTAGGAGCGTGCCTTTAATTATGTAAATTAGAATGAAGTGCCAAGCACAAGAAGCAACCCAATTGCTTTTAACATAAGATTTAGAAAGAGAACAATGGAGGAGGAACCTTCTTCTCTGATGCCTTTGACTTTTGCACCCCAAGTTTAATGCATAAATACCCAAGTTAAATCACCTATGTAACCTTGAGTGCATATTGATCGAGTTACATAAAAAGAAAGCCATCCCTAGACTAGTGCATAGGTACGAGAAGGGACCATAATTATAAAGGCACAAATTAAATGGACAAAAATTCCCTTTAAATTAGTTGAGCAGATGAAGAAGATTGGATTAAACGTTTCCATGTAGGACACACTTGATATGCCTTCCTAAATGTAAAAAGCTTCTAGCCTCATGAGCCATCACAGAATGCATCTACTACACACATAAATCTATGTCAACCTAAACAAGAAGTGTATAGATAAAGAAAGATACTCCCAGTCTACATCTCCCTTATTATTGGTGAGCATCTCATACTTAATTATATTATAGACTCAGGAGCAAGCAACTCAGTCATGCCAAATAAAATCATAGACATGCTAGGCATAACATATTCTCCCATCTCAAAAGGGGTCATCTAATTGGATGAGATAGTGATTAAAATTATGGGAATTGTTAAGGATCTGAATCTTACTTTGCATGTGTGTTTGAGCCTTTTTTTTATGCAGGACATAGTAATCATTGACTTACCCCTTACTTTTTTATATGCCTTTTATGAGATTTCACTATGAAGATGGGCATATATCTATCTTTAGATTGGTTGGACATGCTGATCAGAACTAGATATGACCAAGGTGACCATCAAGGTTGACCTTATTCAAAGAATCACATAGATCCATACACTCCTATCATGGTTAATGCAAATTACACTTCGTTTGATCAAGAGGAGAACTTAATTCTTCATGAGACTACCACACCCCTTGAAGAAGTCCCAAATGACTTACTTGATGAATGGGCATGCAAGCATTGTGAGTGCAATCCATATGGTAATGTAGGAGAAATAGGACTAGGCAATACATTCTCGAGGAGGACACCTTACTACCTAATCTTGTAAAGGTGCAAGAAGACCTTGAAGGCATATAGTGGTTATATTTTAATGGCTGCTAAAGCAAAAATGGCATAGGAGCAAGTGTTGTAATGGTCTCCCCCTAAAAGAAGAAATATTTCCATGCATTTAGACTACAATTTGGTTATACAAACAAGTTTGTTGAGTATGAGGTGATGATTCAATGTCTCCAATTAACACATAAGAAAGGGATCAAGGTGTTGCAAGCTTTTATAGATAGTGAAATGGTGGTAAACTAGGTCAAAGTGTTAAACATGTCCAAAAATAATCTGTTAATAGCTTATAAACATAGGGAATGGGACACGATCGAAGGGTTCAATGTTTTCAATATCTATTCCATACCAATGGCACAAAATGATGACATCAAAAAACTTGTAACCGTGGGTGTCTAGTATGACCTTACATGTAATATAAAGAGTGAGTCCAAATAGCTCGTAAGACTTGTAATCAGAATAGTAGTCCCAAACAATGTGAACAATTGGTAAGTGTTTGAGAGCGATGAACAAATCATCAAATTCCTAAAATACAAAGTTGAGTTATGCACCAATAATCAATCATGACTCCAAATTCAATATGAGGAGCACATCATTAAACTAAAGGGAAATAAGTTGCCTAGGGACTTGTCACACTAAAAAACTTCTTCAATCCTGATGACTAACTAAAAGGTGAGAGGATAAATAGGATAGTGAAGGAAGAAATCTTCAATCCAGTGTCCATAGCTAATGTTAAAATTTTAAAGGCCGATAAGGTATGTTCCCCATCCGAAGTGAAAGAATTCATTGAGCTAAGTAGAAAGTATGATGATATCTTCACATGAAGCTATATAGACCTTAGTGGATTTTATCCAAGCTTAGCCCAACATACGATTGAGCTTGGCCCCAATACCAAGTCAGTCAGGTAGAAGTAGAGGCCAATTAATTTGAAGCTTGATCCCTTAACGAAGAAGGAGATCTCAAATCTCATTGAGGCCAACATAATATTTCTGATCAAACATTCCTTATGGGTGGCTAATCTGGTCTTAGTGTACCAAAGTAATGGAGAGATTTGCTTGTGTGTAGATTTTTGGGACCTCAACAAAGGCTCCCTCAAAGATCAATACCCCCTCCTACCAATTGAGCAAATTCTGTAAACAGTCACAAGTGTGAAAAGGTTTTCACTTATGGATGGTTATTTAGGTTATAACTGGGTGCTTGTGTGGGAGTGGAATAAATGCAAAACTACATTCACCACTAAGCGGGGTACCTTTGCATACCAAAGGATGCCCTTTGGTTTGACAAACATACGAGCTACCTTCTAGAGGGCCATGTATATGGAATTCAAGGGACTCCTCAACAACATCGTCTTGGTTTGCCTTGATGACATAACTATTTTCTCAAAGTGCACAACAAATCATTTAGGTCACCTAGAGTAAGTCTTTAAAAAATGCCAAGAGTTTGGGATCTCTCTAAACCCAAATATGTGTGTCTCCATAGTGCATGAAGGCAAGCTTTTAGGACACATCATGTCCAAAGAGGGACTCAAAATTGATCCCAAATGGGTCGAGGATAATTTTTAACTCCTTCTCCCAGGTCACAAGAAGGGACTCTAAAGCTTATTGGAAAAAATAAACTTCATCAAAAGGTTTGTGCCTAGTTTCACAACTCTAGTCAAGCCCCTCACAACAATGCTCAAGAAGAGCATTACATTTAGCTAGAGCCAAGAAGTCCAAAGTAGTTTTGAGGCCATCAAGCATGCCATTGTAGAAGATCCTACATGGATAAACCCAAATTATTGTAAGGATTTCATCCTTTATGCATTTGATGCAGTTGAAGGCATCTCAGTTATTCTTACACAAAAAAACAATGATCAACTAGAGAAACCTATTACTTTCTTTATCCATGCACTTAAGGATTATGAGCTATACTATAGCTTTGTATAAAAACATTCCCTTATGGTAATAAGATCACTCAATAAATTTAAGTACATGCTCTCTAATAACAAGATTCAGCTCATGGTCTCGCACTCAATTGTAAAGGAGTTATTACTTAGCAAGGACATCAATGAGAAGATAACTGATTAGGTCATAAACGTGATGGAATATGACATTGAAATCTAAATAACCAAGTTGGTACAAGGTAAATAACTCTAAAAATAGCTAGCAGAGGATGTGAATAATGAAGACTACATAATTATGTTGATAGTCAACTACCCCCTATTCCCAGAATGGGGACCCTCCTATCTTAATTTTCCAAAATGCCTAAGTATTGAGTTTGAGAAATCCTTTGGTTGCATAGAAAGTCTGATTTAATTCTCCCCTATAATTCTTGGTTATATATTCATATTGCATTACAAATTAGTATTCACAAATATTTAGATTATTTCAAGTTGTTTTTAGTTTTCTTTGAGCTTTCAATGAATATTTAACCAAGAATGGATTCAAAATGTGCAGATAGGCTTCACCAAGAATGCTCTACGTGGTTCCTTAATTAACATGAACATGACAAACTCTACAGTATCTTGTTACACTAACCTTTTGTTTTGTTTAAAACATTTACTTACAAGTTTTGCTTTAAACTTTTTATAATTTGCTAATGACGAGTATTTGATGTTTTTTAAAGTCTAAATTAGTTTCAAGCATGACTTCATAAGACATCAACTTAAATGTAGTGATCTATGATGCCTCGTGAGATGTCAAATTATATAAAGGCTTCCAAAATTATACTCATTCTACAATATGCCATATGTCGCATTGGTACTCATCCAAAACCCTAATTCCTTATGCCATAACTTCAAGTTATGTTATTAGTTTAAATAAATGTGCTCTACACATGACACTTGGAATGAATATATCAAACCTGAAAGATGACACATGGCATCATCCTGAGAGATTACAAGGGAACTAGCCATTGGAATTCAAATCAACAGGCTACATGTCTATATCTTGTTTTCTCTAATCAAGTCCTTCCAAATCTGAGCTACCACACATCCTAGTACAATCTCGTAGCCAACGAGATGATGCCACATGATTCCTTTAGATTTATCTAAGATCGACACATGGGTACACTTGGACCATCTGATCTAAGGCTCATAAGAGCTCATCGAGGAAATACGTGGAAACTCCTGAGTCATTCGATCAAAGATCGATGGTATACAATTGTCTAAGGCCCCTTCTAAGAGTGACATGTATCCCTCTAAAGGACATGTGTCCCCCCAACACAAAGTAACATCCAAGATCGATAGATTACCCTTGAAAGTGATGTATGGCTTGACTTAAGCCACACATTTAATACAAAGTTTCCAACAACTATTTAGAAGCCTTCTGAGAGCTCGAGAGTAATTAAAAGGTGACACTTATCTAGGTAAGATCATGATTGCCTATAAGAAAGCCACCTATCTAAGCAAGGTTCTGATTACTTGTGAAAGTGATAAGTTTCACTCCCACAACCAACCAAAATAGAGGGCCCCTCCCTAAAACTCACCACAAATCAAAAGGTGTCATGTGGCACTAAATAAAGGGGTCATCACATAAAGCCACATCCATAATGCTCATGACTAATTAGGAGGTGCCATGTGTCCATATTTCTACTGATTAAATAGCTTAGTCACATTTAAGCCTAGTGAATGCCTAGCTAGATCTGATTTGGTAAACTATGTGTCAAGAGATGGTAACCTTTAGTCTTAAATCTAAAATTTATGGTGAATCAAAGACAAATCAATGCTAAATTTGAATGCAAAGGTGATGATCTCACCACAAATGTGGCATGAACTAAAATCACCATCTAAACTTACATTATTCAAGGCTATCTTCAAAAGGCTATGCAACTTGATCATTGTTACCTACGCTTGCATTCAAAGCCCTAAGCATTTTATCTCTTTACAATCTATATTCTCGAAGTTCAACTAAGCCTGAGCTCTTCCCATATTTCACCCAAGCCACCATTTTTGGAGCTCTAAGAGTTATAGCTAAGTACAAGAAGATGTTAATCGTTATCTAGGATATTGTAAAATGGCATGAGCAAGACCTTCCACTTTTGGTAAGGGTATTTCATTTAGAAAGGATGATTCCTATTTCAATATGGAAATTCAATCATCTTTAAGGACACAGAGTTTACCCTCGAGGCCTTAGACATGGGAGACAAACATTATAGCAACATCCACGACAATATTAAAGGAGCGAGGGATCTTGATGATTTTGAGACTATGCATCATGTTATTCAACTTTCCTCTTAAATCCTAGCACTCCAAGCTGTCTGCCTCCACAAAACCATAGCAAAACTAGAGGTCACACCATGTGCGCAACTAATTTATGGCATGTTTGGGATGTCTAATGTGAAGATGGATTGCTCAAATCCATGAACCAAGGACTTCCCATCACCTTCATTGTAAAGCTAAGTTTTGAAAGGTATTATGACTTACCCCTACCATAGATGGAGCTTCACCATAACGTCATTAAGGATGGTAAGAGGCAAACAAACCAAATGTAGTCTTAGCTTCATGGGTGATGAACCAAATTAAAGTGGTCTTCATGGTCGGCCATGGGAACATACCCATCCACCAATTCAGAAAGGGGGTCAAGATTGGCTTTGCCCTACTAAATAGAGTCTTCAATAATGCACATATTGGATACATGGATATAATTGTTATCCCTCTATTACAATTAATTATGGAAGATCAATAAATCCCCTCACTTGAGGATATCATTAGCAACAACTTGATTAGAGCCATGGAAGACACATGCAGAAATGGAGCTCTATTCTATATGATGAGCTATTTGTTAGATGTCATTTAGGCAACTACACAATTAGGGCCAAATACATTGACTCCTAAGTGAGATAAAGTTGTCCCCTATAAATATTTTGCAATGCACATTTACCACTTTAGGAACCACATCAAAATAATTGCAGAGGATTTTTATCCCCCTATCTACAGGTCAATAACAGAATGTGATATTCAGAGGGTTCCATCAAAAGTTAAATAGGCACTGAGAGAAATTGGTGGTTTCTAGATCTACCCCAATTGTATAGTCATCCAAGTGGAAGGGGTAATGGTATCTCCCCTTATGTTGCCAAGGTATGTTCCAATGAAGTTGGCAGAGGAAGAGATAACTTACCAAATGCTCCATGGAATTGATGGCCTCTTCAAAAGGAAGAAGACCCCTCCCCACAAGGCTCCTTATCAACTAGGGAGAGCCAAGGTAAAATAATGGTAAGATGTAATAGTGGTATCATGACATAAGGACTTGTACCTATTGCCCAAGGATGACTATAGGATGTGGGATCCAAAACAAGTTATCTCCAAACACCTCACCAAGTTCAAAAGAGATGTGGATGTAGAATATAAGCATCAGGATGAGGTGCATGACTAGTTATACCTCGATGTAATGAATGATGAGGTTATCTTAAGGAATTTTGCAAGGAAGAACATATCGCCTAAGATGAGGCTGGATCGAGAAAGGTGAAAGGAAGACATAGGAAGGCCTCAACTCCCACCAACTCATGGGATCATGTTCAATGCTGATTATGAGGATAAAGAAGAAGAAGAAGAAAAGGACAACACCCCTCTCATTATAAATATACCTTCAAGGTCCCCACTTTAGGCTACTCTAAGTGGGCAAGACATGCCTTCGAGGTTTGAGCAAGGAGAGTCAAGAAGCCAATTTGGTCCTTCTCAAGGCCCCACATTGTATCTACACCTATTAAGGAAGCTATCATACAAAGCTCCAACCAACTGAGTCCCAGTATCATTGATCTTGAGGAAGGGTCCTCACAAGGAATTAAAATTTCATTAAAAGGACTCCATGCACTAGTTAGGAGAACTATTGAGAAGTTATACACAAGAAAGAGATCTCCCAAGATTGCAATGAGAGTAATAGTGTCTCTATCATTAACCCCCCAAACTCCCAAAGTAAGTACTACAACATTACCTTCCTTCCCTATTGTTAGTTCATTCACAACTTCTCCTACTTATCTACTGCTCACACCCCCATGTTCACATCTTACATCACTACTTCCTATGGGGTCACCATTCCCCAATTCATCTCCCATGCCACTGCCAACGTTCCACCTCCATCAAGCTCCCAAACTACTAGTATTAGCTAGGCCATAGAGTTGAATCCATCCCAAGTAACTACTACAAGTGCATCACTTGCCATTGACTCCCTCGCATCGACTTGGCCACTCAAACCCATTCCCAAATCATTCACCTGATAGTAGCCACTTTGCCCCACCATAATAAACAAAATGATTGGGCCTTCAACATTACCCTCATTTATTTTAGATATGGGCATGACTAAATTTTTATTTGATCCATTGGGGCAATTAGACCCAACTAACTTGTATATCCCAGCCATGGCTTTAACTTCGTCCTCTTCCCAAGCACTTCCATTGCAACCACCTCTTACTCATCCAAAAACTACATCCACCTCAAATTGAGTAAGGGACATGATGTAGACAATAAGAGAAGGGAGGTCTTAGGTGAATGAAGTTGTAGCCCAAATTGGCATGAGATTAGATGTTGATACTGGCACCATGAAGAGGGTGGTCAAAAGAGAAGTGGAACAACCATAGTCAATTTTGACTATGATATATAAGAGTGAAAAAACACTCTTCACTTTGACTAAGAAGAAGAAGGTTAGCCCTAGAGAAATACAAGAGTATTAAGAGGATCTTATATCCTCAATGTAAGCACAAGTAGAATCGACTTTTGCGTTAATGAAGGTTATGCAGCAAGAACTAAAGAGGATGAAAGAGTAAACACTGCCCACTATACCAAAAGGCACATTGATTTTGATAATCAACAATGTGATCAATATTTTCAACATCTACAAGGTTATGAAGAGGAGATAAGAAGATTGGATCCATCAAGCCAAGGTGGTCATGAAGCTTGACCAAAGTCTTATCCACTATGACACCAAGTTAGCAAACTTGGAGATAGTGGTAAGAAGAAACAAGTTTCTTGACCTCAAAGTTTTACCTCTTTAAGACATTGTGCCTACACAAACCATCCTCATGAATAGTAGGATGATTTTAAAGACATGGTTTGACTAGCTCTAGGATTCAAACACATCCTTTGAGAAAATTGAATTTAAGATAGCCCACTTACTGAAGGACACCATGATTATGAGAGTGACCAAGCCTAATGGCTCCTTCATGGAAGAGCAAGAGTTTAGGGAATAAATGAAGGTCTTTGTTGCATGGTTTTGACAAGATGTGGCTAGTTCCAAGATAACTTTAGAGTTAATAGACATTGTGGCATTTGCTAATCAGAGGCTGCAAAAGGTAGAGACGATAGAAGAAACACTTAGGCCAATACTTATAGAGCATGATAGACTCATCTAGGGGATATTAGATTTATTTAATCCCATGATCCTAGATTTTTATTAAATAGATAAATATTATCAAGCATGTGCTGAAGTATAGACCCAACAAGAAGCTGAAAAGAGGCAAAAACAACAAGTCCACCAACAACCACCTCCTAGACCATAAAGGATATGCAATTGTGTTTTGTAATTCAAATGTAGAATGCTTTTTTGTAATAGGTAGTTTGAATCACTTAGATGTATTTAGGCACTGCTTGTGGGCCCAATCAAACTCATCTTAGGCATTTGAGCCTATAAGTAGGGGTTTCCCCTCATTTTGTAAAGTAGAAACAATTATTTGCAAAGATCAATACAAGAGAGCCAAAGAATTTGTGAGATTGTCTATAATGCTTACTTGTTTTTTTTTGTAATATTGTTCCTCAAGATTTTAATGTTTGATTATTTCCTTCATGCAAAGTAATTTATAAATTACATTTTATACATGCATCAGTTAGTTTGAGATAAATGCTATACTAACTAATTTGGTAGTATACTTACTCTGTTTTCTCTCATTAGCAACTAGATGTGTTGTGTAATCTACGAGTGAGTTATCTTTATGTAATGTATGCTATTAGATATATGCATTTTATTTCCTTGAAAGCTTAAAATACATTTATTATTCTTTGAACATTATGTTAGAGTTGGTAGATGTTAGTTTCATGCACTTTACCTTAAAAGTTAGCATAATTGGTATTTTGGACATCTAAAGCACAAACTTCTTTTTTGCCCTAACCTACTCACTCTTATATCCACTCATTAATTAAATTAGATTAGATCATGTTGTATATATCCAAAAAAAAATTAACATTTTGGGCATTAATTGGAAAACACTAAGATAATTCACAAAGATTAGCTAGAAACTATGTCACTACATAACATAAATTGTCCCTATGGCAGGGTCTGCTTGTAGACTTTGAAGTCATGATCACATCTCTATTATTTGTGTTATTCCAAAAAATAGTTGTATAAATAACTTAAGACATAAGTCATTCCAGGACTTTAAACTGAGTTTCTTACTTTCCCCTTTGTTCCTTAGCGAGATAGGGAGAACTAAAAGTGCATCAACAGGGAGGGAAAAACTAGCGCTAGGAGGGCCCTATGCAATTATTTTCATGCATCTTTGTTGAATTTTAATGTAATTCATTATATACATAGTTAATAATTTCAAAGTACATGAATACTATTTAAGAACACTAAGGATTTACATTATTTATGTGAAATTTTCCGTTCTTTGAAAATATTTCATCAAAATTAGGTCTTATTTGTGCAAGTTTGGTAAGATAATCTAGATGTTTGCTCAAATTCATGTAAAGATAGGTGAAATACCCCATTATTTACAAATATTAAAGGTTGTTTTGATCATCTTTGCAAAGTTTAGCATAAATTTGTTAAAGAATTGAAATATTTTTTTCAAAGATCATTCTCTAACATGTTGATGATACTGGATCTAGGCATTGAAGATCTTAATTGCTCTATTTCATTTGGATTTAAGTAAACCTTTGCATATATTTATTCTAAAGTATGTTTAAAATGCTTAAATACTCTTAGAATGTTGAATAAGACACGTATATGCTTTTATTTATTGGTTTAACACTGATCTTTATAGGTTTATGTGCAAAACTAACAAATATTTGTGCAGGTTTAAAAAATTCTGAAGTTTCTAGCTTAGATCTTCGAAGGTCTAGATAAATCCATCTAATTTGGTCTATTGAAAGTATTTGATGTGCTGATATAGTTAATATTTATAGTTTTTAGTGCTTGTAGAGGTTGTCTTTGAGGTTATTTTGTTCTTAGCACCCGTCCTACATCTTGGAGTTGCCTAGGATTTGAACCAGCCCTGATCTAAACCTAGAATCCCTTTAGCATCTCTAGAAACCCATAAGAAAGCTAGAGTAGATAAAGGGAGACGTATAAAGTCTAAGACCTATCCAAATTCCCCATCTAACTAGAATTTGTAATCCCTTGTGCCAGTCATTGCATGGTTGGTCGATCCATCCATTAACGTCCCTCGTCCTGTTCATGATTTACCAAGAAATCTAGAGAAGTACTTTCCTCTCTTTAACCCCATCAATATAATAATTGATGAGAAACACATAAAGTCCTTTAAAGCATCTTTAAGGCTCCTCAACATAATCCATGAAGACATGGCTTGTCATCTTTTTTCTTTCACATTTCGAGACGTCGCATATGATTGGTTCATTAATTTTCTCAAAAATTCTATCACTAGATGGAATTAGTTCAATGACACCTTTATAGCTCAATTTGGCATGGTAGTTAGTCCAAGTGTTGTATACCAATAGTTAACTATCCTAAAAAGGGACCCAAATAAATCAATAAGAACATTTAATGCTAGGTTCTAAAAGATGTACACCCTTCCATCCCTACCATATAAACCTACAAATGAGTTAGCTTTGGAGATATACAAAAATGATTTGGACCCAATGACAATTATCTTCTTGAGAAGAGGCCAAAAAGTCGACACATTATGTTTAGCATATGTTGAGGCTATCCATATTGATGAGCAAATGCACCCTTACGGGCATCCTACCTTTGCCATACTGAACTTTGACCCAACCATATCTTCTCTAAATGTCATACCCAATATGACTCAAAATCACCCTGCATTGAACTAATTATCAGTGATCAACCAACTATCTTTGAGCCACGATGCACCTAACCAACAACTAGGTTTATTTAACCAAGCAAATGTTGGGGCCCATCCCTAGAATAACTGAATGATAGTGCCTATAAATAACATAAATGTCCAAGCTACTAGCCAAACCAAAAACTTGGAACATGCAAAGGGAGAGTTAGATTCAATCTAAAGAATTGTCTCAAAGCTTGCTAATGATTTCTTGGATCTCAAAAAATAGACGGGTAATACTACTGAGAGCTCCACTAGAAATTATAATTTACAACAGTATAATAGGCCTTTCAATAAGCCTAACAATAATAGTGAGCCCCCTCTGAGTAAACTACCTAAGATCAATATTTGTGAACTGTCCTTGCCTAACTGGTGTCGAGTGCACAATACAACTAGACATGGAGAATTTGACTGTGTTTAGTTATGCCATGCATTTGAATCTATCTAGAGCTAAATGGAGGGATTTGACCTAAATCCCACTAGCCAAAACAATGTTAAAGGCTCTAATAACTCCAATGATGCTTCTAGAGCACCTAAATCAATTGTAATGGTTGAGACTTAAGACTTTCCTAGCCAAGATGAGAATGAACCCGAAGACAATGTTGAAGAGGTACATGCCTTTCAATAGTACCAGAGAAGCAACTATGCCTTGAGAAGTAAAGGTTAAAACCCCCCTTTGACAACTTCTACCCCACCTAATAATCTAGATACTCCTAATGGAAGGACATATAATAACCCTCCACACCCCAAAGGTAAGGAGAGTCAATCGACAACAGAACCTCCTTACACCACATCAATAAAAGGTGGATACAACATAGTGGAAGACATGAAGAAGATCAAGGCAAACATAACATTACATGAGCTCACATAAATCACTGAGAAATGTGGTTTTCTACTAAAGTCTTTAAATGAAAAGCTTAGTTCCAACAAGGCTAAACAAGTTCATGCAAATGTAGTAATGTACAAGAGTAAGCATGAAATTCCACCATTATTGTTAACTGTTAGAATCTTTGATAAGAACCTCCATAATTGCTTACTTGATTCAGGTGCTTCAGATAATATTATGCCTTTGAGAATTTATGAGAAACTAGGGTTAAACCTAGTTAAATATGAGAAGGTGGTAGTACAGTTGGATAAGTCTAGAGTAAAGGTAATTGGTGAATTATTGAACATCCATATGTAGTTAGCTCATGAGCCTCAGATCCAATAGTTCATTGACATTCAAGTCATTGATATACCTGAGGCGTATGGATTATTACTAAGCCATGACTAGACTAAATCCTTAAATGGATACATGTCCACATATTGTTCTCATATGTGGTTACCTTGGCGTGGGATCCCCAATTAGATCAAGATCGATCGAGAACCCAAGATGAATTACATGATTATAGATTAAAATTCCAAGAGTGAAAAGGTAAACTACCAATCCTCTGACTTGGAGTTTATACCCTAGAAACCACTAACATTATTGTAAGTGATAACAAGACATAAGAACAAAATGAAGGTCCTTAGACATTGTACTTTGATGGTGTGAGAGCTAAACAATGCTCATGCATGGGAATTGTGCTAATAAATCCTAAAGGTAAATAATATCTTGCCTCTTATAGACTACAATTCTCTTACACTAACAACTTAACAGAATATAAAGCTCTTATTTTAGGACTACAACTTGCAATTAAGCATAAGGTTAAAGAACTGTTAGTTTATGGTGATTTTGAATTGGTTGTGAATCAAATTAGAAGCAGATATCAATGCAAACTTTCTTGTTTAAGAAAGTATAAATCTATAACATGGGATTTAATTAAGTATTTTGACTCATTCAATATTGTTTTCTTTCTTAGGGAACAAAACTAGTTGGCAGATGCTTTGGCTTTAGCAACAATGAACTTGGTGCCTCTTGAGGCTTTAAACTTGTAAAAATTCACTGTGGAGATCATTTCATGCCCCTCTGTGCCAGATAACATCAATCACTTCCAAGTTTTTGATGATGAACTGTAGATAATTGACTTCTTGTGCAATACTGGTGTATTTGAATCTCATATCATAGATGAACAAGACAAACTTTTGAAGAAAGTTTGAAAGATAACAATGATGGAGTAATCTAGGTTAAAAAGAATCAAATCCCTAAATGCATGATCTCTTTGGAAATGATGTTTGACTAAAAAAAACAAGGCAATGAAGCTAAGTAACCTAAATTAAGTGGAAAAAACTACAAGCAATTCAATTTGGGAAGTCCTGAGAATGAATAGAATGTCAACATTGGTCTAGTTTGTATGGATGAGGAATTGAAGAAAGTTGTTATCCTTTTAACCAGATTTAAGGATGTTATTGCATGGTCATATGATGACCTCAGGATATTTGACACTAGTGTAATCACTCACACTATCCCATTGAAGTAAGCCTATAAACCTTTCAAGCAAAGACAAAGACCAGTAAATCCAGTGTTAGAACCACTGATTTATAAAGTTGTTAAGAAATTGATTGATGCAAGGATAATTTTTCCTATACAACACTTGACATGGGTTTCCAATCTTATGCCAGTATGGAATAAGAATGGATAAATTAGACATTGTGTTGATTTATGGAACCTAAACACATCTTCTGGGAAAGATAATTACCCTTTCCCATCTTTGGATGAAGTCATACAGTTGGTAAGTGGCTCTAGAATGATGTCCTTTCTAGATGGATTTTTAGGCTACAACCAATTAATGGTAAACAAAATGACAAAATGAAGACCACCTTCACAACCAAATGGAGAACATTCATTTAGAAATGGATGCCATTCAGACTTATAAACATAAGAGCAACTTTTCATTGAGAAATGGACCAAGCATTTCATGGATTGATAGGTAAATGCATTATTATTATTTACATGGATGATCTAACAGTTTACTCTAAAAATAGGGGAGATCATATGATGCATTTAGAACAAGTGCTGGAGAAGTGCAGAAGGTATGACATTTCCTTAAATCCCAAGAAAGGTATCTTTTATGTGACTGAAGGTAAACTCCTAGGACATGTGATCACTCAAGAAGGTATGGCCATAGATATTGATTGATCACTCAAGTCAACTGAGTTCATCAAATGGGAATATGATAATCATATCATCATCAAGTCTACTCTGAACTACTACCCTTAGGGTAATGGAGTGGTTGAATCCACCAATAACAAACTTGATGAATGCTATCAAAATTTTTGCAAAAATAAAACTAAGAGATTGGCAGTCCCTACTAAAATATTCTTTATGGGCAGACCGAACTAGATATAAGCAGGTGCTCAAGGCATCCCCACTCTTAATAGTTTATGGGTAGAAACGTATATTTCCCATCACCTTGAAGTTGCCTACAAATGAATTCATGGATGAGTACATGGAAGATGTTGAAAGAGTGTAGTCTTGGATCTTAAACATCATCCAAATGGAAGATGTTAGAGATGAAGCATTGAAAAACTTCAACAAGCATCAGGATTTTGTGAACATATGGTTCAACAAGCAAGAAAAAATTAAAGCATTCTTAATCTCATACTTAGTCCTACTATGGGACAAGGCACATGAGAAAAAAGGATAACATGACAAGTTCACTTCCCTCTAGATTGGACCTTTTTAAGTAGTAGATATCCTAAGTGAAAATGCATTTGGACTCAAAAATTTGCAAGGAAATGGCTTAGCCTTGCCTGTCAATGGGTAATAAATGAAGCATTTCTTCTCTATTGGTTTGTCCCAAATCCCACAAGGAGAGTGAGACTTATCTAGAGTTAGATTAGGTAGGGGTAGTGTAGTTTTCTTTCTTGTTGTTTTCTTTCCTGCTTTCTTGCTTTGCTTTCTTGTTCATTCTTCTTTTTTTACTTTTATTTGTGTTCACTTTCTATCGTGTGCTATAGTTTAGAAATAAGTCCTCTAGACAATAAGTCTTTAACTCGATTTATATTAACTTGTTCCTAAAAGGGAAGAAAGGATTGCTAATCGTATACATTGATAGTCCAAAGTTGGAAGCCTTTAGCATTGTTCTGATTTAGAAAATATGGGCAAGGTTAATTAGAAATTAGTTTTCTTATAAAGATCCTAAGTTATTTTAAAGTTGTAATATAGCTCAAATGACTAAACATTTGATTGAACAAGAGTTTGAACCTATGTAGACCATAATACTATCACTCAAATTCACTAAATGAATTGCCTTGGCATAACTTGCTATTTGAGAGTGAATAACATTCAGACTATGTCTTGACAAAATCCTTACACTTGGCTAATTCTGGTTCCCAACCATTCTAGATTATGGATGTAGGTATAAAAAAATAAAAACATGATATACCAATTAAGTGAATTCTTAAGCTACTTCATATTCCATGAATGGTGATTTAGGTAATATCTACTGAGGCTATGGATGCCTGGTTGGTAGTAGAGCAAGTCCCGGAGTGGAGTTAAAGGTATCTCTATCAGGGCTTAAATCCTTGGCTGGCATTAGAGCAATGCCCAAGCCATCCCTAATTAAGGAAAGCATTATTATATAAAACCTAAAGAATGTTTAACTCATTTCACACCTTAATGTCTTGAATATTGAAATTTAACAATTCTGAACCCAATGGAAATGGTCAATGAACTATAAATCACACACATAGTATATTTATCTGCAATATTTAAACTCTATTTCTAGCATATGAGCTTTAATTTGTTCTGAAAAACAATTTTGATGTGGCTAAAAATCATAGTGAGATGATTGATTTTTTGATTCATCTTTGAACAACAGATCTAGATTCTAACATTTTGTAATGTTTCCCCATAGAGGTTGCCATTAATTGATGATCAACTACCCCCCATTCCCAGAATGATGACCCTCCTATCTTAATTTTCCAAAATGCTTAAGTATCAAGTTTGATAAATCCTTCAAATAAATAGAAAGTTTGATTTAATTCTCCCTCACAATTCTTGGTTATATATTCATTTTGTAGTACAAATTAGTATTCATAAATATTTAGGTTATTGTAAGTTGCTTCAAGTTTTCTTCGAGCTTTAAATGATAATTAACCAATAATGGATTCAAAATGTGTAGATAGGCTTTGCCAAGAATGCTCTACGTGATTCCTTAATTGGCATGAATATGACAAGCTCCACGGGATCTTGTTGCACTAACCTTTTATTTTGTTTAAAGCATTTACTTACAAGTTTTGCTAATTATTTCTAAAGGCCTATTTATTTTTATTATAAATTCAAGTTATGCTATTGGCTAAAAGAAATGTGCTCTATGCATGACACTTGAAACAAATCTACTAGACTCGAAAGATGCCATGTGGCATCATCCCAAAAGCTCATGATGAAACTAACCATTGGAATTCAAATCCATAGGCTATGTATCTAGATCTTGTTTCCTCCAAGTAAATCCATCCAAATCTTAGCCACCATACATCCTAGTGCAAGTCAACATCCTATATGATGATATCATGTGCTTCATTTGGATTCATCCAAGATCGACACTTGGGTACACCTGGACTGTCTGATCCAAGGCTTGCAAGAGCTTGCTGAGGAAACACATAGAAACCCTTGAGTCATTTGATCAAAGATGAATGGTATACTACTATTCAAGACTCCTTCTAAGAGTGATGCATGTCCCTCCAAAGGACACATGTCCCCTCACAAGGCAACATCCAAGATTGATGGATTACCCCTGAGAGTGACATGTGGCTCCACTTGAGCCACACGTTTAATACAAATTTGTCAACAATTATCTAGAAACCTTCCAAGATCCCAAGAGAAATCAAAAGGTGACACATGTTTGGGTGAGATAATAATTTCCTATGAGAAAGTCACCTGTCCAAATAAGGTCCTAAATGCTTATGAAAGTAATAAGTGGCACTTCTATAGCTAACCAAATTAGAGGGCCCCACTCCAAAACTTGACACAAATTAAAAGGTGTCAGGTGGCACTAAATAAAGGGGTCATCACATAGAGCTAGATACAGAGTGCCTATGCCTAATAAGGAGGTGCCACATGTCCATATTTTAGCCAACTAAATAGCTTAGTCACATTTAAGCATCGTAAATGGCTAGCTAGATCTAATGTGGCATGTTACATGTCAAGAGATGGTAACCTTTAATCTTAAAGCTAAAATTGATAATGAATCAAAGATAAATTATCACTAAATTTGAATGCAAAGGTGACGAGCTCGCCATTAATGTAATCAAGGCAATCTTTAATATGGAAATTTAGTCATCTTTAAGGACACAGAGTTTATCCCCGAGGGCTTAGACATGGGGGACAAGCATTTTAGCAACATCTACTATAACATTGAAGGAGCTAGGGATCTTGATGATTCTAAGACTTTGCCCAACATTATTTAGCTTGCCTTTGACATCTTATCACTCCAAGCTACTAGCCTTCACAAAGTCATAACAAAAGTAGATGTCATGTCATGTGCAGACCTAGTTTATGGTATCTTTAGGATGTCTAGATGTGAATATGGATTATTCAAATCCATGAACTAAGGACTTCCCATCACCTTCATCTTAGGGCTGAGTTTTGAAAGGTATTATGACCTAGCCCTATCATATTTGGACTATAACCAAAGTGCCATTGAGGGCTGGTATGAGGCACACAAACCAGAGGTAATCTTAGCTTCATGGGTGAGGAACCCAACTAAAGTGGTCTTCATGGACGAGCAGGGTAATATACCCATCCACCAATTCAAAAAGGGGGTCAAGATTGGCTTCACCTTGCTAAATAAAGTATTCAGTAATGCACACATTAGATATATGGATATAAGGGCTATCCTACTATTGAAATTAATCTTGGAAGATCAATAAATCCCCTCACTTGGGGATATCCTTAGCAATAACTTGATTAAAAATATATAAGATACATACAGAAATGGAGCTCCATTCTACATAATGAGCTATCTGTTGGATGCCATTTTTGTAACTACATAATTAGGGCTAAACACATAGACTCTTGAGTGAGATAAAGTTGTCCCCTAGACATATTCTACGATGCACATTCACTGCTTCAGGTGCTACATCAAGATAATTATAGAAGATTTTTATCCCCCTTTCTATAGGTCAATCACAGAATGTGATATATAGAGGGTTCTATCAAAATTCAGACATGCACTAAGATAAATTAGTGGTTTTTGGTTCTACCCCAATTGTACAATCATTTGAGTGGAAGAGGTAACGATAGCTACCCTTAGGCTGCCAAGGTACGTGCCAATAAAGTTGTTAGAGGAAGATATTACTTACCAAATACTCCATGTAATTAATGGTCTCTTCAAGAGGAAGAAGAAGAACCCTCCCTACAAGGCTCCTTATCAACTAGGGTGAGCCAAGGTAAAATAATGATAAGATATAATAGTGTCAACATGACATAGGGACTTGTACTAATTGCCCAAGGATGATTGCAATATGTGGGATCCAAACCAAGTCATCTCTAAACACCTCACCAAGTTAAAAAGAGATGTGGCTGTAGAATATAAGCATTCAGATGAGGTGCATGATTGGATATACCTTGATGCAATGAATGATTAGGTCATCCTAAGGAATGTTATAAGGAAGAATATACTATCAAGATGAGGCTCGATCAAGAAAGGCAAAAGGAAGACATAACAAGGCCTCAGCTCCCACCAACTCATGGGAGCATGTTCAATGTTGATTATGAGGAGAAAGAAGAAGAAGAAGAGGATAACACCCCTTGTCGAAAATATTTTCATTGATGTCAAATGTCTAGTATTGGTGATAAAGGCCCCATTGCATTTAATAGTGTTTTTAATATTCATATCATGGCGAATATGTGTTAATATTTATTTGATATTAACGAATATATTTTTGGTTACATATAAGTCAAAAGAGGGCTCATGGAGAAGTCAAAGAGTCACGGGGTAAAGACAAAAGAGGAATGGGAGGCATAAGGATGAGGACTTATTTGATGGCTCTTAGATTCGACATTTGGCAAGTAGTGGTGGAGGATTATGAAGAGCCATAGACACTTATAACTACTCCGATGGAAAAGAAGGCAAGTGAAAATAATGCTAAAACTTTAAATGCTATTTTATATGGTTTATATGAATCAAATTTTGTTAAAGTTATGCAATGTAAATCTGCTCATGAAACTTGGGTAAAGCTTTAGAATATTTACAAAGGTGACGGAAAAGTTCAACAAGCTAAGCTTCAAACTTTTAGAAGACAATTTGAAGATGGAAGAGGAAAGAAATATAACAAGTTACCTTTTGCAGGTTGATCAAATAGGTAATCAAATTCAAGGTCTTGGAAAAAAGTTAGAAGAATCAATCATGGTACAAAAAGTTTTGAGATCTCTACCATTGAGATATGATTCAAAAGTTTTGGCAATTAAAGAGATGAAGAATTTAGCCAAGCTAAAGATGGATGAGTTGCATGATATTCTCACGACATATGAGATGTAGATCGAACAAGAGAAACCCTTAAAGAGAGAAGTTGCTTTCGAAACATTAAAGAAAGGGAAGGCTAAGAATCAAGAATCAAGTGACAGTTCTAGCGATGATGAGGATGACAATGGAGCTCTATTCATTCACAAGCTAAAAAAAGGCACAAGTAAATATCAAGTAAAATTAACTTTTAAATATTTTAATTGTGAAAAGATTAGACATTTTATAGCTAAGTAACCAGATAAGGGTAATGGTGACAATGAAGAAGGAAAGTCTAAATACAAGAATAATTTCAAATAAAAATTCATCAAAGGATTCAAGAAGAAGAGCTTGTATTCTAAAGATCCTAGCTTAGTCGAAGATAGTGGAGTCAGTGATTCAAAAGAAGAAGAGATTTTCTTCATGGTCATACATGAAGATGCCTCCACAAGCAAAAGTACAGATGATGAAGAAGAAGAATGTGATGAAACCCAAGTGAATCTGGAAGGAGAACTCATTTGTGCTTTAGAAGAGTTAAAAGCTCTTGAGAAAAAGAATCAAAGATTGAAGCTCCAGATGGAGAAAAATGAAAAGAAGTCAAAGGAAACAATTGAAGATCTGAAAACACACTTTGAAGAAGCCAAGAAGAATGAAAAAGATCTAACAATATAATTGTATAAAGTAATTGAAAAATGTGAAAGATATGTTATTGAAATTGCTTCTTTAAAAGCAGATCTTGAGAAAACAAATAAAGCAATCAATAATAGAGTAGTCAATGATTCAAAATTTAAGAATATCACTAATATGTTGAATAAGATATTAGAAAGTCAAAGATCATTGTCAGATAAAATAGGTATCAGATTTAAAAAAGAGGAAGGGCCACTACTTTCATAGATAAAGTCAATATAAGAAAAAGAAAAATCCATGTTGAAGCTCTTATAAAAGAAAAAATAAAAAAGGAAGGAGTTAAGAATACAGAAGACATCTCAAACAAAGAAGGTTGGAAGGAATAGAGTTATGAAAGGTAATCAAGTCAGAGATACATAAATAGGTTTTATTTTTATGGTTACTATATTTATTGCAATGTATATGGTCATTAGAAAATAAAATGTTGAAAAAGGGCTAATAATTTCAGAAATAAGGAGAAAGAAACTCATGAAGAGTCAAGCAGAAGACACAACTCTTTTGCTCCTCTATTAGGCTTTAATGAAGAGACCATAAAATGTTACAAGTACAATATCTTTAGACACATTGCTTGGTATTTTAGAAGCATGTTTGAGTCAATCAAGAATGACTATAATTTTAAGGCTGCATTCATCAAGAAGAAAGTTTAGACAGGTTCATGTCAGAAGAAAGAACCTGAAAAGGCTATATTGGTACAAACAACTTTGCATATAAGAAATGAAGAAAAGCCATGGTTCATTGATAGTGGATGTTCGAGGCACATGACAAGAGACAAGAAAAATTTCATAACCTTGAAGAAGATCAGTGGTGGCATAGTGAAAATTGGAGATAATACTACTACCATAATTGTCAAAAAGGGTCACTAAGTTTGGATAATAGTATAGCTAAAACTAAAAATGTTTTATATGTAGTTCTTAAGCATAATCTTTTGAGTGTAAGTCAAATGTGTGATCATGGACATACACTAAAAGTTTTATTTAGATTGTTGTGAAATTAGGAGAAAATATTTAGATGTGTTAGTTGTAGATGCTCAGAGAACAAACAATAATTTATATATTTTATCAGACATCAAAGGTCAAAGATGTTGTTTGAGTTAGATTGAAGAAAGTTGGCTATAGTACATGAGAATGGGACACTTAAATTTTGATAATCTTGTCAAAATCAACAAGAAGCAAGTAGTTAAAAATCTTTCAACATGCTTTGTGAACCTTGTCTGCATGGGAAGTAGGCCAGAAGGTGGTTCAAAACAAAAGAATACTCGACCACTTATATGTTAGAGCTTGTTCACACTTATTTGTGTGGACTTATGAGAACTCAGAGTACTCAAGGTGATAAATATTTTATGTTGATTATTGATGTTTTTTCATGTATGACTTGGGTAATGTTTTTAAAGAAAAATTGGAAGCTTTCAAACATTTCAAAGCATTCAAAGCATTAGTTGAGAATGAAACCAGTTTGAAGATTAAGTATCTAAGATCAGATCGAGGAGGGGAATTCATGTCAAATCAATATATTTATTTTTGTGAAGACCATGGAATAAAGAGATATTATTGAACAACTAGAACTCCATAGCAAAATGGAGTAGTTGAATAGAGAAACAAAATAATTCAAGAGATTGTAAGGACAATGCTAAATGAATCCAAGATACTAGATAAATATTGGATAGAGGCAATTGGTACAACAATGCATATTCAGAATAGAGAATTATTGAGAGTCAACAGTGACAAGACTTTTTATGAGCTACGAAAAGACAAACTAGTTACAGTTTATTATTTTAGAGTTTTTGGTAGTAGATGCTTCATAAAGAGAACTGATGAAAAATTGAGTAAGTTTGAATCTATAGCAGATGAAGGTATATTTCTTAGTTATTCTTTCTAAAGTAAATCTTATAAATGTTATAATAAAAGAACTAAGAAAATAGTTGAAAATGCAAGTGTTAGGATAGGAATAGATGGAGCACAAAGAATCAATGATCTAATAGACATTCTTGAAATCATTGAAGAGGAAGATTTTGAAGAATCAGATGAAGATGAGAAGAAGGAGAAAATGGACACCAAAACCCCATCCAAATATTTCTAGAGAAATCATAATGAAAGTTACATCATCAGGGACATAAATGAAGGAATTAACACCAGAAGAATGTTGGTAAGTGAATATGAGCAAGTTAATTTCTCTTTATTATCCAAAGTTTAGCCTAAAACTTTTTCAAAAGCTAGACATGATAAACATTGGGTTAAGGCAATGGATAAAAAATTAAATCAAATAGAAAAAAATGATACTTGAGAATTAGTGTTAGACCAAAAGATCACAATGTGATAGGAATAAAATGGGTTTACAGAAATAAGTTGAATGAAAATAGAGAAGTGACCAGGAATAAAGCAAGATTAGTATGTAAAAGATATTCTTAGATTGAGGGAATAGATTTAGAAGAAACTTTTGCACCAGTGGCAAGGCTAGAGGTTATTATAATGTTTCTAACATATGTAGTGTTTAAAAATTTCAAAGTGTTTGAGATGGATGTCAAATTTGCCTTCCTAAATGGGAATCTAGAAGAAGAAGTCTACATTGAGCAGCCTGAGAGATTTATTCTCTCAAATGTTAATAGGCATGTATGTAGATTGAATAAAACAATGTATGGATTGAAACAAGCTCTAAGAGCTTGGTATGCAAGACTTGATAAATACCTACAGGATCAAAGTTTTAAGAGAGAATTTGTTGATAGTATTCTCTACATCAAAACAGAAGGTGAGAATCAATTGATTGTTATGGTATATGTTGATGACATAATTTTTGGAGAAAACATTGAAAAGATGATAAAAGTTTTTTTTGATAATATACAAATAGAATTTGAGATGTCTATGCTTGGAAAATTGTCATTTTTCTTAAGATTGTAAATATTTCAGTCATGATAAAAAAAATTCATATCTCAAAGTAAATATACCCAGGAAATATTGAAGAAATTTGGTTTTGAGGATTGTGCACTAGTTGGCACACTAATGATTACAGGAAATAAGGTGAGAAAGGATAAAGATTCACCTATTACAGATCAATATTTGTATAGATCTATGATTAGTAGTCTTTTATATTTGACAACATTGAGGCCATACATCATGCATGCAATAGATATGGTTGAAAGATATCAGTTAGCTCCAAAATATAGTTTAATTGGTGAAAATAATATTCAGATATATCAAGGGGACATTGGATTATGGATTATGGTATCCCACAAATAGAGATTTCACTTGGTTGCTTATACAAATTTATATTGGGTAGGTTGCTTGGATGATATAAAGAGTACAACTGGAGGATTTTTCTTCTTTGGTGATAGCTTAGTATCATAGCTAAGCAAAAAATATACTTCAATATCACTTTCTACAGCTGAAGTAGAATATATTGCAGTGGTATTATGTTGTATTCAAGTGCTTTGGATGAAGAAAACTTTGAAAGATATCAAGGTAAAATATGATGAACCTATTTCTATTTTTTGTGACAACATAAATACTATTAATATTTCAAATAATCCAGTGATGTATTTAAGAACAAAACATATTCCCATCCGATATCACTTCTTGAGATAGCAGGTTGTAGATCAATAGGTTAAGATGGAATATATCAGTACTACAGAGCAGATTGTAGATATTTTCACAAAGGCACTAGTAAAAGACATATTTGTGTATCTACGGGAGAAGTTTGGAGTAGTTTATTTTAGTTCCTGCCATTGAGGATTAGTATCATTTGAAGGGGAGCTAAGTGTTAGCTCTAAGATAGGCCCTTTGCCATTGATGTCAAAGGGGAAAAAAAACATAAACAGGTATATGAACAGGTACATTTGTAGAAATAGGTGCATAAATAGGTACAAGGAACATGTACAGGTTACTACAGTAAGGGGGAGTTACTGTATATTTTTTAGATGGTAGTATGTGCAGGTTGACATATACAGTGCAGGTTTCAAGATGTGGTAGTTTCAGTTTGAGGTTGCCATCAATGACAAAGGGGGAGATTATTGGAAATATTATCATTGATGTCAAAGGTCTAGCATTGGTGATAAAGGCCCCTTTGCATTTAATGGTGTTTTTAATACTCATATCTTGGCTAATGTGTGTTAATATTTATTTAATATTAATGAATATATTTTTGGTTGAATATAAGTCAAAAGAGGGCCCATGGAGAAGTCAAAGAGTCATGGGGTAAAGATAAAAGAGGAATATGATGCATTTTCTCATGAAGAGTCATCTTGAGGAATTCTAAGAGTCACCATGTGAAGACAAAATAGGGTATGGTACATTTTTCCATGAAGGGACACTTTGAAGAATACAAAAAGTCACCAAGATAAAGATAAAAGAGGACAGGATGCATTTGATTATGAAGGGTCACCACGTGACTTTTCAAATGCAAGGATACAAAGGGTCATGTAAGTTTGACACCATTTTCTATGAGGATTGAAGGGTCACAAAGGGTGAATGCCAAAGGTCATTTGGAATGCTATAAATAAAGGCTTGAGAAGCCATTTGTGATATGCAAGAGAGTGCATGGTTTTATAATTATTTGATATAAAAAAAGAGGAGAGAAAAGCAGGAGATATTGTAGAGTTATATCATTCTTGAGAAAGCAACATTGAGAGATAGTTTTGTGGTATACACAATAAGGGTTGGTGTTCTTATGGGTTGGTGCTCATAAATAGTTGATGTGTTGGTTCTCAACAAAGGGGTTAGTACTCATGAATAGTTGTTGTGTTAGTGCTCAGCAAAGGGTTTTGGTGCTCCTACAAGTTGGTGCTTGTGAATATTGTAGTTTGAGTTGGTCCTCATTCATATACTTGAGATTATTTTTCATGGTTTTTCCCTCATTGGGTTTCCATGTTAAATATGGTGTCTCTCTCTATCTTGTGTGGTGTTTATTATTTCATTTTTATTGCATATATTGAATGTATGGTTAAGTCGAATTTGATTAAGTCAAAGTTTATAAGATTTATGATATACTGATTCACCTTCCCTCTCAGTATATCCTTTGATTAACACCCCTCTCATCAGAAATAAACCCTCAAAGCCCCCATTTCAGGCTACTCCAAGTGGGCAAGACATGCCTCTGAGATTTGAGTAAGGAGAGTCAAGCATATATCTTGGTCCTTCTCAAGTCCCCATAATTATATCTACACTTGCTAAGGAAGCTATCACATAGAGATCTGACCAATCGGGTCCTAGTATCATTGATCTTGAGGAAGGGTCCCCATAAGGAATTGAAATCTCATTAGAAGGATTCTAGGCATTAGCTGGGAGAACTGTTGAGAAGGTGTACACAAGGAAGAGATCTCCCAAGACTTTAATGAGAGGATCAGTGTCTCCATCAACAGCCCCCCAATCTCCCAAAGTAAGTACTACAACATTGTCTTCCTTACCTATTGTTAGTTCATTCATAATTTCTCTTATTTTAACTATTACTCACACCCCCATGTTCACATCCTCCACCATTACTTCCTTTGGGGGAATCATTCCCCAATTCATCTCCCATGCCACTACTAACATTCCACATCCATTGAGCTCCCAAAGCACTAGTGTTAGTCAGGATATGGAGTCTACTCCATCCCAAGCAACTAGTACAAGTGCATCACTCACCCTTGGCTCCCTTTCATCTGCCCAACCACTCAAATCCATTCCCAAATCATTCACTTGACATTAGCCACTTCACCCCACCACAATAACCAAAATGATTAGGCCTTTAACATTACCCTCATTTATTTTATACATGGGCCCAACTAAATCTTTGTTTGATTTATTTGGGCAATTGGACCCAACTAACTTGTATATCCCAGCCATGGCCTTAGTTTCTTCCTCTTCCCAAGCACTCCCATTGTAACCACCTCCTACTCAACCAATAACTACGATCACCCCAATTTGGGTAAGGGACATGATGCAGACAATAAGACAAGGGAGGCCTTAGGTGAGGCAAGTTGCAACCCAAATTGGCATGGGATTTGATTCTGACACTGGCACCATGAAGAGGGTTGTCAGAAGATAAGTGGAGCAACCATAGTCAAACTCGACTATGATATATGAGAGTGAAGAAACACTCTTCACTTTGACTAAAAAGATGAAGGATAGACTTAGATAAGTACAAGAGTATGAAGAGGATCCTATGTCATCGATGCAAGCACAAGGTAAATCAACTATTGCTTTAATGAAGGGGGTGCAATAGGAATTAAAGAGGCTAAAAGAGTAAATGCTGCCCACTATACTAGAAGGCACATTGATTTTGATAATCAATGTTGTGATCAATATTTTTAACCTCTACAAGGTTATGAAGTAGAGATAAGGAGATAGGATCTAGCAAGCCAAGGTGATCACAAAGCTTGACCAAAGTCTTATCCACTATGACACCAAGTTAGCAAACTTGGCGAGAGTGGCAAGAAGCAACAAGTTTTCTGACCTCAAAGTTTTGCCTCTTGAAGACATTATGGCTACATAAATCATCCTCATGAATAGGAGGATGATTTTGAAGACATGGTTTTACTAGCTCAAGGATGCAAACACATCCTTTAACAAAATTAAATTTAAGATAGCCCACTTACTGAAGGATGTCATGATTACCAGAGTGACCAAACCTAACTGCTCTTTCATGGAAGAGCAAGTGTTTAGGGCACAGATGAAGGTCTTCATTACACAATTATATCAATATGTGGCTAGTTCTAAGACAACTACAAAGGTAATAGACATTGTGGTATTTTCCAATCAGAGGCTATAGAAGGCAAAGGTGATAGAAGAAACACTCAGGCCAATACTTATAGGGCATGACAAACTCATCCTAGGGATACCTAATTTATTTAGGCTCATGATCCTAGATTTTTCTCAAATAGATAAAGATTTTCAAGCATGTCCTACAGTATGGACCCAGGAAGAAGCTAAAAATAATCAGAATTAACAACAGTAGCAAGCCAGCCAACAACCACCTCCTGGACCATAGAGGATATGTGGTTGTGTTTTGTAATTCAAATGTAGAATATTGTTTTGTGATAGGCAGTCTGAGCCACTTGGCTATATTTGGGCACCACTTGTGGGTCAAATCATACTCATCTTAGGCATTTAAGCCTATAAATAAGGGTCTCCCCTCATTTTTTAAAGCAAAAATAATTATTTGCAAAGTTCAATACAGGAGAGCCAAAGAATTCATGAGATTGTCTCTAGTGCTTAAATATTTATTTTTGTGTTGTTAATCCTCAAGATTTTAATGTCTTGTTATTTTCTTCCTACAAATTAATTTAGCAATTACATTTTATACATGGATCAATTAGTTTGAGTTTAACACTATGCTGACTAATTTGGTAGTCTACTTGCTTTATTTTCTCTCATTAGCAACTAGATGTGTTATGCAATTTACTACGAGTGAGTTATCTTTATGCAATGTATGTTAGTAGTATAATTGATCTATTTTATCTCTATTTTATTTATGTTGTGAATTAACAACTAGATGAGTTATCCATTTTTTTTACATTTTGGGCATTAATTGGCAAACACTAAGATAATTCACAAAGATTAGCTAGAAACCATGTCACTGCATAACATCTATTGTCCCTACAGTAGGGTATGCTTGTAGACTTTGAAGTGGGGATCACATCTCTACTATTTGTGCTATTTCAATCAATAGTTATATAAACAACTCAAGCCCCAAGTCATTTCAGGACTTTAAGCCAATTTTTTTACTTTCCCTTTTGTTCTTTAGTGACACAGGGAGCACTAAAAGTGCATCAACAAGTTCTTGCACTACATAAGAGCCAACCAAAACATGAAGACACCCCAGTAAGATAGATTGAGAGCATGAGTATATTTTTTTAAGACCAAAGCGTATCCATAGGGATTGATTAAAGACAAGCATAGACACTTTATATTATAAGCCATTCCTCATGTGCTTGTCAGTGATACATTTTTAGAAGATAAATCAATGGAACTATCTTACGATGCATAAAATAACATCATATGATTAGGATCCTTAAAGAGTTCCTTGATGGATCTTTAGGATGCCATTATTTTGAAAGGTCAACATTTTTACATGTAGCCAAAACTCTATTGAAATTAATGCGAGTTTTTGTACTTTTCTCAATAATGTTTCTATTTGTATAGAATTTGTCTACTAATTCTTATGTTTTGTTAATGCATGATAGTTTTAAAGAATCAATAATGTGATTTATTGCATATGATGAATGTAGTACTTAGAATGTGCCTTTCTATTATAATTATTTAGGAACTTTCTTCATTTTCTTAGAAACACTCATTGGTTTGTGTGTTTGATACTTCATAATAACTTTGAAGGTCATCTGTGTGATTTACTACAAGGCCCTATTATGTGTTTATATTTAGTGGAGAGCTCATATATTTAGCATTCTCATTTAATCCTCAGACCCCCTCCCTGTGTGATGATAAGTATGATCTCCTCGAGAAGCTTGATGCACAATGGTATAATTATGGCTAAGCAAACACTTGCTCTTGACACACTTGCATCTTTTATAAGCTAGGAATTTATTTTTTGCCTTACTTTACCCATTATTTTATGTTTATTTTGGAACCAAATAGTCTTCCCATTTACTTAGAATTTTTTGAAGTAAAGCCCATTAGTGCTAAAGATTAAAATTGGCTGAACTAGGTGTGAGTTAGATCCTCTCTATCAAACTAAGTATTGAAACCTCGATGGTAGCATTACATCTCTCAAAAATCTATGTCATTTATGATATATCATGGATCCAAATACCTATAGCCTATGACCTGCATTGGTCTAGCATCAGCCCTAAAATGGGAAGATGAATGCCCTGTATTGTCCCAAAACCCTCTCTGAGCCCTTAATCTCATAAGTGTTGCATGGAACAAGATTTTGGAGCAGATAATAGGTCTAAACTTAGTCAATTTATGGGGTCAATAATTATTTATAAAGGAAGCATCATCTCTAACAAGTTAAAAGGGCAACATGGTTTTCACCAATTCACAAGTGTACTCTACCCTTTGTTCTTTCAAAATTAAAAAAAAAAAATTTCACATTTAAAATAAGCAATCTGTAGACATTGACTACACATGATTACAAGTTTTGCTATTATGTGGCTTACACAACTAAATATTTATACCAAAGATAAGGTATGTTATACACAATTAGGTACATTTTATCCTTTTACTCTAGTAATTCCATTATTTAAATAAAGGGGAACATTTATAGATACCAAAATCTGATTCTTGGTACTTGACAATGACAAGTTTAACACACAATACCATCCATGACTTGATCACTCAAAAAAGGTCCAAATCAACCATTCTCACACACTTGCATGCTATATTATGAGTCAACATTTTTATTATGTTGATATATGCTTATAGGAACCTCCCTATCTATTTTAAACTTTCTAAATATCCTGCACTGACATCTCCAGACTCTCAGTTTAGTCTGCATGTACGTAGGTCAGTTTAGTCTGCATGATATAGTAAGTAGTGACTCACTCCCAACAACACATGTTTTTAAAAATCAAACCCATTCTCAGGGTTGACCCACAACCTATTATATTGGTGGCAAGAGAAATTATTCAATCAAATCCATATATAAATAAATAAAGGTCTCATTCAAAATGGACTTGGATCTTCTATGATATGCATCTATACACTATTGCAGACTAATAAAATCTCCCCTATTCTTAAAAAATTTCAAACATGTCACTAGTATTAGTCACAATACAAGTCTAAGGCATACCAACTCTGATCTAAAGCAAGCATTGTCAAGTATCAAAGCTAATAATTAAATTCATACATATAGTGAAGGAACACAATTATACAATCCCACTAGGCACTAGAAATACATGTGGCTTGACTTCCCTCCTTTGAGTATTGGATATGTAGGGTGTTGTGGGACTACCTATATATATAGGGGAAATCAAGTGCATCTCTATATGGGGCCTTCCCCCCTGTGTCTAGATGGGGCCCAAGGGGACTATAGACATTCTATATAGCTTAGCCACCCCATATATAATAAGGTTATTATCCCCATCTCATTTTGTTTAGATAGGGATAGGGATGTATTGCCTCCCCATAGATAGATATATAGAGTGGGGACCTCCCCTGATTATAGATGATTATAGTTATTGGTCTAGTGCTGACTTTGACCCCCTGACTATTGATTATAGAGAGTTGTCGATTGAGTGTAAACCTCAACCCCAACCCTCTACACTATCTATAAATATAGACATCCCATTACATTTTACCCCCATTTTTGTAGGCTTCTATCCCTCCTAATCATATATAGGGTTTCAAAGTAAAGGAGGCTAATTTTTGGATCTACACGAGTCACCAGGGTTTAGGATTACAAACACATAATAAGAATAGATAGGCTGATGATATTGACCCATTCCTACAGAATCGACCCAATGCAACAAAAAATTAGTTTTAGAATGAAACAAACCATAAACCTTCTTATCCTTAATTTTCACTTTTAGAATATAGTCATAATCAGACAATTAACCAAAAAAACTAAGTATCTTGATGTCATTAGTACTCTATATTTAACATGTGTGACTTATCAAATAAGAAGAATCAATATCATCATTTTACATTCAAATGTATGCTTGATTACCATATCTTAATATTTGAATTGCATTTCAAAGTTCTATGTTAATTAGATTAATCTCATCCATTAATCCAAATTAGGGTAAACCAATATCTATTATATCCTTCATACCGCATTTTTATTGATGACTGCATGAGTTTTTCTTCTCCTTTACATTTAGTTTCCCTTTACACAAATTGATTTTGAGGGGGGCCTTGGCTTAGATTATGGTGTAACACATCCTCAATTTAGTTTTTGACATTGTGATTATGGGTAGTGAAGTTGTTAAACATGGTACTCAAAAAATAAACCCTAGAAGTTCATCTCAAAAGTCTTATATGAGGTAATGAATCGTCATCCAATATTATTTCACTTATTCATAAATTTGATAATCATATTAAATCACTAGATCAATTTAACTTCATAATCTTGTTTTGCCCAAATTTGATTTAATAATTTTAGTAAAGATAAAACTTGATAGATTTATTTATATTGTAATATATGAAATATAAGCATAAATCTAAATGTAAAGTAGAATTGAGAAGTTGAAATTGATTGACACATGTCATATGCTAAAAATAGTAAGTACAACCAAAGATAAGATAGTTTTTTTCATTTTTGGTTGACTGTAGCAAATATCTGACATTGATAAATATGATAAGATAAGATTGTGACAACTTAGGTTTAGGTTTGTAGTACATGTGCTTGTGTCTGATTCGGTTTACACTCCCTAGAAAATAACACAGGCAATTTGTGCTAATTGATTTTGGACTTGTCTACTTTGACTGTGATAAAATTGTAACTACTCTACTACCTACGCCTATGTTTGTTGAGAGGAATGAAATATTTTGATTATATTATTATCACATGGAAATCACTATTTTCCTTCTAATTATCTTGGAAACCCTAGGGATACTTATTAAAGCTATAAAATTATAAAAAAGGGAAAGTGTTATGGGTTGAGTTGACCCCAATTACCCCCGTTGATGATTAATTATTGCCTACATATCTAGATACTCTGAGGAGGGAATCAAGCCACATGTAGTTCTCCCACTTAATGTAGAAATCCAAATTTGGTATAAACCCATCTTTAATTTCCTTTATTAAAACATTACACATATATACTATTGATGATGAATAAAGTATCCATCGATACATTTGTTTAGGTCTTCTCTATATAGTTCATACAATTGTCCTTTTGTTATTTATCTTTCGACTTTGTCATAGGGATCCTCAGTTTTGGTCTTTTATCTTTATGGACAAGGTTGTTATTTCTGAATAGGTTTGGGTCTATGGACCTATCCATGAAGAAAAAAATTATCCAGGCACAACTTTCATATTTATTTTGGGTCACATTTTATTTAGGTCATTATTTTTATCCATTAGGTCTTGTTTGGTCAGATTTTGAGAGTCAATGGGTCTCCTAATTTTAAATTAAAAACTCTATAAATACAAAGCTAGTACAAGGAATTAAGGATGACACTCCAGACTCTCAAGGGCCATTCAAATATTTCATGTTTTATCTATAGTATTTACATAATCAAAGTTTACAAAGGTTAAATTCACATTTCCATGTTTGTGCCAGGATTAAAATAAGAGAAAGAACATCTAGACTTGAATTCATAATTTCACACATACACGCTAGTGGGAGAACTAATTTTGAGTTTGAGCCCTCTTCAGAGTATTGATAATGTGGTGTAGTGCTTGGTCATTTAGTGATAATTAACCATGGTATGTCCAAATCAATCCCTTTCACATGACACCCTTATTTCATATCAATTTGGTTTATGTGTTAGAAAATAGGGTTTTGAATTGTATCTCTGCATAACATTTTAGATATATAAATTCATCAAAATTCTCAATAAACATAGATGCAAGTGGTGAAACATTCAGATTTATGTCATAGTTAACGTGGATAACTAGGTAGTCAAAGGATAAAGTTGACTTGTGTTGTTATCCAGGGAGTGCAGTTTTGTCTGGGAATATTCTCAAATTCTACTTATGATGTTGAACTACCATAAATCTTCATTACTTTGCCTTTCATTTTTAAACATCAGTTACAATCAAAGTGGACAAGTCTGTAGTCAAAAGATGCGATCGCCCTATGCTATTGTCATGGTAGAGTAGACTTTTCTAGAGACATTTTCAATCTATGCCTCTGACATGCACAATCATAGTCCTATCTTTTTGTGATTTCCACTATCAGACATCATAAATAACTAGTTAGGAACCCAAATCGAAGCTAAGTTATTTTACATATTTCTATATTTAACAAGTAACAATCAAATTGTTGGTGAATTGTACATATTTAACACTCTAATTTGTTCAATGGTTTTATGCTTATTAGATTCACACAATAAAAAAATATGGTAAATCATATAGTGAACAAGTTTGTTTCTTAAATAAATCTTTGTTTTTACTGGCTTTCAAATTTCATTTTATTTTTTTTCCTATTTTTTTTATAACTATTTTATGGTAGTTATAAAACTCAAAGGAGTTGTAGTTCCAAGGAAATAGGTGTTCAATTTTACTTGAGCTATGGTATGATGGGTATTGCTCCAATACTCAATCCATTAGATAACTCTATATATGGATTTTAGTTTCCACACATCTCTTAGTATATCATAAATGCCTACGCTTTTAATTTTTAACTATAGGAAGCCTTTTGGCTGTTTGTTTTTATAGTGCACTGATAAGTAGTTAGCCTTGGGAAGTTACTCTCAATGTACCCTATAGACTGGATAGTGCAGTTACAGGATGGTAGAATCCTCCGTAGTTAGTACCCTTTTGGCATTGCTCAATATTTACACCTAGGATCAATATATTATAGAGCTTATAAAGTAAACACACATTGCCTAATCACACCTATTGATATCATTTATTTATTGGTATGATCAAATGTTTTTAAAGTTAGGCTTGGGTTTTGTCATATTTGGTCTATTTTGGGTCAAAAAATAGAAAATTAATTCTAATTATGAAATTCCCAATGGTGTTCATCCTTTGGATTTCCTCCTCTCTAACAATGCTACACCTCATGCTTATGATAATGAATGGACTAATAATCACACTTGCACAACTATTTATGCTTATTCTATCAATGATGAATATGATGTGATATATTATTATGATTATAAGTATGGTTACACTAATGGAAGTCAAGGTGATTGGTATAATAGTGAAGAATATAACAAAGAGGAAAGTGAGCACCATAATTCAAAATTTTCTCCCTTGTATTCCCATTTTCATAAAGCAGAACAAAAAGAACATACTGATAATGAATATATCCTCTCCTTTAACCTCTCAAAAAGATCCAAATGTGAAGAATCAATTATTATCACACATTTTTTACCTCTTAATTTTGTTATTGCACTACACCATATTAATCAATATATACTAAAAAGCATAGCCCTAATAGAGTAATGGCAAATGATGTGAATGATTGTGTTATTCCCTCTCTTTTTATAAAAAAGGTAGATGATGTAAATAAATATTATATTTCTCATTCTCCTTTAGACACAATTAATGATACATGAGATTATGATAATCTTTCTCCTCCCTTGGAAGTGATAAATAATGTTGTAACATCTCATAATACTTTTTCTCCTTCTATTGAAAGATCAAATGATGCAAATGAATGTGATGAACTATATTCAAAAGGTGATATTATTATTTTATATTCACAAAGTGATGATGATTTAATATTATGTAAAAATTCTCAAGTTAGTCATGTTATATCCATAGAATGTGATTCTCATGGTAATATCACTTGTGATGGCTCTCATCCTTCTCATAACTCAAATGAATATAATGAGATGCAATGTGATGTTCTTCCTCCCATACAAACTCAATATGATAAGAATACTGTGATATGCAATGACTTTAAAGAAGACACTAATTTTGTCTCAGAATGCAATCCTAAGCCATGCAATGTGTAGTCACTAGAATTTAACATGTAATGATAAAATAATGCACTTATGACCACACCTATGCACACTTAACTTATGCTCAATTTCACTATTTTAAACCGTTATTCCTCTCATTTTATATGGATGAACCTCTATCTTAAGGTAAATTCTATATAAAATATTATTTTTTCTCATTCTAAGCAAACCAAACTCATTACTTGATTGATTCACACTTCCAGTTTGACTGTCTATATTCCTCAGCTGAAATTAATCCTTTAGAACAATCCTACAGGCTAGTCATATCTGAATCCACTATTTTTTTCTTCCCCCCAAATTTCTAGTTACCCAAATTCAAATTCATTCCAATGGGTCATTCTACATCTTTCACAAGCCCAATTTAAGTAAATCCCAAAAGGTTCATTATATATGCACATTTTGTTCACTAGATGATTAAGAGGCTTGTATCATTACAATCACCAGAATATCTAATTACGCATTAAAATTAAAGTACCTAGTCTTCCCATTTATGAGTCTTCACAACCCAAGAAGCCCTGAACTAGGTTTTAATACAATAACAAGGTCACAAGTTATTTGTTCAAGAATATAATCACATTAGGAGTGTACCAACATATAGTGTTTCATGAGTGTTGTACACACACCACCATAGTATGAGATAATTACATGGAGTTTGATCCCTCTTTAGAGTATTGGTATGTAGGAAATGCTTAACACACAAGGTGTTGAGGTCAAACACAACCCCAACCCCTTGCCTATTGCCCCTATTTTACAATATTTGTTCCTTCATATCATTGAGAAATTATTTTGAGTGAATACAAAGGCATACAATGGTTCCCATGGTGAAGCAAATACATTCAAATAAACACATACGACCTATAGGTGAAAGCATGCCTATCATAATTTACACAAAGGTTAAGAACCCTACAGGATGAAGCCATACCCTATAGATAAGAATGTAGTTTGACAAAGTCTAAATAATGTGGTCTTGTCCCCAAAAAATGTGGAGCCATATTCCTTATTCATAGTAACCTCACATAGTCTCATAGTTAGTTTTACACTCACTATTATAGTCATGTAGATTCAATTCTAGCTAAATCATTTACATTTTAGTACTTTTCCTTTTTATCACATTTAAAAAAATAATAAGTTACAATTAGTTTATAAGTGATCATTGTATATCTTATGTATTTTGATTTACGCAATAATGTGTCTTAATTATATTAACCCTTGTTAATCCAAATTTAGATAAAACATTCTAGTAAACCCATTTATTATTGAATATTGAAAAACCCTAACTATTCATGTTGATACATTATCTTTCCTTCTTTTTATTGTTTTCAATTGTTGTATTAAGGTTTTCATATTTAATAATTTAATTTCTAACAACAACCTTCAAAGAATCTATTTTACATCTCTTGTAATCCAGGAAAGTTATTTCTATCTTTCTTAGATAAAGTGTTAGACTGAGATGTAGTTTAAAAGAGTATGCTCTAAGATGGTTTTATGATTTGATGCATAATTAAATGTAAGCATTAAATCCTTTGGAAAATTTATTCCTTTCACATTTTTCCATTAACATAAGTGAAAATATTTCATATGCTCACATTGCTAAGATCGAATAAGACTCCAACGAGCCTATTGCAGATTATATATTATAATATAAGACCATGTTATTCAAGATGATGAATCCTATGGAATATAATGAATTGTAATACATATTTGAATATAGTTTTCTTTGACCTCTACATGAATCTATTATGTTTAATAAGTTTCTATCCTTTAATGATTTGTGTCACAAAGTTAAGAAAATGTAGGTTAAGTTATTGACAATGAATAAACTCAAATATTTAACCAACCCAATTTATACTTCCAATACGAACAATCTGAGTAAGCCACCATACAAGGTGAGGCCAAATGAAAATAAGAGTGATTCAAAGACAATGGTAAAAACAATTTTAGAACCTACCTATCATATTGTGTTATTATCTCCTTCAAAGAGACAATTTACCAACTTGCTAGAAGCTTCTTATAAGGTGTTACAAAAGTTATTAGAATGCCAAATTATATCTCTCCTTCCCTCAAAGAGGTTGATGTGAGTAGACCTATTGTAAAAGGATTTGATCAACATGTTTTTTTATGTTTTTCATAGATCCCCAAGGGATACTACCAACTTATGCATCAGTTTAAGACATAAGATACATGATTTGATCAATGAGAACATAATTAATGTGGGTGAATTTATTGAAAGTACAAAGGCACAACCAAATGAGAGTAAAAAAATGAATCTATTCATTTATCCTTTCCCTAAGTATGTAGGTCAAGAAACAATAGATAAATCAAAAGTGTTGTATCACACTTCTTTCACATTTTAGATACACGTAAAGATATACTCTCTACAACAACAATAATTTAAGGATTCAATGGAAATGTTAAGGTTTATACTGGTGAGATCACATTGCCATTACATGTTGGTCCAACACGTATCGACCAAGTTTATCATAGTATCCAATGTATGATTCTTTGGTATGTTATTGTGATGTCCTTGGATTCAACAACTTCGTGCAGTGTCTTCTAGAGTACTTATATGTTTGAAATACATTTTTTGTAATGAGGTTATCACAGTTCATGTTATTCCATACGAATACCTCCTAAAACATAAGTTTATTATTCCTACACAACATATAATAGTTAAGTAACCTAAAAAAGGTTCAGACTATTTAGTGAGCTTAGAAGAAAGTGGTCAACATTATAAGGATACATATCCTTGAAAATCGACTTAATCAATAATTTTTCACATATTCTAAAAAGCCACTTTATACTCTAACACATCATTGATTGGTATTACAAGACATTAAGAATGTTCCTTAAAGAACACAACATAGATTACTTATGCTACACGATGGGTTTAGAAGAGTCCTAAAGTTCATAACACTTAACAATATACACAAGATACTACAAATTATTAGCATGACACTAGAATTTATGTTACAAAGCTAAATTAGTTTTTAGATACTAAGTTAAGATCAGATACTTTATAGTGACATGATACTTTTCATTCACAAGAGGTCATCCTACATATGCTTGATATATGAACTATTGATTGTGAGGATTCAATGGGAGTAATTAGTTAGTATGTTCCTTTTTCATTTATATATGTTTAAAAACATAAAAAATCCAAATATTCTAAAAATTGTGACCTATGCATGACATGTGTAGTTTGTTTACATTACTTTATTTGTGCTTTAGTATATGCGGTACTTCTCTATATCCAATTTTATATCAAACATGCCTCATAAGTGTATTTGAGTAAGTTTAAAAACATAAAATTCATCACTTTTAGATGTAGTTGTATATGGTGAAATTACCACAACCCTAACAAATTTAAATTGATAAAACCACACTTCTCCTAACAGTCACACACTATGTTCTTGTCTCATTCTTGCAAATTTGTCCCAGTGAACACATGGTCTAATTTCTCATATTCCAAATAGTCACAAGACTTCTATAACTTATTTACATCACAAAAAGCTCATTGGTGGCATATTTTACACATGTTTTATCACTCGATGGCTATATTTATCATTCCTATTATAATATAATATATTGCATAAATCTTTCATTAATTACTCACTTTATTTAACATTGCTATCTCACTAGATACTCAAGTTCTAGTATATGATGATATTAAAAATTACTTATGTAGATTAGTTTCACTTATTCATGTGCACTTATCATTTTTACTTATTTTCTTCATGCTTTATGTGTATTTGACTTCTCTATATTGTGGTATTTGACCATGTCCTTGATTGTAGATCTAAGCCTTATTGTGTGTTTATGTGCATATGAGTGACATTTGAACATGTACCTTGTGTGTCACACTTGGATTTCTTGTGTTTTTTTTTTTATGTTGCATGTGTATCATGGCTATGACTCTTACTATGTTTTGGTCATTTCTTCAATGCAATGATGGATATCATGTATCTCCCTAGTTTTATGATGTTGTGATGGATATCATGCATCTTCCTCAAGTAGTTTTATATCATTTTAAATTGTTCAGTATATGATCAATGTTTACTGTGCCTAATTAATAACATCTATCTAGACGTGACACTATGTATTCTTCACTTTATATATCATACATTATTATTTTACTCAACTTAGCACTATGATTCCATGATTTCTAATGTTATCATTATTACTTCATATTTCAATCATTCTATAACATCATTTGCACAACCTTTATTTTGAGCTAAGTTATTATGCAAGGTTCACAAGTCAACTCAAAAGAGGGGGCATACACAGTGGCTTGTCTTAGAGACTAAGCTACAACATCCACTATATAGACAAAAAATAATAGTATTTTCTTAGTTGATCATAATGCATACTTAGTTTTTATCCATAAAGTATATTTAGACAATATCACACCCTAAGGACAATGGTGAAGGCCAATATTCTCCAAATTAATGTGATTTCATCCCATAAATCATAAATAGTATTTTTTAGAATTCTCAAAATTATACCCAGTTTACAAAATAATTTTTAGTGGCTACCCATAAATAGTTTTATATTTATACACATGTTATTATAGATTTTGCTCAAATTGGGGGCATCATACATGACATGTGTCTAAAATTTACATAGAATTACTGAAAGATCTAGTTGGTATTATCTAGTTATTAGAATCAATGTAATCAGATATTAGATTAGAGGCATGTGAATGGCACATGATCACCTTCTTGCTCAGTTTTGCACCATTTTCCATATAAGGAATAGTAATTCATTCCATTCTCTATATTACATACACCATTCTCAATTCATATTATTTTTACACTGGTTTTGCACTATGTATTTCATCAGTTTTCCACCATAAATAATCTTATTCCATTTTTAGCAGTTGGTTAAATTTTTTGCCTTAGTTTTGCACCATAATGATCTATTGGGATTCATACAAGGATTCCAAGTTATTTTACTATCTTGAGTTGTGTGATGACAAAGTCAAGTGCATCTTGATTTTTTAAGCACAATATCCTACCAATGAAGATTAGGGCATGCATAGTACAATCCAAGTGTTTCAATAAAGAATACTCTAGGGGTTCCACCCTCTCTAGTCATTAGTTTTGCACTAGAAAAAATAATAGTCAGCGTACATGAAAAGGTGTATTTATTCCTTTTTATTTTATCTATAAGTTTATTGTAATTACTTTTAGATTTATATCCTAAGTAAGGATTGATTTATACATGTTTGGTTGTAGGTTTGTGCATGAAGTACAATTCATCATGTGATCTACATTCAAAACCATTCTTCATAGGTAAGCTCAGGTATAACACTCTAGTACTTTTACTTTGTTGTATTACTAAATAAAAGGGGCCAAATCTAGTCACTAAAATTAACATTTAATACTAAAAAATGTAGTTTTTCACACTTAACCTATGCTCATTTCCATGGTTTTAAATCATTATTCCTCTACTTTGATACATATGACCCTTTATATCAAGGTAAATCTGATACTAAAATTTCAAATTCCTCATTCTAATTAGTCTAGACTCATTACCAAATATATTCACAATTCTAGTTTAACTATCTCTAGTCCTTAGACAAAATTGCTCCTTTAGGACAACCTTGTAGGTTGATAATGTCAAAAGCATTAGTTTCATCCTCCCACTAATTAATGTCTAGTTGACCAAATTAAAATTCATCACAACGGGTCATTTCTCATGCTTTATAATCCTAATTTAAGGAAATCTCAAAAGGTCCACTATATAATCCCATGTTCTACCCATTTTTTCACTAGATGGCTAAGAGGCTTCTATCATTACAATCACCATAACATATAATTATACACTAAGAGGAACATACCTATTCTTCCTAATTCTAAGTCCCTACAACCCAAGAAGCCCTAAGCTAGGTATTTATATAACAAGGTCACAAATCATTTGTTCAAACATATAATCACAATAGGATTGCACTAACATTTAACATTTCACTAGTATTATACACACACCATCATAGCATGGGAGAACTACATGGAGTGTGAGTATTGGTATGTAGACAATGTTCAATACATAGGGTGTTGAGGTCAAGAATAAACCTAACTCCTTTCTAGTTGCACACATTTTTATAATACTTATTGCCTTTTCTCATTGAGTTAGGGGTTTGAGTGAAGAATAAGGTACACAATCACTCCCATAGTGAAGCAAAGACATCTGAATAAACACACATAACCTACAAGTGAAGATGCATTTTTCAAAATTTACATAAAGGTTAAAAAACCTAAAAGATAAAGTCGCACCCTACAGACAACAACACATGCCGATGAATTCTAAATAATACAACCTTATCATAAAATAATATAGACCCTATTCTTGATTTAAAACACCTTCAAACAGTTAGTTACAGTCACTATTGTAGTCCTGTAGACTCAAGTCCAACTAAGTCATTTATCTTTTATTACTTTCCCTTTTTAAAATATTTATAAAAATAGGAACTTATAATTATTTTATGTGTGATCATTGTATATCTATGTATTCTTATTTACTCAATAATTTACCTTGATTAGATTAACCCCATTCAATCCAAATTTAGATAAAACACAATGATATTAATCTTAATCCCCTTATAACAATGTTAAAAATAGATGGTCAATTATAACCCATGAATGAGCCTTTTGAAACCACTAACATCCCTATTAGTCATATTGTGTCCATGATGCTTGTTATCAGTGATCTTTAAAGATAGGTACTTGATCTAATTTTGCAAACTAGATCACGTTGTGCTAATATTAAAGCTAATGTTATTTTAGGATGGCTACTTACATAAGCTATACATGAACATCCATTTCTAAATGATTTTTTTAATGCCTATACTACCCTTATTCGATGGTCATGGAAATCCTTGTATTCATTTAACTCGATATACACTTTATTTTGGAGAATGGGGTAATGTTGGATGAATTCTACTAAAAGATTTTCATAGAAGTTTAACAAGAGATGCTTCGTATTGGTTTAATAGTGTGCCTAGTGGTTCCTTATCTAATTTCAAAAAAATTAGAAGATGTGTTTTTATCAGATTATGAAAAACACATGGTGCTTAAATTCACATTCAAAAATCTAAAAATCTTACAACATGTCCATGACAAGTTTATCAAAGATTAATTTTTGAGATTTAAGATTTCTTTGCATCCTTTAATTTATCAACCCTTGGATTTAGAAAAGTAATTCATCTTTAGTAGGGGTCTTTGGTCTCCACTCAAAGAAATAACAATGCGTAAACTTTATACTTCTTTTGCAGTGGTATACATGGATATGTTCAAAAATGCATATGATATTAATTTTGTAAAAAATAAGGCTACTAATACAAATGAATCAAGGCCATCTTCATACAAGAAAGAAGTTACCAATAGAAAGATAAAATAAGATTTAACATCTTTAATAAAGAGTCCAATTAAAATCTATCAGAAGATAAATGAATCAACAGAAACAAATAAAATCAAGGAAGAACAAGTAAAGGTAATAAATAAAAATAAATAAATAATTTAAAAATCACCACGTAATGTGATGCTTTAACTAAGAGGCAATAATTCAGTTTGACATATTTAGAGATCGACCACATGATATTATACGTACATTATGGGATAAGTAGTTAATCATTCTTCCTCCTAATTACTATCATCCTCTTCATCACCTTAAGTACATAAAAGGCAAGACATTTTTCACTCATCATGGTATTAATGGACACTGATATAATTATTATTTTTCATTGTGTGAAAAGATTACAAAACTTGCAAATAAAATAAAACAAAAAAATACACTTCTTCATCTAATTTATCCCAAAATATTTGTGAGAAAGAACCAATGGTAATTTGAGCTCGCATCAACAAAATGTATAAAGAGGATATTATTGTAGATAATATGCAACAACACAATACATGCATAATAAATTTTATTCAAAGTTTGGGACATAGTGAATAAGACTTGCAGTGTTTATAGGGATCTAATATAAGACATATTATTTTACCAATCAATTTGGGACTTAAGATAATGAATACATTATTGATTATACAACATATTATTCCATGAGGAAGATCAATTTTGGGACATCCATGGTTATAAAAAATGAATGCAATAATTAATTAGGATAATACAAGTTTATTTTTTACTTTCAAATGTGGTTTATTAACATTCTAAAACAATATAACAAGAAAGAAGGACATTATTGTCAATGATAAATTTACATCTCAAATTACACAAACATGGGTACCAAAGCAAAAGTGCCAAACTTTAGACCAGAAATATGAAATGTCATATATCCTTCAAGGATATCTAAAGAGCATCAACAATATCAATCACAAGTACCATAGGCAACCAATACATGTATAAATATATGTAAGAATACATAATCACATATTTAGTATCAAAAGGAAGTTATAGATAACAATAAATATAATTCAAAATTATTATTTACATTAGGGTGGTCAGATCATTCTATGATTCTCAGTTAAATAGATTACACACATCACATATTAACATACATTATCATTAACACATTGTTTCGTATATAAAATCATAGCAAAATATATCAAAATACTAATAATTCCATCACATGATTCCAATTATTAAATGCAATAATTCTTAAAAATGTATGCAACATAATAAGCATAAAATAATGAAGAAATAATAAACATCTATATATATCAAATATTTAGACACGATACTAAAAGTACAACATATGTAGAGTCACTCAATAATTGGCTCCTCACCACTACATTTCTAGCTACATATCTATCTAAATCTCTCTTAATTAACAAAGGGACTCAAAAAGGTCAGACCCCATTATCATCCTTTCATAACTATGATTAGGACTGATTCTTCCTCTCATGATCTTCATACACAACCACTCGTGTTTGTAATGCTACATGCCAATGTTATAGTTGAACATACTCGACTAATAGGATTTGACCCAAGTCCACAACTAGATAAAGAGGGGGCGTATGTTGTCTCATTAAATTCACCCTAATATTTTGTCCCTCAATGATCACCGCATCTTGCTTGGATCTCAAATCATCAAGATCTTGTTATATTGACATTCTTTCTCTATAAGTATTACCTTCACCAATAATTATACAATACCTATTAAATATATTTATCAAATTAAAATTAATTTCTCTTGAAAATGATCAAATTCCAATGTGTCAAAATGGTCAAAAGTCAAAAAGCTATTTAGTTGAACAAATTTAAATTCCCCTGAACTTATTTAAAACATACATTTTTCATACGACATGATGCATTCAATATTCTCATCCTTTCATCAAAAGGGTAGTCATACACTGGCTTATTACAAAAATAAAATGACATAGATAATTTTTTAGCATGTTATACATGGCTCATAATGGTTGAAATTATCCATACACTACATATTTATGACAACACTACACTAGGATAAATGTTGGGGGCATATGTCATGTAGATGTACTCAATTGAAAAAAATAAAAAAATACATATATCAAATAATCAAATTAGTTAAAAAATATATCAAAGACAATACAAATTTCAAAGATTCAAAGAAAGAGAAAAATTAGACTACACATACATGGTAAAGTTTCAAAGATTCAAATTAATTCAAAAATTAGATACAAGATATATATTGGCAAGTCCATATAAATTATGAGGGCATATGACATGCTTATGCACTCAATTTACAAATATTTGGGTACATATTCATACACATTTGAATGAATATGCATGATCATACACAAAATAGTTACAAGAACATAAGTTAAAGGTTCCACATATAATACAATTAAGCATATAATTGCTTGGTATTCTATATGTTTTGGCACAAATTCAAGGGGCACGATACTTGTTCCTACACATATATACAGTTTCAAAGTTAAAGAACATGATATTTTTTCATGCGCATGTATACATTTTCAAAGTTTAAAAAACATGATATTAGTTCATGCACATATCTATTATTACAATACAATTACAGATTCAAAGGCAAATGGTTGATATTTCAATTCAAATCTATTAACACCAAGGTCATGACGAGGGCATGAATATTCTTCATTCTCTTTCAATCATGCAATTTAGAATCTATATCCATCTACAACAATGTGATTTTATCTATTATGGGTAATGTACATTCGAGTCTAGTGACACTCAACAACCTTGGCATGATTTCTAGCAAACCCATTTTGTGGTTTTATTTGTTTATTATGAGTGATGTATATTTAAGTCTATTAACACTCAATGGCCTTAGCATCACTTCTAGCAAAACCATGACAGTTCAACCTTATTGGGAATAAATACGTTGGGGATTTTTTGTTCATGAGAGTTGGAGCAATATATCTTTCTAACTCATAGGCTTGATTAGTTATTCAAAATTGAGACTTGATCACTCTCAATTTTTCAATAATTTAACATAAGCAATTTTTTTTTATCCAAGTGGTTATCAAAGGGGCATGTTTTCTCCAATCTCTCATTTCGGGATAAAATATCAGAGCTATACTAGTTATGTAAGTTTATATGGTCATGTGTTTAGTGATACCCAATGATCTACTATTCTCCCATTACCACTTGAGGGACTATTTATTTACATGGCTAGGGAGCGAGTAGAATTGAAGGCATACTTTCTCCACTCTACACAATATGAGCATTCTCCATATGTGGCATAGTACCACATACATATGGGTGTATTCTTTCTTTACTCTTTACCTTTTAATCGTAAATTTAAACTTTCAGATTTCATAAATGGACATTGACTATTGTATGTATTATTGCAATTTTTGTTATTGAAGATCCAACACAATTAAAATTTCAAGTCAAAGCCAAAGTGTGTTGTACATATTCAAGTATTCTTCTCTCATTTACTATATAATTTTTAATACTAGAATGTGCGGTGGGGAGGAAATGTAAACACCCAAATTTGGTACAAGCCCATATTTAATGTCCTTTATTGAAATTTTACACATATAGACTATTGACGATGAATAAATTATTTATTGGTGCATTTGGTTGGGTCTTCCCTATATAATTCATACATCTATCCATTTGTTATTCATCTTTCTAATTTATCATAAGGATCCCCAATTTTAGTCTTTTATCTTTCTGGATAAGTCCATTATTTACAAATAAGTTCTATCTCATGGCCCTGTTTGTGAAGCATGGACTTATCCAAGCATAACTTTTAGACTTATTTTGGGTCACTTTTTGTTTGGGTCATTATTTTTATCAGTTGGGTCTTGTTTGTTTATATTTCACATGCCAATGGGTCTCCTAATTCAAAATAAAAAATCTATAAATACAAAGCTACTAAAAGGCATTAAGGATGGCACTCCACACTCTCAAAGGTACACACATATTTTATATTTTATTTATAGAATTATTGAAGTTAGATTCAAAGTTTACAAAGGTTAAATTCACATTTGCATGTTTGTGTTAAGGATAATTTAGGAGAAATAACATCTAGACTTGCATTCATAATTTCACACATACACATTAGTGGGAGAAATACATTCAAGTTTGATCCCTCTTTAGAGTTTTGGAAATGTAGTGTATCACTTGATCATTCAAGGGGGATTGACCAAAGTCAGTCTAACTCAATGCCTTTTTCTCGACACCCCCTATTTGATATCAATTTTGTTTGTGTGTATGAAAATAGAGTTATATCTTATAAGTATCTTGACATGACATTTTATATCTTGAAATGCATCAAAAATCTTAGTAAACATAGACATAAGTGGTGAAATAGTTACATTTATATCATAGTTAACACAAACAAGTTTGTTGTCAGAGGACACAACCGATCTGCACTCTTATCCAAGGAGCATAGTTTTATCCAAGAATATTCTCAAATTTTACTTCTCATATTGAGTGGTAATAACTCTTTTCTACTCTAATTTTATCTATCAAACATCAAATACAATAAATATGGACAAGTCTATAGTTAATAGATGTGACTGCACTATGTTATTGTCCAGGGAGAGTGGAGCCATCCAAAGACATTTATAGATTGCACCTCTGATCATTCACTATCACAATCCTATCTTTTACTAATTTCCACTTTCAGACATCTTAAACAGTTAGCCAAGAACCTAGATCTAGGATAACTTAATTTATTTGCAGTGTTTCCCAAAAATAACATATTTCTATATTTAGCTAATAACAATCAGAATTATCATTTCCTTGGGAAACAGGTTGCAAAATTCTAAATTTCAGATTTATCTTTGGAGGAGGATCTTTAGGTGGTTACTGAATAAGAAAATCCTTTCAAACAACTTAGGGAGCTTAAAGAATAAAAAAGTAAGGTATGTTAAGAGAAAAAATCTTTAACTAATGATAATGATGGCCTCAAAACTTACCTCAATATGGTAGGGAATCTTGGTTTAGAAATTCTTAGATGTAGAAGCCCATCTATTGTGTATGCTTTGATAATGAAAAATATATGATTAAAATTGATGTTCAAAAGGGCTATTATAAATAAAATTCCCAATTTGACCTCCTCGACTATGTTTGAAGAGGTTTTTAGACATTATATAGATGAAGATAGAAATATCATGTGTGAGTTATATCTATAAAAAATGGTTTTGCCCATGTATTCCTCATGGAATTTGAATTTGTTGGTGTGAGAAATTCATATTAGGGATTTTATGTCCTAAAATTGTAATGAAAACAATGGTGAGATTGAAAGAAAGTGTTATGATGATTAGGAGTGCTCTATGTATAAGAGGAGAACATCTAAGGCCACTAGAAATTATAGAAAGGATTACAAAGGCTATGAACCAAGATTATGTGAAGCTTGTTACTCTGTGGGCTAGAAGGGAGGTTTTTGAGTACTTTGTGTTTTTGGTTCCATATTTTATTAAAAAGGTTTTTGATTGTTGCTCAAATAGAAGTACAATTTTGACAACTTTATTAAAAATGAATGAGCCCCATTCTCCAAATAATATTTTAAATGCTTTAGTAGGAATGATATTTTATTATCATATTTTTATCTAATCTTCTAAAGAATAGATTGGCCTCAAATTCCACTATTTTCCACTTTAGTTTACAATTACTAGATGGAGGATTTTGTATCCTATAAATGAACAAGCTGAGATTGACAAATGGATTAAGGTGGAATGGAAGAGAGGTTTTATTCTTCCCCAAGACTCGCCACATATTTCTCTATCAGATTATGGGATGGTCTATGAAAAGGTGGAGGGGTTATTTAGTAGTGGCTATAGAAGGTAATGGATATAATTTAGGAATTGTTTTTGTCTATATGGTTTTTATTCTTACACTTTTTACTAATGTTTGGATCTAAATTTTGGCTGATAAAGGTAATACACTTTCATTGGGAGGATATAACCTGCTTAGGTTTCTCTTATTGGAAATATTGTGTTTTAGATATGAGTATGCATAAGCTCTTATGTTTTTGTTCTATGTATTCCTTTTATTGGTTTTTAACCTATGGGTTCTTTGGTATGATAATAGTTATTGTGATCCATTTGATGAGATTTTTTTTAGAATTTTATATATTAATACAGAAGGGGTAAGGGACCCTATAACCCTTTTTTACCGATCAATAAAAATGAAATAAAAATTATAATTCTTGGTGAATTTAACATTTTTATCACTCTAATTTATTCAATGGTTTAATTTTTATTATATCCACACAATAAAAAATAAATAAAAATACCTGGTGTGATAGTTAAATTGTGTTTTTTGACTATATGTATGCTGGTTTAAATTTGGCTTTGATACTTGAAAATATTAGATCTTGAATTGATTTGAGATGATTTAGACTTGACTTGTGATTTCTCCTAGTGATTGATCTAGAATTTGGGAAGAAATGGTAAAATTCATTAAATGTATAATAGTGTAAAAGATAGATTCCAAATAGAGATCAAGTCTTTTTGAAACTAGATTTTGATTTGATTATATAATGAACCTTTTGAATAATTTTATATAGCCAAATTGCAAAACATAAGGGATGACCCAAATGAATATTTTAAATTTTGTAAATTAGATATTAAATGACATAGGAAAAAGGCCACACTGGGTGGTCAGGTCCATGACAACATACTTGTCTGCCTAGTTAAAACCTATCCTAGAAAAGTTGGGATAATTGTTCTAAGTTGGAAGTAATTTGAGAGTGATATAAAGTAGTTTGAGAATTAGATTGGAAATTATTGTGTTGTAATGATAGAAAATAGAGGGGTCAATCCCACATATAGATAAATGTCTATATGAATGGTGAATAAAGTCATGTATTTGAGTGTAAGTCAAGAGATTTAAGAGATGTCAAGAATTTACATTTTCAAGTACATGTGACCAAATTTAGGTGCCTACAAAAATATTTTTTTCATGATAATTCCCTCATATTATATGTTATAATCTTGGGTATAGTCTATATGGACCCCTTATGGCATTAAATTAGATAATATAAAAAGTTTGACCAAATGTTTTTTCTTGTTTTGTTTTACTAATCATCAACATGCCTTTGTTATTCAACACAAGGCATCTTCTTGGTATGTTTGTATTTATTTGTTTGTCTTGTTCATGTGGATGCATCTTTTATTTTTTAGAATAATTGATGCTTAAGTTACTAGTTTGGATGGAATTTAGATAGGCAAATCTTGTCATAACTTGAGTGTTTTATACATTAATTTTCCCAATATTTGTTTTCTTTGCCAATACTCTTAACATGAGATTAGGTATTGTAATTTATTTTCCTTAAAAAACTAAAAGAAATCAAGTGCTTCCACTAACAATGCCTAGTCTAATTACAAGGAAGGTTGGACTGCCATTAGAGATCATAGAACTGGATGTAATGAGTGTGTGACAAAAAACCATAATATGGGGACTTCTAATGCTAAAGTTGTTGTATTAAACCCTAATTTAGGTAATCACTTGTAGGGAGTGTATAATTTTATGGCAATAAGTCAACAATCTCAAGAGACTTTTCAAAAGTAGGTTGAATCCTCTAAAGTGGCTGAGAAGCTAAGGTTTTATACTACACCTCAGGTTACCAATGTTATATTATTTTCTCAAGCTACTACTTAAGGTTCATAGTTGAGTCTCCAATGTGTTTTTACACATTCTCGTGGTCCACCTCACTAGTTAATGGATGGATAATTTATGCCAAATAAATAATGTTTGTCTCAACTTAATGATTTTATGCAAATAAATCAATTTTTTTTTCATAGTAGATATGGAGTCTTGAAATGCTTATGTTTTAAAGACATGTCCATAGTATGTTGTGATTAAAAAAATATTTCTTGTGGAATGCAAGGGGTCTCATAGATGTGTGATTTTAGTATAAATTTATAAATATAGACATGTTTTTCATGGAATAATTTGAGGTGGTGAGATTTTTACTCATAACTATCAGTAAATTTATTTAGTGTGATAATATTTTCTTACTAGCAACCATGACCCTAGGCATGGAGGAGTAATTAACTTTATTTTTTGAAAGTGACAACCAAATCATATGGATCATTGATGTGACCCCACAAACTAATATTTATGGATTATATTAAATATTAAAAATCCTTCTTTTTGCATAGTTAATATTTATGCCTTTAATGATGTGGTGGAAATAATCATCCTTGAAATGCATATTGGACATTATGCCATGCCCAAAAAATCTCCCAATAAACCAAGTGGGAACAATACATTTTAGCACATCAATGAGAAAAAAAAGTGAGGCAATCCTAATGCATTCACACCTATATCCAAGCATGTTTAATCATAAAAAATAATTTAATTTGATAAGATGGAAGAGACTACCTTAATTCTAAGCTTGCCTAAGAATTCCTCCAAGTGCGACTCCTTAAATAATATTCCACCTTCCAACCACAAGAATGCCTTCCCAAATAATACCATCAAAGGAATAAGTAGACAAAAATTATGGACCCCATACCAAAGAAACAATAGTAAACTATAAACAACCCCCCTTCAAGCTCATATCCCACATAGACTTACCACATGGAAACCCCACTCTCAAATGACATCACCATCCCTTCTATAAATCATTAAATTCTCTTAAAATTCACATGGATCCTATCCATCCTAATTATCTCTCACTCTTACAACTCTTACATGAGTTAACATCTTGTACAAATCTCATTTACTTTCTCTTACACCTTATTAATACTCTCTTTAACATGTCACATGGGATTCCTAGTACCTCTTTACACATCCTATTACATGACCTATAACACACTCAATATACTCTCACAACTCCACTAACCCTATATCTTGGGCTCCTAGGTCCCATGGAATACCTAGGGAAAGATTAACTTACCTACACAATTAAATAGTTAGCCCATACTAACTAGGTTATATATTTCTATAACCTTAAATTGAATATGGATCATAATATGGGTAGATAAGGTTAAGAATATATAAATAAATAAGAACAAGGGTGATAAATAGATCTATAACATGCTAATAAATTATAAAACTTAGATAGAACATAAACTAAATTTACTATGTTGAGATATGCTAAAACTAGAAAGTACAACTATGCTAGATATTACAATGACAAAGAAATAAGATACTTAGTTGGTTCTAATGCTAATATAAATTTGGATATAGAAAAATTAGGAAGTAGACTAGAAGAATATTCTATAATAATCACCAAATTATGGATTAAGTGCCTTTGTAGCTGCAAACACTTGTTTTAGCTTGGGATGGTTGTGTCGATGCTAGTGTTTGTATCAGACACAATTGTCTAGTACATATACCTACTAAAACTAGATGTGACCACTTGTATGATTATTGGTTAATTTATTCATATACAATATCCAAATTAGTATTTTGAGTGTGGCTTGTGACACCCTATCCATAGCTCTTTTTTTGTATACTTTTGTGACCCTTCTAGACATCTTTTTTCTCATTACCGGTCATCTAAAACCCTCTAAACAATCATTCAACATTAGCAGACTGTACTTTCTAGGCCAATCATATTACCCTAGGTCTTGAGCCTATAGGATAGGATCACCATACTTAGACTATAGTGTCAAACCGTAGGGTGTCTTATTTTTGATGCTTTTATCTATTTGTACTTTTAGCCCTAATGGTCATTTTCATCTGATCCCTATCCTTCATTATGTTGACCTAGTGTGAATACATATAACCCATAACCAATGGTTCCATATAAAATCCTATTTAAATATCTTTTACAAAGGGAGGTGACAAATCTTACAAAGCAAACAAGAATATAAACAAAGCATTAAGGCAAACTTCCCTATTCTCTGCATACAGTCACCCAACACAACTGTAAACATACTCAAACCCTAATACCAGTCCCTAACCACCTCAAACACTCTAAATTTGGTATTTTTGATTCCAAATCATACTATTTCATAATGTACATTAGGTGGGATAACTACATATGGATTGATACCTCTTTAGAGTATTGGTATGTAGGCAGTGTGACCACATAAGGGTTGTGGATTACACGTTCAGTGCATCTTACACACTGACCCCCCTTTCTTAAGTGATTCAAATATTTTTTTATCAAGCATGATGAGGGGTTAAGGTTTTGAAGATTTAATCATCTATATATCAAGTTCTATCGATAATCAACACTCAAGATTTCATAAGCAGGCTTACACAGAATCAACGTAAAAACCCAAAAAGTTTTAGGTCTCTATGACTAGTTTGGACAATAATGATAGGAGTGGACAACATCACCAGACACCAAAGTGTCCTATTCTCAGTGCTCCTATCCTTTCACCAAATAAAATCCAGATTCAGGTTGATGACACTATCCCAGTCTTGTACAGCCAGTTTCAACCTCTATATCATCCGTCTCAGTCCAGTTTGAAGCTAAGTTATATTTCTCCTTTTTTATTACTATTTTTAAAAAGGTAAAAAAGACAAATAAAGTATACAAATTAGGACTGTAATTATTTCTATATTCTACATTGATTTATTAATCTAGACCCTAAATTAAAATAGGAATAAAACTCCATTATTTCTAAAAAAGTTAAATCATCTGGTGAACTCGACTTACTTCTTTTGCACACAAAAACCATAGAAACCCTAGGAAAAATTCTTTGCTAATTTTAAAAATATTTTTATAATTTTTCCTTCATATATAAATCAAAATTTCACATTTAAATTTTAAAATTTACCGTAGTAATTTTAAAAATTATTTCTTTCAAATCCTAGTTGCCTATACTAGGTCCCAATATTTTCAAACCCTAGCCTAGGGTTTTAAAATTAAAATTTTGATTTTTGCACATTAGGTTGAATATTCCCATTTTATTAATCATGATTTACTTATGTAAAGTTTTCTAGTTTCTCTTGCATGCTTGTTTCCTTTCATTTGACATGAATTCAAAAATGACATAAATACATATGTATATGCTATTTTAAGACCAATTCAAATATGTGTCATATTTCATTACTTCTTTAACATGTTATCTCTATATTATGTGTAATTCAATTAAGAATAAAATCCTTATGTAATTAGAGGATCCATTACATAAGCTAACAACCACCTGTCAAGTTTCAGTGTCATATCTTATGCACATGAAAGAATTTACTTCTCCTCCTCTCCCATAAAAGGGTGATAGCTGCTTTCCCTCTAACTAGGTCCATGTTATCACCTCTACAAAAGGTGAGGTAGCATATATTATTGTTCCTAATGCATAAATTCAGCCTATAGCTTCTTCAAACCCTCTTCAACATATGTGCTTACATGTTCAATCCTAAGCAACTAGGGTTTACACTTATGAGACTCTAAGGGATCAAATCAATAGTATGAGCAAGTTAATTTTAAATTTACAAACACAGAATCAAATATTACATGAAAATATCATAACATCGAAAAATCATGTCATAATACAAAAGCCTCAAAGGCACCCTAGTGTCAATCATGCATATGCACCTTCACCTAGTCAATTGGTTGCAATCAATGTTACATATAAAAATAAGAAATCATAAGAAAGTAAATCTACAACTAGTGATTCAAAAAGCTTTCAAAGATAAAGTAAGAGTTCAAGTAAGGTAATAAGGGAAATGATTAAATCTAAGTTGATCAAACTACCACCTCTACATCCAGTGAGAAGATCCAGATATTATTATGCATATCATAGGATGCATGGGCATCACACAAATTCATGTTTGGCATTGAAAAAACATATACAACAAAGAATTGTTAATGATGACCCTATAAAAGCTAAATTAGTCAAGCAATCCATAATGACATAGGAACACATTAATAAAAGGTCAAATTCAGAAATAATACAAAAGTGGTTACCAAAGCATAACTCAAAACAATAAAAGGATCAAAAATCAAAATTAGAGCAACAAACAGTACCACAAACACATGTAAAGCACAAAAATGATGCAAATCTACCTCTCCAAAATGGGGCTTAACTTTCAAAGCAATATGGGTTTGGTTAAAAATATCTACAACAATTTGATTATCAAAGTCAAGGGTTGGGCAAGCATGCTCTAGGCATCACTACTCCTATTCTAGCAGCTGATAATGTTTATCACCAAGGTTTGGGATTTATTGAACATCCTAAGGCAAATCATTAATAGACATAATTTATCAAAGGAAAATATATAGATACAACAAAATTCAACACTAGCATTCCATTGGTTCAAAATCAAGATGATAATGATGAGTGGAACAATACAGGTTATTATGATTTCCAACATACTAATAATGAATCTAAATATTCAGAGTCATATTCATAGCTATTCCTTCATGCTTCAAAATCATGCACGATTCTTTTGTTTGATATAAGACACCATGATAGAGAGTTTATTCTAAGACTCATTAGTGAATATCATTTCTTCTCAGTCGTTCTTGTACATAGCTTATTCAAAAATACCAAAAACAACATAACATGTCAAAATAAAAAAACATTCAAATAACTCAAAACACTAGTTTTTTTTTTTCAATTTTATACATTATCCATGATTCACATTTCTACTACCATGCTAAACATACATTTTTCTATTTTATGCTATTGTTTGTCAATTTATCTACATTACCATGATTCACTTGATCTTCTTTGAGTGTGTGCAGTGACACCCAGATCCTTAATTGTTTCACTCTACCCATTAAGGGAACATCTTACTTTTACATTTGAGACATACATTGACATATCTATCCATTGAGGGCATCTCTACATGACTACACCATCCAGGTTATGCCATTCCTACACCACACACTCTAGTGATCATATTGATGTACATTACCTACTAGCTTACACAGATTATTCTATCAACACTCACTAGTATATATCAGTTGTGTATTTATTAGCATCTACCTAGTCTTATACTCCATGTTTTGCATACTTTCACTTCTTGCTTTGATTAGTTAGATGTAATAGTATTTCCAGTATTTACATGCCTTCCTTTTTTACTTTGAGTAGCTAGATATGATTGCATTTCTCCATTCATGTTTGGTTACTTGTGTGTGTCTTAGGACATCTATCAATGTCCTTTGCTTATACTCTTGTGTGTCCCTTAGGATATTTACTAATTTCCTTTTCTTGTTTGCAATTATATGTGTATGTGGGAATTTGAACATGCCTTATATGCTTGCTTTCCTAGTTTGAGTGACATGTGCCCATGTCGTTTATTTTCTTGGCCCTTTGGCAACTTTTGTATGGTTTTTGCTTCTTGCCTTGTGTGCTTATTTGATTTTTTGCTTCTCAGTTGATTATAATGCCATGATAACATCATGAATTATCTTTCCTTCTTGGATGTCATGATAGACATCGTGCTCCATCCCTCCTTGATAACTAACAACTAACCAGATTTTTGCTTTTAATTTAGTATACTGCACATGCTATTACATTGTTACATGTATCTAGGCATACACCTATTGATCTAACCATCTCCAATACAAACGATGCTATATCTTGAGTCATCTTTTCAATTATCATTTTTATATCATGTATTTCATAGCATAACACACTTGCAGGGGTCTTTCTTCTAAGGGTAGTCATTGTAAGGTCTTCATTCCTACCCTTAGAAGAAGGGGTAATAAGCCAGGGTTTTTCCATAGAGATCAGATCCTTCTACCTATCAAAAATTAGTTTTCAAAACACTCAAAATAGTAATTAGAATTCAAATTAGATAGAATAGAATAGAAAAATAGTGATGAATATAAAATAGTGATAAAAAATAGTAAAGGACAAGAGCACCATACTTAGACTACAATGCTAAACAATAAAGTGTCTTATTTTTTATGCTCCTCTCCAAAGATTAGAAAACTTAAAATTTCTATAAATAGACAAAAAGGCAAGGTCAGTAAAATTTTTGTCAGCGATAATACTATTCAAATTGAGTAGTTTTAGTATATTTTTACTTAGAGTATCTAGATATAGGGGCATCATGCATGGTATGATGGTTGTCACTTCCAGTTTTAGATTAGGTGGTTGGTATAATTTTTAGATCAGAATCCATGTTACAAACACCAGTGATTTGGGGCAATGTGCATGACACATTTACCTTCATTTATTTCTAAGTTTAGTGCATTACCTAGGTATTCTTAGCATTTGCATGCCTTATTCCATCTACAAGTGGTTGGCATCATTTCAAAGTGGTTTTCATATGAGCCTAGTTCTTAGTTTTAGAGTGGCTTTCATACAAACCTAATATCCACCTTTTAGAGTGGCCAAAATTGGCCTAGTTCTCAATACACATTCAACTATCCATGACATATTGTTAGATTACAAAGCATTCATGGGCTTTATGAGCCATCTCATACAACATACATTCATATCGATATGAATGTATGTTGTATGAATGTATGAATGTATGTTTTATGAGCCATCTCATACAACATACATTCATATCGATATCAGTTCATAACTTCACACTTAGGGGGAAATGATAAAGCCAAAGGAGTAGGTAGCTTTTATATTCTTGAGCCACCTACTTATAAGGATTAGACACATAATATAAACATCAATTAACATATGCATGATCACATAGCTTCACTTAGTGGGCAACGATGGAACCAAAGGGCTAGCATGTATATTCTTGAGCCACTCTCAAGGAATTGAGCACTCAGCTCCGTTCATGATATTAATTTTTATACATCACATACCTAACATCACTTACCATTACTCGACATCACAACAAGGTTTTTATTGGTTCATGTACTTGATGAGTTGTATTCATTCCTTACCCTTCCTCTCTCTTTTACCCAACTTTTGTACATTCTTATTTTAGGCATAGTGTTTCTAGTAAGAACTGATCTACTCCTTGTTTTCTTTTATAGATTTACACTTCATGATGTGCTCTCTTTATGCACACTTAGCATCACAGATATTCATGGGCTTCATCTTTTTAGATAAGTTTAAGCACACTTTATACTTTTCCTTTAGCCTAGTATTTCACTTTGATGCATCACTAGAATAAAGTGGGGGCAAATGTAGACATATAAAATGTCCAAATTGGTAGTTTGAGTGTGTTTTGTGACACCCTATCCATAGCTACTTTTTTATATACTCTTGTGACCCTTATAGACATTTTTTTCTCATTATTGGTCATCCAAAACCTTTTGAACAATCATTCCACCTCAACCAGACTGTATTTCTTAGGCCAATCCTATTCCTCTAGGTCTTGAGCATATAAGAGAGGAGCACCATATTTATACTATAACATCAGACCCTAGGGTGCCCCATTTTTAGCGCTCATATCTATTTGTACTTTGAGCCCCAACGGTCATTTTCATCTTATCCCTATCATTCATTTTGTCAGCCTAGTGTGAATACATCTAACCCATGACCAATGGTTCTTTATAAAATCCTATCTAAATCTCATTTGCAAAAGGAGGTGACAAATATTATAAAACAAGCAAGAATACAAATAAAGCATTAAAACAAACTTTCTTATTCTCTACATACAGTCACCCAACACAATTGCAAACATACTCAAACCCTCATACCAGTCCTTAACCACCTTAAGCACTCTCAATTTGACATTTTTACATCCACATCACACTATTACACAAATCACATTAGGTGGGAGAACTACATATGGCTTGATCCCTCTTCGTAGTATTGGTATGTAGGCAATGTGCCCACACAAGGGGTATGGATTACATGTTCAATGAATCTTACACATTAACCCCCTCCCCTTTCTCAAGTTATTTGAATATTATTTTATCAATCATGATTCAAGGTTAGGATTTTGAAGATTAAATTAGCTATATAGCGAGTTTTTTCAATAATCAACACTCAAGATTTCATAGGTAGGCTCACACAAGAACAACACAAAAACCCAAAAAGTTTTAGGTCTCTGTGACTAGTTTGGAAAATAATGATAGGAGTGGATAAGAGTGTCAGACACCAAAGTTTCCTATTTTTGATGCTCTTATCCTTTCATTGAATGAAATCTAGATTCAAGTTGATGACACTGTCACAGTCCCACACAACTAGTTTCAACCTCTGTATCATTTGTCTCAATCCAATTTTAAGATAAGTTATATTTCTCCTTATTTATTACTATTTTTGGAAAGGTAAAAGGACAAATAAATTATAAAAATTAAGACTGTATTTATTTCTATATTCTACACTGATTTATTAATTCAAACCCTTAATTAAAATAAGAATAAAACTCTGTTATTTCTAAAAAATTAAATCATAAAACTCAGATATAACATATACCAAATTTATTATGCTAAAATATGCTAAAAATAGAAAATATAACTATGCTAGATATGATAATGACAAAGAAATAAGATAGTTGGTTCTAATGATAATACAAATTTAGATATAGAATAGACAAGAAGTAGTCTGGAAGAATATTCTAGAATAATCACCAAATTATAGATTAAGTGTTTTTGTAGCTACAAACACTTGATTTAGCTTGGAATGGTTGTGTTGATGCTAGTGTATGTATTAAACATAGTTGTATAATACAAAATACCTACTAAAACTAGATGTGACCACCTGTATGCTAATTAGTTCATTATCATCTTCGATTTGGTGTATTCAAATTTGGGTTATGGACTGTCGCCCCTTGTCAAATGATAAAACCTTAGCTCTTCATCTTTATATCGGCTATGAGAAAAGTGAGTTAGTGGGAACACAGTGTCGAGCTACCCCAAAAACCCCTCTATCAATGAGAACTTCCTATATATCCAATACACTGAAGAGTGCCTTAGAGTTATGTAGTTCTCCCATACATGTTAGCTTATGTGTGAATCATGCATTGTGTGGCATACAAGTACAAAAATGACCTAGCTTGTAACTTGGGAAATATAACTCTTAGACTACTAATTAAATACTTCAAACCTATTAATGTGTTATCTCTATGACTGATATGGAAATATGAGAAAATAGGGAAGATTTACTCACTTGAATGTTTGATTGAATGCTCTTTTATATGAATGGTAGGTTTGTGATAGGTGAGGAATAAATGAGGGTTGATCTTATATATATACCAATCCTCTTAGATAATATCTCACATTAAAGCACTTAGACTAAATTTTAGGATGTGTCATTTGTAAATTAGATGACTTTAGGGCACTTGAAACTTATAATCGGATATGACACTTGCATCGATGTAGGCATTTGATTAGGATGTGAGTGTCTAAGGAGCAGGAAAATAAGTACATACTCAAAACTTATAGAGACATAATATAAGTAGGTTTAAATCATTTTGAGTAATATAAAAGGATTTTGTCATTAACATAAGACTGATTAGACTAAAAGATGTGCCAAGAGACATAAGAGAGAAGATGTGGGATTTACAGAAGCAGGAAAGGTCTAGAACTAAGAGGAATAACTAAATTCTGAGTTTACCAAGTGTATAAGACCGAGGTAATGTCATGTCCCCTTTTTCATGGACATTGACAGATTTGATGATTAGCCTATTATACGACCTTCGTAGGCTAATAGGATGGATAGAGGGTCATAATGGAGCTTGGATTGACTTTGATTCACAGAATTTCTACATTTGGTTTTCATTCAGGTTATTTCAGACACATTGGACTTGAGCTCCTACTTTTTAGGGATATTTGACATGCAGCGGAGCGGCCTTATTTTGGTATGGTCATGTGCAGAATCACTCCCTGATTCACCTGCTTCGATCGGTTCGAGGATCTGACATGTATTGAGGAAGATATTAATATTTGATTGATTTAATCAAATATTAATTATTTAGCCTATTTTTAATTAGAAACCCTAATTCTAATTTAAGAAACCCTAATTAGGGCAAGCATATCTTTTTGAGGGTATAAGGGTTTCTCATGGAGGCCATTATTGATTATGCTATAGATTATTGATTATTGAAAATTGAAGAAATTCTTTGTGAAGACTGAGCCAAGGGTTCCAGGATTCCATTTGCAGTGGAGAACGTCAACTCTTCATTGTGTGCGATTCAGAGGCTGTGAAATATCAGCTGATCTATTGCCGATTTGAGAGATAGCTTCATACAGAAGTTATCACAGAGGTTTACAGATTTGAGAGGTAACTTCATACAGAATTTGTCACAGAGCTTTTCATGGATTTATTTCATTATGTTTTTTATTCAGATATTGCACAGATGAAGATCTTCTCTATTAGAGCCGTCCCAGATTTGCAAAAGATCAGATTTTGAGATGATATTTGTATTCATTTATATGCGTGCCAGAGATTCATTATTGTAATCATTCTGAAGAATAATAAGAGCACTGATTTTCCAGTTAAGTGATTTACTGTGGTTTATTTATTATTTGAATTTTATCTTGCAAAATCGTATCTTATTTCATGCAAAAGTAAAATATAGTGAAACAGCCAGAAAAATATCAGGTTTCAGAATTGAAGAGAAACAGGGATATTACAGTGGTATCAGAGCTTTTATTTTGCCATCCTGTTGGGTAGATTGGACATTGAATCAGGGTCAGTTCGAAGATTGAACAATTTTTGTGTCTCTCGAGAAGCCAATTGAATCATTGACCAGATTGAAAGATTTTCAGGGATATATATTCCGTATAGGTACGGCCGACACCTACATACAAGGCGTGGACTTTGCTAAGAGCGCCATACATATTAATTCTGATATCTGCCGCACTAAATTACCAGCCAGCGGCCAAAGGACGGCGTACGGACGGCAGCAGGAAGAGGTTGTCACGCAAAAAATAGGCTAGAATCATGATATTTCTTGTGAACATTTTTCTGTGATATTAAAAGCGTATGGATAAACAACTTAACTCAGACCTTGTATCTTGATCAAGAAACGGGCTCTGTGGGTGATATAACCATGAGGGGAATAAAGAAAGACGTTGCAATTTGTGAGCCTGTGTGATTCGTTATTGCATTAAGAATCCTGCAGACCCGTAGAGTATGCATGCGCAAGCCGTAAGGAATCTTGCGCAATAAAGAATTTGGAGGGACTCGTTGGAGGACTAAGGTTGAAACATATCATTTAAGTTTTTAAACAGATCCAATATCATTCAGGCCCAACCCATAAAAGACACTCAGACTATATGTCACCGGTGTGTTTGGAAGCTTACACAAAGCTCGGCATAACCAACTGTTGACTGTTGAATTACCGAACTGCAAAGTTTCAGATTGCATGCATAACAGCACCTACAATGCAAATCCATAGACATGCATAACAGTGCCTATAGCGCAAATCTGTTGTCATGCATAACAACGCCTACTTCTTTACAAGGCATGCAAACAACGTCCTTTTTAAAATTAGCTAATTTTTAGTTATTATTTTTAAGTCGCTGTTTTATTTAAGTGAGTTATTTTTTCACTTGAGTACACATAAGGGAATCGAATAGTAAATCATGTGTACTTCAAGTACTCAAAAATAGTGGGACAATAATATGAAGAAGCTGGAACTAAGTTTGAAGAGGTTGAATGAATCTCTTTCATATCCTACATCCAAAGACAAACCCACATGGTATATGACAGCAAAGGATGAGTGGAAGTTATTAACTCCACGAGCTCAGGGGAGGTTGTCTTTTGATCACTTTGTTAAGCTGAGAAGAGACCACTACAGATCACTTAGACAAGAGCGCAACATGTCCCATGATTATTATGATTATTATGAGATAGAGGATAGTGAAGATGAGGATGAGTCTGGTGCTTGCACTCAGAGTGTAGAGGTGTGTTCAGATGTTAGTGCACTGAGGGTTAATGATCTCTCAGTTATGACAGAGATTGTAGAAGAGTCCCAGGATCCTATTATTGCAGATGACACCCAGGAGAATGTAGTGGACAGCTTTGAGGACTTAGTTTCACTAGTTGTTTCTTCCCATATGGAAGAGTTAGACAGTGATGCTACAGTTGTTGATACTCCGTCTGTTGATATGAGCTTTGAAGTTAATTTACAGAGTATGGATGATCATTTGTATATTGAGGTGGTTGGTGATGAGTACATTCCTGCAGTTGTTGCCGAGGAGCATGTTGTTGATGCTGATACACATGTTCAGGATTTGAGAGTATCTGATTCTATTGAGTTTGAGATACCAGTGGAGTCGAGTCTCTAGATGGATTATTCTCACACGGATGATAGTGTGGTACAGTTAGTTGTGCCGCCTTTACAGAGAGATCAGTTGGGGTGTGTGGGGGAGTATGTTGATGCTTCCACATATAATTTTTACTGCACTAAACCATTCATGGAGTATTTGTTGGATAGTGCAGGTGTTCATCTGGACTCACATAAGATGATAGAAGGTGTTCTTGTCCGAGGTACTAGTGCTATTAGCAAATTGGGTGAGGAGATTTTACGAACCCTTTCTACTATGTTACCTTACAGGGATGTTGAGGTGATGTTTGTTGAGCCGAGATTGGAGCCATCCATTGAGTCCCAGTTTGGCAATAGTGAGCCAGTAGCAGAGTTTGGGGGTTCTTACCAGCATCATACGGTGAGGTATGCTCCTTATTTTTATTTGCATCTAGAGATTAGTTTTGGTGTTAGTGACTCAGGGACCAATGATTGTCATATCCACGGTCCAGTTGGGTGTGAGTATCAGTTAGATAGGGACTTGAATTTTGACAGGGTGGATGTTTTAGTTGGCTTGAGTTCCATAGAGTGGTTTCTTCTATCGGCATCTACCGTTGGTCTTCAGATAGTTGTTTGGGTGTCGAGTGCAGTTTTTCAGTTGCTGATTTTGATACTGTTGATGCTGTTGATGTTGATGATTTATTCACATGGGTTAATTGGTGACATGATGGATGTTACACGAATTTTTCCTTGGGATCCAGGTGGATGGAGTGGTCCCTTGCTCTGACATTGCTTGGGGACAAGCAATTTTTGGAGGGGCGGATTGTCATGTCCCCTTTTTCATGGACATTGACAGATTTGATGATTAGCCTATTATACGACCTTCGTAGGCTAATAGGATGGATAGAGGGTCATAATGGAGCTTAGATTGACTTTGATTCACAGAATTTCTACATTTGGTTTTCATTCAGGTTATTTCAGACACATTGGACTTGAGCTCCTACTTTTTAGGGATATTTGACATGCAGCGGAGCGGCCTTATTTTGGTATGGTCATGTGTAGAATCACTCCCTGATTCACCTGCTTCGATCGGTTCGAGGATCTGACATGTATTGAGGAAGATATTAATATTTGATTGATTTAATCAAATATTAATTATTTAGCCTATTTTTAATTAGAAACCCTAATTCTAATTTAAGAAACCCTAATTAGGGCAAGCATATCTTTTTGAGGGTATAAGGGTTTCTCATGGAGGCCATTATTGATTATGCTATAGATTATTGATTATTGAAAATTGAAGAAATTCTTTGTGAAGACTGAGCCAAGGGTTCCAGGATTCCATTTGCAGTGGAGAACGTCAACTCTTCATTGTGTGCGATTCAGAGGCTGTGAAATATCAGCTGATCTATTGCCGATTTGAGAGATAGCTTCATACAGAAGTTATCACAGAGGTTTACAGATTTGAGAGGTAACTTCATACAAAAGTTGTCACAGAGCTTTTCACGGATTTATTTCATTATGTTTTTTATTCAGATATTGCACAGATGAAGATCTTCTCTATTAGAGCCGTCCCAGATTTGCAAAAGATCAGATTTTGAGATGATATTTGTATTCGTTTATATGCATGCCAGAGATTCATTATTGTAATCATTCTGAAGAATAATAAGAGCACTGATTTGCCAGTTAAGTGATTTACTGTGGTTTATTTATTATTTGAATTTTATCTTGCAAAATCGTATCTTATTTCATGCAAAAGTAAAATATAGTGAAACAGCCAGAAAAATATCAGGTTTCAGAATTGAAGAGAAATGGGGATATTACAGGTACTATATAATTCATAAGTATAATCTACATTTACCCCCTTTTAATCTTGTAATGAAATTGCTAGTTTAAAGGAGAAAGAATGCATAATTAAGTGTGTATAACACACTTTGCCTTTACATGAGTCCAACTTGATTGCTTTGCTAGTGACTGGCCTGCAACCAAGAACATGTTATAACATATAATTAGTGCATATAATATGAAATTCAAAGTATTCAAATTATTTAACTTGAAATAGAGTAAGGTTTAGGAGTACATCTATGTATTGATGTATTCATCTTGCCTTTTGGCAATTTGATTTGAAAGAATTATCATCATGAATAACTAAAACTAAGATTAGGAATAATATAAATATGGAATGTGAATATATATAAAGGGGGAGAGAGAGAGAGATAACATGTCCCCAAACTTGAAGAAAAGGTGGATTGCCACTTGGCATTTGAGACTAGCTCAATAAGCAACCTAATCATACTTATAACCTAGTGAGTGTGAATGAACTAAGTAAACTCATACTATCAAACTAGTGATTTTGGATGATGCAATCAAGTCCAACCTGTAAAATTGATAAGATTGGGTGAATTTATTATCTCAACCATAGTAAAAAGTGAATCAATTAATACAATATATTGGCTCAATATAGTCCATAAAATTTCAACTTGGTGGGTGATCATAGTCCATAGAAGTATTTTAAATCTAAAACTAATTTTGACTTTGTAATATTAGGTGCTCATTGCATAGTATATGCACCTTAGATATGTAACATGATGAAACTATTGATAATAATGATACCAATGTATAAAATTCTATCACAAATGTGTATTTGAGTCATATGACCGTGTGTTTTAGCCAATTCAAAAATTTGAATAAGTATGGATGGAATATTACCATATCATGCCCCCAATATATATGGAGAAATCTAAAAACTGATACAAGGTCTAATGTGGATGACATATTTTTAAAATATGCCTCCACTGCAATCTAGGTATGTTTCATACTAAGTGTAGAAAACATGTTTCCAAAACATGCCCCTATCAAATCTAAGACTGTGAACATGTGTGGAAGCCATGCCTCTACAACATGCCCCCACTGATATACCCCACCTTTGAGGTAAGGGAATTATAGAAATTAGTAGTTACCTCACCTCAAAAGGATAAAATAACCACATAACTGTGAATGAGCCATGTAACATATAAGAGAACTTGTCTAGGTAAATATATCAATAAAACACCATAATGTGATCACATCAAGGCCTAAAATACAAGATAATGATCATGAAAACATCTAGATAGTAATAGTAAAATCTCATTAAGAAATCAAGTGCACACACAAGAACACTAAAAAATAAATTGATAATCAATGGTCTAAAAAGACAATAAATAAGGGGCATGTTCAAATGTTACATAATCAAATAGACATGACTTAGTCAAATATCCACACAAAAATACTAAATATTCAAATTTCCACACAACCAACAATGACATATCAAATGTCAAAGAAGCAAACAAAAGCACAGGGATCATAAACAATAGAGAATATTCAAATGTTCAATAAACAAGGTGATAACAACATAAGACACTCAAAGAAGTGCATAAATGAAAGAATAAACAACCAATATAAACATATAATAATAGCCTATGGATCTAATGTGTTAGAAAAAAACGTCAAGTATATAGCATATCAAACACACTATAGAAGATATAAGCATGGATACCGAAATTTGTAAGTACATATTAGCTCAAACATGATAATGTAAAGTGACCATTAAATGACATAACTTAGATGTATCGTGATCAAATAAAGTGACAAAATAGGTAGACAATATAGATTTTAATGCACATGATGAATCTAGGTATGAATTTAATAAGCAAAGCACGTAATAGTGAATAAGATCAATGAACTAATAAACAAGTATTTATTGTGAGAAAACTTCAAAGAGGTAAAAAAATATACCAATGTGATATTCATATATTTGAGAAACCAAATCACCCCAATACATAAAGTCCTCTTTCTCACTTCTTCAACATCTTTCACAAAAAATTTTGTTCATGCATAATTCATGATTCACAACAATATTTTCACACATTTGTATTATATTTCACAATAGGGGTAAAACCCTATTTATAGTGAAAAGAGAAAGGATATGACCACTATAAATAATGGGTCCAACTATTGCAAGAACATTTTAAATTATTGATAATAATAAATAAATATGTTTTATTTTTAATGATAATTAAAAAATAATTTATATTTTATTATTTATTTACATGAGGTTGTTAACCCATGTTAATAAATAATAAATCATTACTATTTAATTACTTAAAATATACTAAGGGTTTTATAATTGCACCACTTAAACGTTAAAGATTATAACACTCCCCCTTAATGCTAAGTGGGGATAAATACTATAGTCACTTTAAAACGAATTATACTATGTACAAAATTGAAAGATTTAAAAACTTTCATCATGCAAAACTTCACATTTTAAAATAAAATAAATTATAATCCATAAACTACTCGAAGTAAGTTTAGACTAGTATGATTGTGAGACTATATCTCACAATTTCTCATGAATAATCTCTAAGCATATTTTGAGAATTTTATAATATAAGGACCTACATTATAAATTATGCTTTTAATTTATTACGGTATAAAATTAAAACTTCTACATAAAATTTACTTAAATTATATAACTTATACATTAAGTTTAGAATGCTTTACAATGAGAAGAATTATGGAGAAGAATAAAAAACCCATGGTTGTTAGGAAGTGACATTGTCATGCACACTCCACCTCAATGGTAACTCTGAGAGGCCCAACATTGTTTGAAACTAATAGAACTTGGTAGCACCAAGTGGTTTTATGAAGATATATACCACTTATTCATTTCTAAGACATAACTATAGATCTATATCACCATTGAAAACTTTCTCTTAGATAAAATATACATGAACTTCAATATGTTTAGTTCTTTGGTGTTGCACTGAAAATTTTACCAAATTTATACAACTTTGATTATCACAATGAACGATGGTATTGTGAAAAACATCCAAATAAAATTTTATTAATAACCTTTGTAACTACATGGATTTTTTAACAGCTTCCATAACATTATGTACTCTACTTCTATAGAAGAGATAGAAATAGTAGGTTGCTTCTTGTTGTTCAAAGTGATATCACTTACACCAAATTTAAACACATATCTAGAAATAGATTTGTGATCTATAATATCACCAATATAGTCAGTATCATAATAATCATATAATTTAGCATTATCAATGGAAGAGTAAAATAAATAAAAGTTAATTTTGTTTTGATATAACTAAGAATACATCTAACTAATTTTTAATGATCCAAATATGGATCTTAAATAAATCCATAAGCAACTTCAACATCATATGAAATATTTAGCCTAGTAATAGTTAGATAAATCAAATTACCAACAAGTTGTCTATATAAAGTAGGGTTAGTTTATTCACATGCAGATTTTGGATCAAGTTTTAAAACCAACATCAATAGGATTAGAAGTAGATTTACAATCAAGCATGTTAAACTTAACAATAAGTTTATGTGCATATTGAGACTGTGATACAATAATTAAATTTTTATCTTGAAATATAATCATTCTTAAAAAATGATACAGAATACGTAAATTAATAATTTCAAACATTTGATTTAGTTTATCTTTATATTTATGAATTAAACTAGTTATATCGTCAGTAATAAAAAATTCATCAACATATAAAATAATTAAGATTAAATGATCATTTTCAATTTTAATAAAGAAATTATTATTAAAATAATAGTTAGAGAAACCTAATTCCTTAAAAAAAAAGTAATTTTAGAATACCAAGCTTGAGGAACTTGTTTTAGACTATAAAAATATTTATTTAACTTGCATACATAATGTTCTTTATTAGGGTCAGTGAAACTTTTAGGTTGAGTCATGTAGATTTCCTCTTCTAAATCACCATTTAGAAAAGTATTATTAAAATATATTTGGTGGATAACCCTACCATTTTGGTTTGTAAAAGTTATAAGTAATCTAATAATACTCATTTTTGTTACATGGACAAAGGTTTCAACATAGTCAATCATAGGTTTTTGAGTAAAGCCACGAGTAATTTGTCTAGTTTTAAACTTGTCAATTTTACCAATTAAATTATATTTAATTTTATAAGGCCACCTATAACTGAAAATATATGTTTTTGTCAGAGGTGAGACACGATCACAAGTCTAAATTTTAATTAAGGCATTGAACTTAGTTTGCATAACAACATTCCACCTATCACCTTGAATGGTTTCCTCAAAAGATTAAGGTTTTCATTTATACATAGTCATTAAGACATGATAAGAATGTTGACTTCTAGTTAATTTATTAAAATTAGATGATTGAATTAGGGATTCCACCCATTTAGATATTTTGGTTTGAAAATGAAACTCAAGGGGTTCATTAGACTCTAAGTTATCCAAAAATGGATCGACTTCTTCTAAGACATTTATTTCTTCATGAGGAGAAACATGAGAAGCATGTTTATCAAAAAAATAATATTGAGGAGGTTCCACAGAGAGCTCGTAAAAAGATTTTTAGAGAATAAGAACATTCATATTCTCAATGATCTATCTTTTAGATGGAACATATACCTTTAAACCTTTAGTCTTACCTCCATAACCTATAAAAATGTAAGAACATGAGGTATGATCAAGCTTCTTTCTTATTACTTTAAGAACAAAGATAGAAGTAGGACTACGAAAGATCTTAAAATGAGTCACATTGAATTTATTTTTAGATTACATTTATAACGGAGTATAAATATTAAAAGTTTTAGTAGAGACTCTATTTATAATAAAAATAACAGTATTCATGGCTTCGACCCATAAAAACTTAAGATATTTACAGATTGCAACATTGTTCTAGCCATTTCTATAATCGTGCGATTTTTTCTTTCAACAATACCTTTTTTCAAGGGGAATAGGGGGTTGTTAATTTATTTTGAATACCATAACTACTGTAAAAATAATCAAACTCTTTACTAATGCATTTACCATCATTATTAGTTCTTAATCTTTTAATAAAAAAATAGATACATTTTCAACAAAAACTTTAAATTCTTTAAATTTATACATTACATCATATTTGTTTTTAATAAAATATGACTAAACCATTCTAGTTTAATCATTAATAAAAGCAATAATATACAAAGAACTATTAAGAAATACAACTTCAAGAGGTCTTACAACATCACTATGAATTAATTCTAAAGGATGAGATGAATATGTATCATGATTATTATGAAAATAGTTAGTTTGTTATTTACCATGTAAGTAACTCTCAAAAGTTTTATAATGAGAAGGTATAGAAAGAATTAAAACAACAAGATTTTGAGTGGATGTGTCATGTAAACTTTAAAAATCAATATATCCTAATATTTCATGCCATAATTGAGATTCATTCTTATTATGTGACGAAAGAAATCATGCAAAATAACGATAGAAAATATATAAACCATTCTTTTGAACCCCTTCAACAATCGGAGAACCAAATTGGTTTATAATGGACTAACTATCTTTATGTAATGTTACAATGAAATTATCATTACTAAGTTGGAACAAGATAACAAGTTATTTTTAAGCTTAAGTACATAAAAAATGTCATTAATAATAAAATTTAATTTTTTTTCCTTGCCTTGCTTAGTTGCTTCTAAAAATGAATTATCTTCTAAATAAATATTTTCAGAGATATTTTTAAAATCAAATAAAATATTAGATAAGCAAGTCATATGGTGTGATGCACCGTTATCTAAAATACACTCATTTTCATTTTAAATAAATAAAATAACATATAAAATAATAATATTTAAATTCTGATCTTGATTATTTTTCTGATTAGGGTTTTGATCCTTCTACTTGTTTTGATTAGATTTATTAGATTTGTTATTCTTAAAAGATTAATTTTTAAATCTATTTTTATTTTTATATCATGTTTCCCTTCTATGAGCAAATTTACCACACATATTACAATTTATATTAAACTTAGGTTTAAGATTCTTATTACTAGATATCTTGTTCTTATTTTTGCTTTTAATAAAAATAGGATCAGGTTTTTGTTTCATGTTGTTCCTAAAAAGAAGGTTAAGAGTGATAAGTACATGAGTGGAATTCTCTTTAGAATCAAAATTAATCATAACTTGCTCTTCTTGAATCAGGAGAGCAGACAAATTGGTGAGGTTAGGAATATCTTGCTCAGTTTGATATTTTTTGAGTTTAGAATGTAAATAAAATTATAATTTTTTTCATAAATGTTAAGTTTAATAATAAAATATGAAAGCTTATATTGAATAAGATTATAGTCACATCCATCTAACTGAGTTTCAATATTCTTTATTTTATGAAGAAAGTTAACAACCTTTTTATCACCTTTCATAGGTACAATCAACAATTCAAACATCAATTTAATAATCTTTGAGAGATGAGTTCCCTTATGAATGGATTGATGGAGTTTCCAAGCATCGCTTGGAGACACTTTATTACTAATGTATTAGAAAATCATTTTTGTTGTAACGCATTTGAAATTTTAGGGGTAACATGTCATCCATATAGGGATTTTCTATCCCAACGATAAAATTCCACAACTTTCAAGCCATGAATTCCATTTTAATGCATTTTTTTAATATATATTATAGTTAGTTTCATTAAGCATTTAAAATTTATCTAGAATAAAGTTAGGCGAAGCCATAACTTCACTTTAATAATGAAAGAAAAAAATATTTAAAATAAACCTTTTTTTAATGTGAATTTAACTTTATTTGATAGTAAAAATATGTTTTATTGTGTAAACATACAATAAGTTTTTAATTAATCCTAGACAAAATAAAAAAATTGTGAAAGATTACGAGAAAATAGGGTGTCACAAGTGTCGTAAAAAATATATCAATGAAAGAACAATTCAAAAAATAAACTTTTTAATGAGTTTTTATACTATTTTTATAAAATAAAGTAGATAATAAGTGTACATTGAATTAAGGATCTAATTAAATGTAAAGTATTACAAAAAAATTGAAATGAAAGCACTAGGTGCCAAAAGAGTCACATTCAGAACAACCACCTAGATACTACTATTTAAAAAACTTGTAAAAATTATAATAAGAGGTTTCAAAACATAAAGGTGCTAAAACCTAGGGATCTATTAGTTACATGACTATTTTTGACAAAACATTCACTAAGTAAATGTTGAAACAAGGTCAACAAGTCAACTCAGGTTTTGAACACGTGAGAAGTTGGCATGCAAACCAAAAAAGAATTTAAATTAAACTAAATTTGACCAAGTTCAAAAATAAAAAATTGATTTTGAGGATTTTGAACACACATCCTTTCAAATTACAAGCATTTAGCAAAATAATAACCTTCAACTCATCTAAAAGCTTGCTTGCGATTTAACATGCACTGAATGATATATGAACCATATTTTTTAATATTTTAATAAAAAATATATAATTATATATATATATATAGTGCATGAATTTTCAAAAATAAAAAAAATAAAAGTTTATTAAAAAATCTTTAAATAAGGTTGGGGCCCACCAACTTTGCATGAAAATTAAGAAATTAAAAAAATAGATTGTTTTTTAAATACTTTTAAAACTATATAAAATAAAACACTTACCTATAATATGCACAAGGAGAAGAATGGTGTAGAAGTAGTGTTTAGAGATGCATAACAAGATGAATAGTCCACCAAATAGTTTAAAATTTTGCCACTCTTCCTGAATTTGATTGTTAAAGGCAATTACAAGATCAAAATTTGATTTTTGATAGAAAAACTTATTTTTTCACTCCACCAAGATGTACTCTAGTCCCTGAGAGAGCTTGGAAAAAATAAATTGAAGATTCTGATACTTCATAGGTATTGTCAGGGGTTTTGATAATCAAAATAATTATCAAAACAACTTTTAAACATTATAAACCATCACTATAATTTAGATATTTTTTTGAACTTTTCATGCTCCACTTGGGTCATATAAATGCTATTAATGGCACCCAAGATGAAATAAAATTATTCAAAACTTTCTCATGTGCTCTTGAGTGGTGTTTGGATCAATATCCAAGGTTTTCAAATGATAAACTAGTCCTTCCAAAAATCAAACAAAAAATTCTTACTCATCTATGCTGTACACAGGGTTAAAATAATATATATATATATATATATATATATATATATATAATTGAATAAAATCTCAAATAATTTCAACTCAATGCAATTTACTTTCCAATTAAATCCACCCCACATTCTCTAGTACCATGATAAAATAGGTAGACAATATAGATTGGAATGCCTATTATGAATTTATGTATTAATTTAATAAGCAAATCACATAATAGTGAACATAGATCAATGAACTAGTACACAAATATTTACTGGAGAAAACCTCAAAGAAGTACAAAACCCACCAATGTGATACTCATATATTTGAGAAACCAAATCACCCCAATACATAAATTCCTGTTTCTCATTTCTTCAATAGCCTTCATGAAACTCTTTGTTTACTCATAATTTGTGATTCAAAATAATATTTTCACACGCTCATGTTATCTTTCATAATAGGGATAAAACCCTACTTATAGGGAAAAGAGAAGGGATGTAACTATTATAAATAATGGGTCCAACCATCTTGAGAAAAATTTAAATTATAGATAATAATAAATAAATATGTTTTATTTTTACTGATAATTAATAAATAATTTATGTTTTATTATTTATTACATAAAGTTGTTAACATGTGTTAATAAATAATAAATCATTATTATTTAATTACTTAAAATGTACTAAGGGTCTTATAATTTCACCACTTAGGCATTAAATATTCTAACAAGAGGTGAATGCCCCAACATCCTAGTGATGTGAGAAGAAGAAAGTTCCAACATCCATAAGTGCATAGATAATGTATATGTGTATGCCTATATCACACTAAAATAGAAGTGTGAAACATATGTGTATATAGAATTAATTGATATGTTACCCATGGACATGAAAATAACACATATATGCCAATGAGCCAATAGAATATGTAGACGCCAAAAATATTTTTTGATTTTTGATTTTTTTTGATATTTTTGGAATATTTAAAACCAAAAAGACTATCTAATGATTTCATATAATGGATGCTCATAAGTATATCATCTTTGTGAATCTAGAATATCATAATATGAATACTTTTTGATCTCATTCTCATCATCATGATTTGGTTGCTTGGAAAGATATAAAGCCATAGAAAGTTCTTCTCAGCTTGTTTGTTTTATCGGATCAAGATTACAATCATGTGGTATGTAAATTAACCTTCCTTTATAGGAAAAATAAAGGCCTTATTGACTTTGATATATTTTAGCTTCCATTTCATATAACCAAAATCTTTCCAATGTAAAGGAATCTAATGAAGTATGGGGTAAGTGTTGTAGTCTAAAATTGCACCCTTGTGGGAGAGTTTTTTAGGCTCTCTTACTTCCAACTACAATATTGGAATAACCTCAGGATGTGGGTATCTTTTAATGAGGTTGAACCTCTGGAGAAGTCCACCTTCCTCTTGGTAGATCACCTAAATTAATGTTTCTACTTGAAAAGAGGTAGAGAGGGGGTATAGGGTAACTAAGATGGCTAAATAGGTGATACATCAAATTCAGACCTGAAACTAACTTGAAAACACCATAAAATAGGCAAGAAAGAAGGATAATGGATATGGAAAAACACTTCACAAGGCCATCATGCACAAGCTTGCTAAGCACAATTTAGAGGAAAGAGAGGCAAAAATTAATCTTTATTGTTTCAAAAAGTCTTTTTTACAAATTTTGATAGGGTTTATCCTTTTCAAATGAGGATATGTTTTTTTTTTATGGGGGAGCAAATAGAGATATATGAAAAAAGGCAAAGAAAAAAGAGAAGAGGCAAGCAAACATAATTCAATAAATGAAATCCAACCACCCTCCATGAATTCTCACCCACATTTGGGTTAATTAGAACTAATTCTTCTTCAACAAATTAACCACCATTAGCTCAAAAAATCTTCAAGCCCTCTCATTGGTTGAGAAACACACCAGAAGATAAGAACTTGTTATGGATGATGATGCCATGATCCACTAAAGAACAGTCTAAGAGTGTATTTAATGCTCGAGCTACTTTTTCTAATCACCTGATCTTCATTTTTCACTTCCACACGATCATTCACTTGTCTTGGATGTATAAAGACAAAATCCCCATAAATTTGAATCTAGACTGAGTCATGCTACCTCTAAGTTGAGTGGCTATTTGTCAGAGATGATGCCCATTTTGAAGGACGAGAGCCTCTCCATTAATTGCATATACTAGCTCCTACTTTGAAACTTGGGCCAAATATTTTCTATAAATGGAAAACCAATCTAAGGACATTGGTTTTATTGTATCCATTTATGTCAATATAAGTCTATAGATTATGTAGCTTCTTTTGATCTTTCTAAATGCCAATGACTACTTTTAGGGTTTCAAATTTTGATGTTCATGGGCCCATCATCAATTCCTTTAGATAATTTATTTTGGCCATTTTTTTTGGACATTTTGGCTTCCGAAGGAAATCCTTTGGCATTTTTAAAATGGAATTTATTCCTTCGTTTGGTATTCCTTTGGGCCCCATTTTTCAAATCTTATTCCTTCAAACAAATTTATTTGAGTTTTGTTAAGTGTCTTTATGAAAGGAAAGTACCCTTCAAAACTTTTAAAAATTCCCCTTCAGACAATTTTGCTTTGATCACTTTTTTGAAAGAAAAGGTCTTCAAAACTTTTGTAATTGTCCATTTCCTTTGTAGATAACCTTCAAAATGTTTCATAATGTAACACTTAGACATGAAAATGACCCTTTAGAATGCTTGAAAATGCCCTTCAGAAGAATTGAAAATGCCCTTTTGCTTTGATAAAGTGACCTCCTAAAAGGAAAGTGGACCATTCGACAATCTTGAAAATGTATTTTTGAAAGGAAAAGTACCCTTCATATTTTTTATTTGGTTCACTTTGCCTTGAATAGCCCTTCAAAAATTTTTTAAGTGCCCATCAGAAGAATTATTTCATAAAAAATGTCTAAAATAATACCTGACATAGTCAAATGAAGTAACTTGCCATTCAAAACTTTCTTTTGGGTAAAATGTTTGAAGAAATTCCAACACTTATCCTGAACAAAACTTTGAAAGAAAATACTTAGTGAAAAAGAGTCTTGAAATAAATGAACCTTTTCACTTCTACTTCTTTTGGTCCTCCACTTCTTAATCATGTCCATCTCTTTAAACCAATCATAATTTTAGTATGTGGGCCAAAAATTGGCCAATATTTTTGGTGACTCATAAGGAAGCGTGCATGTTATGCTTGAGAAACCAACTCATTTGCCTCATCTAATCCATTGAGCATAGAGTCACTATTTTTTTTGATGAGGCTAAACCTATATAGAAACCTCCTCTTAAAGTAACAAGGATAACAAGAATAAAACAACCACTGTACCCAAGGCACTTAGGGAAAGGAAACACACAACTGAAAAGATGTGCAGAAGGCACTTAGAAAAAAACATGAAAAAATATACAAAATATACAATATATAAAATAGCTACAAAATCTTCTAAGAGAAAAGCTTTAGATGAATCCCATTGACTAGGATGGGTAGTACCTCTCCATATTGTTAGGCTAGCTAAAAAGCATTATGTTATTTACATCCATGGATTAAATAAGGACAACTCCACAAGCTATCAAATTTGGTATGATTGTTTGTCTTGGCCCTATTTGAATCCCACTTGAAGATTAGGTCCCCTTCCTTGAAGTCCCTTGTTATAGATCTCTTGTTAAAGGATTTCTTGACTTGAGCTTGATGTGACTCTAGTGTTTTCATTACAAGGTCCCTCATTTCTTCAAGCTCCATGAGTTCTACCAGTCTCACATGCATAGGCTCATCTTCTATCAACTCCAGTTGATGGGCTAGTTATAATGTAGGTAGCTCAAGAGAAATGGGTTGCTTGGCCTCCCTTCCATATACTAGGACATATGGAGAATTTTCAATGGTAGCTTTATGAGTCACCCTGTCATTCCATAAAGCTATCTTTATTTTGGTGTGTCATGTCTTCTAATTATCTTCCATAGTTCTCCTAATGATTGTTAATTTTTTTTATTTATGGACTCAACCAATCCATTTTCTTGAAGATAATAGTTGGAAGAGGTGCTGAGGTAGATGCCCATCTTAAGAGCCCATTCCCTCATTTTTATATTGAAGAATGCTAATGCATTATCAGAAATGATAGTGGATGGAATGCCAAACCTAGTCACAATACTATCATAGAAGTCTCAGACTGCACCTTCAATAACTTCTTTCAATGCAATGGATTACACCCACCTTGTAAAGTAGTCAGTTTTAGTAAGCACCCATCTATGCCCTACACTTGATGGAGGGTTGATCATTCCTATGAAATCTAGCCCCCATTGCATGAAGGGCTGCTCTACCTGAATTGGGTTGAGAGGAAGGGATGCCAATCTTTACTTCCCCATAAATAAAGTACACCTTTGACACTTCCTTACCCATGCATACACATCCTTAAAGAGGTTGGGCCAGTAATAGATAGACTTCATTATCTTTACTACTGTAATCCTTGGAGAAAAATAGCCTCCTACAAGCCCATCATGGAATTGCTCCAAAAGCTTGGTCACTTGGTCATGATCTATACACCTAAATAAAACTCCATTTAGGTATCTTATAAATAAAACCCCATCAACCAATACATAAGGTATGGATTGAAGTTTAAAATACCTTCTTTTTTCCCTATCCATACCTTGTGGGCAATCACTTGTTATCAAGAAACGTGTCATATCTAGAGTCAACTAGTGTGAGGTAGAGGTGCATCTATTTATGAGTTATCTTATGTTACCAAGATAACCTCTTTATCTTCATAAAGGTCATCAACCATATGTTCACACAAACCTTTACATCTTACTAGCTTAGTGACCTTGATCTCCACATCATACTCCATGACCCTGGTAATCTAACAAGCCCTCTTTTCATTCAAGTCTTTGTTAAGAAGGAAGTCTCTCACTCCAGCATGAGACACCATAAGATAGATTTTTCTATTGGATAACATTGGCCTAAATTTTTTAAGGCTTCTCACTACTGTAAGGACATGTTTTTCTATAAAAGTATACCTCACCTCATACCCCTCAAGCCCTTGACTAAAAAATACTATTGGCTGCTCAAGCCCTTCACCATTCTTTTACATCAGTATAGCTAATATATTGCCAATATTATTGAAGTCATACAATATGAAATCTCTTGAGAGATTAGGATTCATGAGTGTGGGTGCTTGGGCAATGGCTTGTTTGATAGCCTCAAATGCTGATTTAACTTCATTTAACCAAGTGAACACTTGGTTCTTATTCAACATAGCAGTGATGGGTTTGACCAAGTTTACAAAACCAGGTATAAACCTTCTCACAAAGTTTATTTTCCCAAGGAAACCTTAGAGTCCCTTCTTATGCTTGGGTAAAGATAAGGCCAAGATGGCACTTATTCTATTAGGATCAATAGATAATCCTTGTTTTGAGATAATATGACCCAAGAGTTTACCCTCATACACAACACACACTTCTTGGGATTCAAAGAGATCCCATACTCTTTTCATCTCTAAAAGATCAACCTTAGGTGGTCCATGTGTTCATTGGCATCCTTGGAAAAAACTATGATGTCATCCAAGTAGACAAACACCATTTGATTTAGTAGCCCTTGGACAACCATGTCCATGGCTCTTTGGAAAGTTACCCTAGCATTTGATAATCCAAAATGAATTTTTTGGTATGCAGATGTGCCCCATTTGGTAGTGAAGGTAGTATTGTACTGATATTCTTTCTTTAGTAATACTTGGTTGTAACTTGAATATCCATCCAAAAGAGAAAAATGTTTTGAACCTACAACTATTTGATGAAGTTGCTCCATGGATGGTAGAAGGTAATAGTACTTTAAGGAGACCTTGTTTAGATCTCTAAAGTTGACACAGAGCCTAATCTCCCCACTTTTTTTCCTTACAAGCACTAAATTGGTTATCCATGATGAGTGCTTGATGGGAAAGATGATCTTAGATTCAATTAACTTGGTCAGCTCTCTCTTCATAAGCTCTTCTATTTTGGGGTTAATGAGCCTTTATTTTTGCATCACAAGCTTAACATTAGCCTGTAGTTCTATAGTATGCTGGGCTAAATTTGGATCAAAACCTTTCAGGTCACTATATTCCCAAGCATAGATATTTAAATATTCATTACAAAGTTCAATGAAAGCATGCCTTTTTGCCTCATTGCTTACCTTCCGAAACTTGGGGAGTTTGTCTTTTAAAATAAGGACTCTTTCATAGTTTTCCTCATCAGTTGACATCACTACCTTGTCTTTCCTCATATGGTCTCCCTCATGGAAAATACTTTTAAGGGTGACAATACCTTTAGGATGTTTTTCAGACTTTAGTTAAATAAGTTGATCTTCATACTAGTGTTGAAATTTACCTAAGTTCATTAAGGAAAATTTTACTTCCTGCTACAAGAAATAAATAATTTTTTTGTCATTTTTGAAGACCTACTAGTGGGCTTCATTATCTAGTACTGATGGTCTCACCACCACCTTGACATGTGGCTAAACCTTGGCCTCTTTTAGCTTACTTGGAATATCAAACTGGGATCCCATAGCTACCAACCTATCAGCATGCTGATTCTGGTCCCTTGGCATAGCTTGAATGTTAAAGGCTATGAAATCTTCAATTAGGTCCCATACTCTATTTTTTTAGGACCTCATCAAAAGATTCTTTGTAATGTTTAGGCCCCTAACTTGGTTCACTATAAGCTCACTGTCTCCATATGCTTGCAATCTTTTGATTCCTCTCTTATTAGCCCATCAGAGGCCATGGATTAGGCCTTCATATTATTCTACATTAGAGGAGCAACTGAAATAGATCCTATAATAAGAGAAATGCTTCTCATCTGAAGGGGAAACTAGCATTGTCCTTGCACCTACTCCTTTTTTTCTCCTTGAACCATCAAAGAACAACTTCCACATACCATTGAGATCTTTTTTAGGTCTAATGAGGGAAGGCATGGGTTGATTTTCTTCATGTAGCAAATAGACACCCATGTCTCTTTCTTCAACACCTTATAAAGGGCTGAGAAATTTATTATCCCCCCATAACTCATCCAAGAATAAGTCTAGAATCTCTTCAAGATAAGTATTCAGTTCTTGACCAATTGTAAATTCATCCTCATCAAGGATAGTACAATTGAGGTTTATGCTATTTGGTTGATGGTGTTTAATGTGAAATTATGCCATGGGCTCGGCCTTAATTGATACTTTAGTCCCATACCTTGTTCTAAAAGCCATGTAAGACCAATCTACTGCTAGATAACCCCCAATTTTGGTTGTGCATTCTCTAAAGAGGCATAACACAAAGTGAGGAGTTACATCAAGGATCAACACATCTTCAGCCACTAAAACACTAGGATAAGTATATAGGGTCAAGTTGAGACCTTTGACAATACTAGATAGCTTTGTGGAAGAACTATCAAGCTATAGAACTCGCTTAATATGTGCCTCATATTTGAGGTTCAACTGATCAGCTATAGACTTCAACATTACAGAAGTGCTAGCTCTACTATCTACCAAGTAATTATGCACCAAGGAATCACCAATGATTAATGAAATGTAGAATGGAGGAGGTTTGACCACTTTACTTCATCCTTCTCCTATAAGACCTTGGGTTGCATTAGTGAGGACCTCAGTTTCTTTGTTTGGTTATCTACCTGTAGTTGTTGTAACACCTATCTTGGACAAACCTTCTTAAAGGATATCCACCTGACTGGGCATGGAAAGCATGTACCACATTAACACACTCATATTGGACTTTTTCATTTGTTCAACAATGTTGATTGGTGGACCACCAACCATTGATTGAGCTTTGGGAGCCACTACTATTATTTGTTAAATTTATGTGTTTTGTGGGTCAAAACCTTTCTCTTGATTTATATTTTTAGGAGGTGTCAGGACCTTTGGGGTGATAGCAAACTCATTAGGCTTAGACAATAATAGAGTGATAATAGGGGGATGTTTGACCACCTCTTGATTACCATGTATATTCCATCTTTTTAACCTTATATTAGATGCCACTAGAATGTATGCTTGGTTAGAACTACCCTAATAATTAAGTGCATAACACTCTTCTTAGTCACTGATGATCATTATAGCATCTAGCTAGTTTGGTACTTGATCAAATCCTTGGTTTTGTGGAGACTATCTTGATTTTGTCATCATGGGGATCTCTATGTTTTGAGCCATTAAGGCTTTATTGTATCCATAAGCAACAACCTACTGCCATTGGTCATTGAAAGCCTAGTTAAAACCACTAGTTGGGATAATGGACTACCCAAAATATTGATCCCAAGGTATGGCTCCTTTAGCCTCTTGAGCCATATTATTTTGAATAGGAACCAATGAGTTAGAAGAGCTTGTAGCATTTGGGTTATAACTACTTTGCTTATTTTAGCTTGGTTATCCTTACCCTTGTTCATGGTTCTGGTTTTGGAAATTTCCCTTGAAGGGTGGTCTATTTGATTGATAAGATTGCTGTTGAGGCTGATATGGAGTTTGATAAGGTTTATTGAACTGAGCTTACAACCTCTTCACATTTACCACATCATTTCCCAAGGATTGGAGCATGCTCTTAATTTTTAGGTAGTTTTTCTACTCTTGGGAATTACTTGATCTGCTAGTGAAGGCCTTTTCCTATTTAGGTGAAGGTATAACAACAATTATTAGAGTTGGTTGAATAACATCAGGTGGGGGAATAACCATAGGAGATGGTCTAATTTTAGGAAAAAGAGGCATTAGGGGTCTAGGAGTAAGCTTGACAGCTTGAACTAGGTAATTTTATGCTTTAATAACCACCTCATAAGCATCTAACAATATGTCCCCTCCCATGGATTGGATCATTATGGGGATATCACTATTTAGAGCCTTCAAGTAATATAGGAATGCAAAGTTAGGGGATGGTCTAATAGAGGCTAGAATTTTATCCTAAGCTTTTTGTAATCTTGTGTTGAAGTCTTGCATGACTTCATGGGGGGCTCTCTTGATGTGATAAGCTATTCTTCTAGTGACAAATGGTCACTCTTGTCTGCAAATCTTTTACATAAGGCCTCTCTTAGATGATTCCATGATTGAATATAATTAAGAGCTAAGCCTCTATACCAATATAAAGCTTTTCGCTTAAGGGATAAAACTAATAGTCTGATAGCTATATTTTCTACAATGACATTATGGATATTGTAAAAATTAGCTATCTCATTGATGTGTTCAGCAGGGGTTATGGCTTGGTCTCTTGTAACATATGGGATGCTTTTGAGAGCTACTACTGGTATAGGATCATATTGTGGTAGATTCAAAGGACTTTAGCCATTGAAGCCTATAAAAACTCTTTGGGGAATCATGGTAATAAAAGGGGCTAAAAAAAGTCTTCTTGCATTGGTATACCTTATGACTGATTTAGGAAAATGGTTTCCTACATATGGGTGAGTATAGGTGAACCTTAACCTTCTTCCTGAGTTTAAAGGTAATTCAACAAACTCAAAAGGAATACCTCTAGAAGCTGATCTTGTACTCACTTTTGGCATGAAAATAGTTACTGTTCTACCACCAGATTGTTGAGTGTTCTTCAAAGTTGGTAGATACTGAAAGATGAAAGCTATAACCGTTACAAATTGATCAAACTAGCATCAAACTTGACCAATCTTCCTTGAAAATGGTCCCACCAAGTGTGCTAGAAACTATTGTAGTCTATAATTGTACCCTTGTGGGAGAGTTTTTTAGGCTCTGTCACTCCCAACTATAATATTGGAGCAACCTCAAGCTGTGGGTATTCTGTAGTGAGGTTGAACCTCTGGAGAAGATTGGCTTCCTCTTGGTAGATCACCTAAACTAATGTTTCTACTTAGAAAAGAGGTAAAGAAGGGGTATAGGGTAACTAAGAGAGATAATTGTGTGATACACCAAATTTATTGAAACTCACATAAGCATGAAATAAATATTAATTTATCATAAGATAATTCTTACTCACATAATCTCACAAACTAGTTAATTTGCACAAGTGTTTCATAAACTAGGCTCACCAAATAATACATGAAGCAAAGAGGAATTTCAAAATCCATACCAAGCATCCATTAATGGTAGAAAGAGATCAAATTTAGACCTAAAGATAACTTTAAAACACCAAAAAATAGGCAAGAAAGAAGGATAATGGACATGGAAGAACACTTCTTCACAAGGACATCATGCACAAGCTTGCTAAGCACAATTTAGAGGCAAGAGATAGGTAAAAATTGATCTTTATTGCTTCAAAATGTCTTTCTTACAAATTTTGATAGGGTTTCTCCTTATCAAATGAGGATATCTTTTTTTTATGGGGGATTAAATAGAGATATATGAAAAAAGGGGAAGAGAAAAGAGAAGAAGCAAGCAAACAAAATTCAATAAATGATATCCAACCACCCTCCATGAATTCTCACCCACATTTGGGTTAATTAGAACTAATCCTTGTTTAAAAAATTAACCACCATTAGCTCTAATAGTCTTCAAGCCCTCCCATTGGTTTAGAAACACACTAGAAGATAAGAACTTGTTGAGGATGATGATGTCATGATCCACTAAAAAAGAAAAGTCTATGAATGTATTTAATGCTCGAGATACCTTTTCTAATCACCTGATCTTCATCTTTCACTTCCACACCATCCTTCACTTATATTTCATGTATAAGGAAAAAATATCCATAACTTTGAATCTGAACTGAGTCATGTTGCTTTTGAGTTGAACAGCTATTTGTTGGAGATGATGGCCATGTCGAATGATGAGAGCCTCTCCATTAATTACATATACCAACTCCTGCTTTGAAATATGGGCTAAATCTTTTCTATAGGTGGAAAAACAATCTAAAGACATTAGTTTTCCTGTATCCATTTATGTCGATACAAGTATATAGATTGTGTAGCTTCTTTTGATCGTTAAAATGCCAACGACTACTTGCAAGGGTTTAAATTTTGACGTTTATGGGCCCATCATCAATTCCTTCAGACAACTTGTTTCGGCTATTTTCTTCAAACATTTTGGCTTCCAAAGAAATTCCTTTGGCATTTTGGAAATGGACTTTATTCCTTTGGCCTCTATTCTTTCGAGCCTCCTTTTTTTGATCTGATTCCTTCAGATAAATTTCTTTGGGTTTTATTAAGTGTCATTTTAGAAGGGAAAGTACCCTTCGTAACTTTTAAAAATTCCCCTTTAGATGATTTTGATTTGATCACTTTCCTAAAAGAAAAGGTCTTCAAGACTTTTTCAAAGGTCCTTTCCTTTGTAGATACCCTTTAGAATGCTACATAATGTAACACTTTGGCATGGAAATGACCCTTCAAAAGAATTGAACATGCCCTTTGGCTTTGATAAAGTGACCTCCCAAAAGAAAAGTGGACTATTTGGCAATATTTAAAATGCCTTTTCCAAAAGGAAAAGTACCATTCGGCTGTTTTGTTTGGTTCACTTTGCCTTGAATAGTCTTTCAAAATTTTTGTAAGTGCCCTTCGAAAGAATTATTTTAGACAAAATGTCTGAAACAATTGCTGACACTTAGTCAAATGAAGTAACTTTCTATTTAGAACTTTATTTTGGGTAAAATGTCTGAATAAATTCTAACACTTATCCTGAACAAAACTCTAAAAAAAATACTTAGTGAAAAATAGTCTCGAAAGAAATGAATCTTTGTACTTCTACTTCTTCTGGTCTTCCACTTCTTCTTGATCATGTCCATCTCTTTAAACCAGTCAAAATTTTGGTATGTGGGCCAAAAATTAGCCAATAGTAAGATCCATACTTTTATAAGGAGAACATGAGGCCCATAAGTAATAGGAATGATAGAGAAACCTAATGAATATTTTCATTGCCCCTTATTGCAAAGATCATTGGCATGGTACCCAAGTTGTGAAAAACATCTTCCACTACAATAGTTTTCTTATTCCATAGTATCAACGTGGTTATGCCAAAAGTAAGCACCACCCATGAATAAGGGAATTGTTAAATCCTGGTGACATGGATGCTTTTTGGTTTGTTGAAGTTGAGCATTTTACATAGGATGTGGGCCTTGAATTGGCCCCACATTAAGTAACTTTTGCAAACCAATCATATAAAGATTAAGAACACCACATTTTTGTTCATAATTCTCCTTCAGTAATTTATCTCCCTCCTTTGTGTGAGGAATAAAATGTTGGTATTTTGAGAGAGATATGTTAAGCTCATTTAGATGAGTAATTAAGAATTAAGCATATCTATGCAAATCACTATACAAATGGGTAAATGACTCATATTATTTATTTAATTATATTTCCTTTAATTTGGAAATAATAGCTCTACTAAAAATGAATTTCAATTCCAAATCTGAGGGTCTAAATGCTAACTCATATAGTCTACTCTTGAATCAAGTGTATAAACTTGAAAGGATTCATCATCAACAAGCATGGCCAATAAGGTCCCGTCATGTATGAATTTTATGCATCAGTGAAGTGTAGATGAGATAGATTCCATTAAATTTATCCAAGGTTTACCCAAAATTAAATTATAATATAATGATTGAGAAATTACCTGAAAAGTAGTTGAAACCATTTTTGGTCTCAATGTCACATCCAATATGATTTGACTAACTAAAGGGCTATGTGAATTATCAAACCTTTTTACATGAATAACCATTTTTTTAATAATATTTGTGGTGGTAATACCCATGGTGGTTGGGAAGTTTATGATACACATATTTATGTCTGATCCATTATCAATGAGCACCTTTTTGATGCCCTTATTTTGCTTGGTCACTTGTATGAACAAAGACAAATCTTGGTCAATAATATCTTTAGATGGTAAATCTGTTGGATCAAAGGTAATGCGATTTAAATTATTCTTGAAATATTTCATGATGTACACAAAATTATTGGGTTTTATTATTAATTGGAACTTAGGTCTCATATAATGCCTCATATAGGATATCCTTGTAAACAACATATTATTTTAGGAGCTCAATGATTGAAAACTTAGCATATGTATTGCTCAATTGGCCAACAAGGTTACATCCCTTAGATTTTATCACAAGATTAGGCTTTAAAGGCACCTATTATATATTAATAGGTGGTGGATTAGGTTGAGAAACCTTACTTCTTAGAGTAGTAATGACATGGACTAGAAAATCCAATATAAGTCATGAGTGAATAATGGGTGCCATATGGTAGCTATCATTCTAATAATATTTAGGTAGAACAAATGGTTGAGAGCATGCATATTGGCATTTAGATACCAAATCTACAATATTAAAAAAAGAATTATGAATAAATATCAAGTGTTGTCTCTATGTTAAAACTGTCTCATGATGTTTACAAATTTGCTTAATAGATTTTACATGGTAGGTGATACAATAAAATGCAAAAACTATTACAAATCAAACCCAAAATGGGTGATAGATGTATCCATATTGCACATATTTTATAGCAATTAGGGATTAGAAACATAAAATATCAAAAATCCCTAATTGACCTAAGGTTTATATCTCAAATATTGGGTTCACCAAATGTTTAACCCTAATTTGGATATGGATCCTACTATGGGGTAGATAGGGTTAAAAATATAGAAATGAATAAGCACAAGGGTGATAAATAGATCTACAGTAGGCCAATTAATTGTAAAACTTATATATAATATATACTAAATTTATTATGCTAAAATATATTAAAAATGGAAATTAAAACTATGCTAGATATTGCAATGACAAAGAAATAAGATACTTAACTAGTTATGATGCTATTATAAATTTGGATTTAGAACAGGGAGGAAGCACACTAGAGGAATATTCTAGAATAGTCACCAATTTATATATTAAGTGTGTTTGTAGCTATGGACACTTACATCATCCTAGGATGGTTGTGTTGATGTTAGTGTTTAGATCAGACATAGGTGTCTAGTACAAACTAGCTACCACCTAGTTGCTTTTAGGTTCATCATTGCCTTCACTCTGGTGTATTCAAATCTAGGTCATGGACTGTCACTCTTTATCAAATGATAAATCCCTATCTCTTTATCTTCATATTGGCTATGATAAAAATGGGTTAGTGGATACATGGCATTGAGTTTCCCCAAAGACCCATCTATTAATGAGAAATGTCTACATAGCCAATTCTCTGAAGAGGGCCTCAAACTTATGTAGGTATCCCATACATGTTGGATTGTGTGTGAATAATTAAAGGTGTGATAAGCAAGTAAAAACTTGACCTAGCTTGTAACTTGGAAAATATAGCTCTTGGGATGATCCTTTAGTACTTCAGACCTATAGATGTGATGTACCTATGAATGATATGGAAATAGGATAAAATAAGGAAGCTTTGCTCACCTGAGTGCTATTTTATATGAATGCTAGGACTGTGCTAGGTGAAGAATGAATGAGGGTTGATCTTATATTTATACCAATCCTCTTGGAGAATATCTCTGATTAAATCACTTAGTTTTACCTTTGGGTTACATTTCATTTATAAATTAGATGACTTTAATGCACTTGACACTTGCATCGACATAGGTGTCTGACTGAGAAGTAAGTGTCTACAGAGTAGGAAAATAGGTATAGCCTTTGAACTTGAATAGGCATAATATAAGGATGTTTCAAACATTTTGGGAAATATAGAATCCCTAAGTCATGAACATAAGATTAGTTAGACTAAGAGATAGGCCAAGGGGCATAAGAGAGAGCAGATGTGAGACTTGCAAAAGTAGGAAAGGTCTATGACTATTAATAATAGAAAAAATATGAGATTTCCAAGTGTATAAGATTGAGGGTTATATAATTCATAAATATCATCTACGTCAGCCTTCCTAAAAGTCTTAATGACTAAGCATCCTATGCAAGGGATTTTTTTATAATTTTATATTAGAAAAAATAAACCCCAATTAATAACATTGATTCCAATTAATTGATCTTAATTATAATTAAGTTTAGATGCATCTAAACATGCCTTATATTAAGAGAGATATGAAAAATGCTAAGGAAATTGTGTTATGTTTCCAAAACATAACCAACTTACATAGGTGATATTTAAGGTATCCTAAATGAAACTCATGTGAGGATTAACCCAATAACTAATTATCAAAAAGATGCAAAAGCACAAGGAAAGGTTACATATAAACCCATTTAGGTCAAGGATAAGGGTTGGTCTAAGTACAAGGGGAAACACATCCAAGCTATATCCAAGACAATAAACATCATAAATCAAAATTATTTACACAACCATTAATACATAATAATCATGAGATACAGGGATCCAATTTAAAACATGAACAAGAATAATTTTTTTAATTCCATACAAAACCCTAGAAATAACAAGAAGGGTTGTTGCACAATGGGGGTGGTGTTACATCCCCCTCTTCTTATAAAATCATTATCCCTGATGTGACACAAGGTGTTACACATTTCAAAAGTTAGCAACAAGGTGGAATTCTAAAGATATATCTAGATGTTAACCAACAATATGTTGACCATATTATTAAAATAAGAAAAATCATGTTTGAAAAAGAAAAACAAATTTTATTTGAAACCACAAAAAGTCATTTATAACTATAATAATTCATTCACTTTGCTTATTCACTAAATTTATCAATATTTTCATCCTTATTATCATTTTAATAGAGAAGGGTTGAGTCAATATTCATGATTTTAGGAAAATAAGTACTTCAATAAAGGTTTTATGAACAAAATTATTTATAAAAAATCACAATTCTTAAAAAAATTCATAGCAACAAACCATTTTCATATAATTTCCCATGAGCAATTCAATTATTTTTCAAGCTCAAGCAAGGATTTACACCTTAATGCAGAACCATATCTGTCATAACTACCTAAATTTTCACCACTTTTAAGCATTCAAGATTCAATGCAAGGTTAAAAGCTTCACAAGGTAATTCATTTAATTATGAACAATATTCACTTTTAATAAGGTGTCAAATTCCAACTAAAGTTTGATCCAAAGTAGTGCCAAGATGTGACCATTTTATCCAAAATCATTAATTAATGGAACACTCTTTATTTTTAGTTTAGTGTCATGAAATAGATTTTTACTTCCTTACATATTTACCAATAGAGAATTTATTTTTAAAAACCCATAGCCAATAATGGTACTATCCAAATTATACCTCAACTATAATGAAACTTCTTGATATATAAGTGTGATGACAAGTCCAAAACATTATGAGGATGAAAAATAAAACATAAGTATCATACTATAAGCAATCATTAACATAAAAACATTTCATCAACTCTGAGCACAATCATATTACTCATTTTTATAACCCATCAATATTTATAGTAAAGTACATAATATTAAGCTTTTGTAAAATGATAACCATCCTTGCAACCAATGCTACACAATAAGGGGTTAGCATAATACAATGGAAGGAGGAGAGTCACAAGTGAATAAGTAAAAAATCACACCACTCAAACATGGCCATAACACAACAAGGTTTGCATCTAATAAACCAATACTATATTTAAGTGTCTAATAGGCTCACCTTAAACAACACAACTTTAAGATTTAGAGGCTTGAAAAACTCATATTACTTAGGGGCCGAAGGATCCCACCCTAACTAAGATCTTATGAATCTCACCCTAAAACCAAAAGGAAAAGAGGAGGAACACAACATGATAATATGAATCAAAACAATTGGTATCAATGTAACATCTCCATATAAGCACAAGAGCCAAACATCCATCAAACTAGCCTCCCAATAAATCTTAACACACATCTTGTCTCCCAAAAAACACTAACCAAGAAACCAATACTATGTTTAAGGGTCTAATAGGATCACCTTAAACAACACAACTCCAAGATTTAGAGGCTTGAAAATATCATCTTAGTTAGGGGCCCAAGGATTCCACCCTAACTAAGAGCCTAGGAATCTCACCCTAAAACCAAAAGGGAAGGAGGAGGAACACAACATGATAATATGATACAAAACAATTGGTATCAACGTAACATCTCCATATAATCACAAGAGCCAAACATCCATCAAACTAGCCTCCGAATAAATCTTAACATACATCTTGCCTCCCAAAAAACACTAACCAACCAACAATACTCTAACAAGCACAATGCCAAACCACCATCATAATACCTCCAATAGAATCACCTAGTCACCACTGCCAAAACACAACTTAATGACTCTTATAGAGATTAAGATAAATATGAATTAGATATCACTTTTACTGTTGAAAAATCAAGTTTATGAGCCACAACACTAATGGGAAAAATGTTTGGCAAGTACATCATAAACTAAAGGGTTGAGTAGTATATCATGTGAAGTGATTTTAAGATTTCGAGTTTTTAGATTTTTTACAAAGTAATTGGAGTTTTTATTGCATAGCCCATATGGTTTTATGGGGGTGTTGAGGCCAACATACCCCCATTTTTTGAAAATTAGGACCGTTGAGAAACCCTAAAAATTAAACATGAAAATATGGCATGCTAAGGTCATCTGTAGAATTTAAAGATTATCCACTTTGTCAAAACCAAGATTGCTTAGTTATGTTTCACTTTAATTTTCCTAACATTGATAATAAATGGTATTTATGGCTTTTAGTTATAGGTTCTATGGTGTTTTCTCCTAATAAATTCATGTTTCCAAAACCTTAGCAAAACCCTTAGTTTAAATTTGAATACTGGCAGGAACCAAATTAGTAGGAATCATTTAAAACCTAATTTGGACTTAAGCATAAATTTCATATCTTAAGCTTAGTCATGTTTTTTAACATGACTAAATCTTAACCTAAAAAATTCTTGGTCCCTTTTATTATTTTCCCCTTTTAAGTTCCTATCTAGGACCAATATTCATTTTATAAGGTCCTTATAATATTTCCTAGCTTGGTCCCTTTGATTTATACCTTAGCCTAACATTTTAATCCTAAGGTCCCAATGTATTTATTAATACAATTAGGACCTTAGTCTTAACACCTTATTGTAAGTCCTCAAGTCCCGAGTCCTAACTTAACTTTCTTGCTTCTCGACAGATCCAATGATCCTCACTTTATCATGGCATTTGATTCAATGATGTGAAGGCCCTGACAAAGCTGTGCCCTTAGCCTTGATCCAATGGTTATCACTTCATTATGAAGACCCAATAGAACGAAGTGAATCATAGTTGAAAAGTTAAAATATTAAAAAATCCCCAAAGGATCGACATGTGACACTCTTACATTTTAGGATTAAAAGAAATAATCAATCATGAGCAAGCTCACAGATCACGATCCTGTGGCTCTCTCTTAGTCGTAGATCTTGATCCAATAGAGAAAATTAAGTCTAAGATCTTGAGAAACCCGAAAGAGATGCCAAGTATCACTCTCACATTGGGTCACAATAATTTTATGAACTTCAATTTGATGTTTGTGCGACCATCATTTGATGTCTGTGAGAACATATTTGGTGTTTGCACGACCGTCAACTTTAAGCCCATTAAAGTAAAAGTTTCACTAGCTTAAAATTGACATTTGTGTGACCATCATTTGATATCCATGAGGATGTATTTGACATATATGAGATTGTCATATTTTAGCTTATGAATTATTCTGCTCAGGATTAAAATACACTCCAAAATACTACTGGAAAGCTCATGAATTGCCATGTAGATTAATGAAAACCCTCAAAAGATGCTCAAACACTAGAAATATATAATATGCAAATATGGAGATGGTATTATGGTATAATTATGTGCAAAATAAAATTAGTCTAAGTCTATACATTAAGGTCCCAATTGCATTTTGTTCAAATAATGTGAACCTTAAACTATATACTTATTTTAAAAAAGCCTTTATTACGTAGAATTTAGACCAAATGCTTCTAACCAAAGGTTTTAATGTGTTTAGTAATGAAATAAAATTTTATTTTATCGTTAGGTCATTATATCATGTTGATCCCTTTGAGCATGTTCTATGGACTTAACATTAATATTTTAGCCCAATGTATACATTGTGTTTATTTAACACAAATGTAAACTTTAGCCTAAGATATCTAACCATAGTCCCCTTCATATAATTTGGAAAACTTAGGCATAAATCCCTTATCATAAGGTTTAATTCATATCTAATAAACATGAAATAAACCTTAGCCTAAGGAATTTAAACCTAAGTCCCACTTTAGTAATGTGTTAACTTAAAGTTTGGGCATCTTTGTAGATCAAAGGTTCACACTTCATCATGGGAAGATGATCCAATGATGTGAAGGCCCTATGGACTTTTTAATGGAGTCCCAAAACCATTTGAGATTAATGCATGGCAAAAATTCAAGGTAGAACTGATAGATGATATGATTATTCATGATTTATCAAGCTTCATGATCCAATGGTGTGAAAGTGCCAATGATTTCTCAAAGGCCCACAAGCTTACCACATGGCCAATGCTTATTCAGCAAGGTATTGATGTAGGACATAAAACATGGGAAGGCATGTAAGGATGATAAGTGGCACAACTATGAGGCTTAGTAAAAAAAGGATCCAATCATAAATAAAGACTTGAATCATGATCAATAGTTCATAGTCACTCTTAGGATCCTCATCCAAAAGTGTAAAATAAAAGAAGGCATTTTAAATGCCAATGGCTAGTGCTAAAAAGGCATTTATGAAAATGCTGTGAAAGGTCTAGACCAATGCCACATAGGCACCACACAATTAGAAAAGGATAAAGTAAGAGATCTTATGGGCTTGAAAATTTAAAGGTATAAAGGCAAAGGTCCAAATCAAATGCAAAACACGTATGAGCTAGAGTCTGGATATATCTTACCATTAAAGCTCTAAAACCCTAAACCCTACATAAAAGTAACCCAATCAAACTTAATTAGTTACAATTTGATCCAAAGGGAGCTTGATTGTGTTTGTAACCATAAGAAGAACTAATTCAAAGACTAACTCACAATTCAGTGTGAATAATTTATAGAAGTAAAAACCATGGTAGCTTGTAGACAATAGTTGAAGGAGGAGATAAAAATCTACCTATTAATAGATAATGAGGGATGAATCTTCAAAGACATCAAATTGTATGTTGTAGCCCTAAATTCCTTCGACATCAAGATTTGGTCTGAACTCTTCTTTGTCATGGAAGAGCTAAATCCTATCACAAAGAAGGAGCAAAGAATTGACACAATGATTTGGAGGCATTATGACTTGGTCACTATTTAAATGATTGTCCTTCACTACACCATTATAAACCCTGAGGTACTGCATTGCATTGATATCCTTACTCCTATCTTTGTTGATTATAGGATAGATAATGATTGGATAATCTGAGAGGGGAGTTCTAATAGGGTAGTTTACATTTCCCTTATGGATTTTGAAAAATATTAAAAGCTTCCAATCCCCCATGTATAATTGTCTAAAATAAAGGAATGGACCTCCAAGCATGAACTGGACACCATCCTTAGACCCTGATTACACCAAGGAACCCATGTCTTCAGGGACTTTGAGGGTAAAATCCTAATAGTAAAATTCAAGTAAGGAATCAAGGTAATCATAACCCTATTAAATCAAGCATTTAGATCCCCCTCAACCATATATGTAAACAAGACTTGGGTCTCCTATGTGTATTTCATGGTTGAAGAGAAGCTCACCCCTCCATTTAGAGACTTGATCAGTGTCTTCTTAAGTAGATAGGTCACTCCATCAAAAGGAAAATATCCAAGTAGTTCTATATGATGTCATACCTACTAAATTCCCTTCTTTCCTACATCAGCTTCCTTGGCATTAAAATTTGGTCTCCTGAGGGTCGAATCACCATTTCCCATCATTACTCCAAATTGTACATCTTTAAGTATAGGAATCATATGTAGTTTATTTGTGACTATGTGTACCAACCATAGTGGATGATATTACATGTATTCCCATTCCTAGATTTCATTCATTGATAAAAAATATGTTGAGATGTTGGGTGACATCTGGTTCTATCTAGACTACATAGTCATCAAGATTAAGGGGATCATGTCTTACCCCTACAGATTACCAGTGTATGTTCTTAACAAGCTGGCTGAAAAAAATTACCTCCCAAATCATCCATGGAATTGATGGAATATGTAAAGAAAAGAGGAAGGTTATACTTCACCCCTTCCCTCTAATTATTAGAAGGACTACACTTCAAGATTGGAAACAAGTTGATACCATGTCCAAGCATAAAGACTCATTTGGGCTTCAATTGGATGAGTTCAAAATGTCAGACCCAAAGAGTATAGTGGGTAATCATTTAAAGGAGAATAAGATACCTAAGCCTAAATATATGCATCAACTTAGTTTTCATGACACCATATACATTAGGGTAAATAACTATGAAGACGTGTTGGCCAAGATTAAAGGGCACAACATCAAACTTTAAAACATGTTGACAAAAGATGGTAAGCCATCTAGAGAGGCATGGTAGATGCATCCTCTCTAGTATCACTTGTTTCTTAGACCATCCAAGACATCGTAGGAGCAACCTCAAGGGGAACAACCATAACCTCAAGGGCAAATTTCTCATGGGGAAGATGAACATGGCCATGGTAAGGAGAAACTAGAGGAGAGACCCGAAGAGGGATCCTCATCTTCAAAACTACCTCAAAGACCACCTTCACCTATTGAGTATTTGGACATGATTGCTTTAGGGCCAAATGAGACACTTAAGGTTGCCCTCAAAGAACTTGTAGAGGAATATGGAACTGATGGGGAAGAGGGATAGTTTGAAGAGATCCAAGTCCAAATAGGGGAGCCTAGGGAAGAGAAGGGAAAATAGATTATCCCAATGGCTCCTAATGAGAAGAGGAAGGTAAAAATGGCACTGGTCCCTATTAGACCTAAGAGACCAAGGTTGACACACACATCCAACTAGTGAGGTCAACCTATTCATTGATGAATTACCCATTCATGGATGAGTCATCCCTGAATAGTTTATTTATGGGAAATTACAAAAGATCCCCTCTCTTTCCCACTCATGGGCACTAAAAAATGTTGGTGGTAGCGAAGTGCATGATGACATCAAGCCATGGATCAAAGCTTTGATGAGAGAAGAAGAAGAAATAAGGATAGTGGCCACTAGAGGGCTAGAGAGTAAGAAAATGGATGCTCTAGGAGCATCAAGAAAATTAGGAATTGAGGTACCTAAACCTCCCAAATTCACAAAACCAATCATGACTGTCCAATTTAATCTAGGGACAACTGGATTGGAAAAAGTCACCACCAACAAAGCCATGGTAAGAACTAAAGAGTTCACCTTTTAGAAGGTGAAACCTTTTGATGGCCTAACCCCTATTGAAGGAAAATATCTAGGAGATCATCCTATTCATGAGGAGGATGTTGAAATTTTACTCAATGCCCAATCAACTCAAGCTCAAGAAGAATCAGGGGAATGAAGTAGAAGATCCACAATTTAGAGAAGGATAAGGAGAACCTTGAGACACTAGCAATTTTTTTTGTGACTAATGACATTTTAGATATGTTTGAAGCCTCATTATTTGATATGTTTGGATCTCTATAGTCCATGAAATTAAGGCAAGATTCACTAAGACAACAAATCCAAGTAGCTAAGGAAATGATAACAGAGTGGCAAGAGGTAGAGACTAGGCTAAGGGATCTCATCAACATATGGATTGGGATTAATATTCCTCAGTTTAAATCTATCAGCTTGGCCCATCTAAATTTGATATTGGGGTTAATATTTAATAAAATATAAGGCCTAAGTGTGTGGACAAGAAATTTGGATAGGCTCTTGATAGATGATAAAGAATTGATCACTAGGATTGAGCAGCTTTTGGGTTCCATGCTTGTTAATCCTACTGAGATTGATGCCCTTGGAATCATTAATGAAGCTAAATTCAAGCACATGGTTACCTTGGTCATGCAATTAGTTAAGATCAAAAGCGAAGGCTAATCTGGTAGGGATAATAAAAGAATCTTAGATATGATTTTCAATGCTGAGGAGAAGATTACAAAGTCCAAGAGCATAAAAAATGATATGGATAGAGATGAGAGGGATTTGGATGACCTAGCTGATCAAGAAGAAATTTTCCTCATGAATCCAACTTTGGACCTTAATCTTATCAAGAAGCAACATCAGAAAGCAATGGAACTACTGCAAAATCAACAGGAGAGTCAAGGGCAATGGGCCCACCAACCAACTAAAAATTCCTTTTTTATAAAAGATTTGTAATATCTAGAATATGAATATTATGTTGTAGGGTATATGCTATTATGTTAGCATATCACCCCCTAGGTTAGTCTAATTGTGAAAAAAAAGTATATACTAGAAATTTCTAAGGGATAATTGTCCCCATATTTTGTACACTTATATATTGTAACTGACTGATATACTACCTAATATTTCTATAAAGGCAGGTATTACCATTTACAATGGGGAGAAGTTTTGATCAAATTTTGTATACTTGAATCAATTAATATAATCAAGGAGTTCTGCAAAGATTGTACATATTTGATATGTCAATTGCTAACATAGCTTTTCTCTCAATTGCCAGTTTATGTCTTGAATTTGAATAGTTTCTTTAAATTTTGGGTTGTAATTTCTAATCACAGGGTTTCTAATTTGTGCATATGTTATATTAGTTGGAGGATCTTCGATTTTGATTCACTTTATTTTGCTCTGTATTTAGATGTAAAAATGCTATTTGATTATAGTAGTAAATCTTTAAAATTAACCCTGGTTCTTACTTGTGATTCTTTACACTATCCTTTGAAGTTTGCCTAGTATATAGTGAAATCTGAGCTTCAACTATTTTGCATTATATATTGGTTTAAATGCATACTCAATTATAATTGATGTTTTGTCATGATATTTGAGATTAAGATTCGTAATCACTCATTTGTTTTCTACCTTACCCTTCTCTTTGCTTCTATTTTTACCCTAGATCACTTTAGTTTTAGCTTCATTGTAAATATATACCTAGATTAGTTTGTAAAAAAAATCTGGATCAAAACTCACTAAGCATTAACATAGATTCTCTGCAATTCACAAAGAGTGGACCGTGATGGCTCCCAACCATCACTCATTGTAAATTTGTGGAACACCAATACATATCTCTCTCGCTATTTCACCATAGGTGACATAAAGTTTCCACAACTTGATACTCATGCTCTGAATTCATAGAATTCTAAAGTGAGAAGTGTTCTTTAAACACTAAAAACCCCTATGGTGAATTTAGAGGCATCAACAAGGGGAAGGTAATTTTTGGTTTTGGAATAGAAGTTGTGGTGTCATAGATAGGGATGGAATTATTAAGTACTTGAAATGCATTATAAAGCATGGATTAAGGTTGGGGAACAACATAAGGAAATCGTAAGACCAACCAAATAGAGAAACCAAACCACCCAATATTAGTATAGTTCCAAAATAAATAGTAACCATGCACATCATAATATTAACTTCACAAGTATCCTTAGAGATCCTTAATCCTCCATAGACCTTCCAAAATACATAAGATAAGGACACAAAGACTCAAGGTTTTTGCATATAAACCCATTCATAATCCCCTTGAAGGGCATGATCCATAACCCAAACATATGACTCCCCCATACTTGCACAAAGGTGAAAAATATTAAAATTATGAACAAATAATAAACCAATAACTTAAACAATGGAAAAATTTCAAGACGATTTTACTTATTTTGGGTTAATATATCTTAAAATAGTGTTAAACTAGGGATAATTAAGAACATGTAAAATACATTATAGAATCCTAATATGAATTGGAAAGGACTAAATTAATATTGCACTTAGATGATTTCAAAGTGATAGAGAAAGAGGTGAGAGATGTTTTATTTTTAATATTGTGTTATTCACATCAATCATCACTATTTTTTAAAATGCGTTGTGTATGCTTTATCATTGTCTAGATCAAAAAATAGTAGATCAAACCATGTCTAGATACTATCAATAAGTTATGACACATATAGGAGCTAGTACTATCTGGGCTCTGTCAACAATGTCTTTATATGTTGTGTAAGCCTACAACTCCTCTAATCCTTGGACATACACATGTATATGCTTCTTATGTCTATGCTCACCTTTAGTCCCATGTGTTGATCTATGTTTTCCTTCTCATTCCATCTAAACCCTTGTTGTGATTTTAACCACAAGATGACCTTTGAAAAAGGGGTTAGTATTTTGGGTTAGACAACCCTAACCACTCCCCATTAAATGGTTTAACATTGACTAGCTTCCAATACTCCAAAGAAGGATCAAACTTCACTTATTTATCTTAATTATGTGTGTGTGCATGCGTGAAACATCATGATCAATTTAGAATGTAATGAAGTGTTTATATTTTGAAACTTACAATTATGTAAATTTGAATTTCATGTGTATTCAGACTTATCTCTAAGGATATTCTTTTGAGGGGTTTTTATACTTGTATGCCTTTCTGATAATGTCTCAAAAGAGTTCTAATCAATTTCTCAATATTTCAAGTGGTTCTCAATGTAGTGGCCAAGTGAGTGATAACCTTAGGATTGATTTGTATTTATAGCTAACTCTTTATTATTTCCCATTCTAATGGAGACTTCCCAATTTGAAAAATAGTCATTTAAGATTCTTAGACACTATCGATAGAGGCAGACACTTGAGATAGTGACAATCATCCAACCATTACTAGTACTATCATGGGAGTAATAATCAATGATCTAAGATATGGAAAATGTTTGTTTGAGATCTTTGAATGTTTTTGTGTAGACTAGGTTGATCTTGAATAAGTGTATCTAAAGAATAGTGTTGTCTAAGACAACAAGTAGTGTATGGATAGAGGGAAAGTGTGCACAAGATTAAAATGTGTATGAAATGTCAAAGTATGTCAATGTTTGCCAAATTTTAATTTACTATAGTTTCTAATACCAAATTTAGATGTATACATATGCCCCCATCTTACTTTAGTATTTAAAATGATAAATTTAATAATAAAAGAATAAATTTGGTACCTGTGATAGCCCCAATTGTATCATTTTTCTTCGTGCAAAACTTATGACAAAACATGTGTAGATAAATGTCTACTCAAGATAAGCAATCTAAATTAATCTAGATCATTGAATTACATGAAATTGAAAAGCTAAGGAATGAATACACATGATGGTACATGAACCAAGTTGCTACATCTTAAATTTTTTTGGAGAATACCATGGGGTGATCATGCCCCAAGGAGATGGAACATATCAAACTACTAGTTGAGGAGTGAAATGCCTCAAACATCATTAGAGAGGGAGTGCTATAATTTGAGTGATATAAAAATGTCAAGTGTAATTTTCTAAATATCATCATAATTCTTTTGTGGAACCCTAAAACTAGGTTTATATGTAAAAGTGGAACCCCAAAGTAGGTCCATATGGATCAATCATTGTAGATGAAATATAGACCCAAAGTTCTTATGGAGTACCATAATTCCCACCAATCCTTAATGTAAAAAACAAAATAGTGTTTCATGAGTAAAGTCCATGCTACAATATGATCCACCTGTACTTCAAAATATATAAAATGCCATCATTGGTCTATTATAATGTCATAGATTGCCATAAATTTTCCTTTTAATCCTATATAATACCCCATATATGGCTCAATTGGCTCAAATTTACCCATTTAAATCACATAATTTATCTCAAAACCTGATTTTTTAATTTGTTATGGTTTGAATCTCTAAAACAAACCCATTGTATGGCCCCTTTTGATATGAGGGATGAATCTTGTCAGTCACTCATCTCAAAAGAAATAGCCATGCATACCATGTGTTATATATTAAAATATAATCATGTAAAGTATGTACACAAACATGATAATATATATCATTGTAGAAATGTTTGATCATTCAAGCACATATGAAACATGTAATCCAAGTTAACGGGCATACAAGCATGAATGTCTTGTAAATATATCAATTAAGGACATAGTGATAAGAATCAAAATATATGCATGTTATCAATCATAAAATCACACAAAATAAAATTATGTGTGATATAAATCATGACACTAAACTCATTGTAACAATCATATATGTAATAATGCATATGCTTACACACACAATCTCATGATCAAAGAGCACACTGTTAGTGTGTAGGGTTTTACTATACTTTTATTTAGCTTGCTTAGTTGTGTGATTTTTTTGTATATTGGGAAAGTTTATCCCACATGTATGAGGATGTTGGATTGATGCCTTTCTTACACTTATTTTGGGGAAGTTAGTCCTACATGCACAGTGTGGTTAGGTTACACCTATCTTCCACCTATATATGCACCTATTCATTTATTTATATTCTAATATAATGCAAGGCTATTTCAGAATACATTGTGGTCAATTTTTACTCTCATCTTGATTTCAATATTCAATATAATTAATGTGTTTGATCAACTAGTCTTCAGTCTTGGACGTCCTCATCAATGGATAAATATTTCATGGTATCAAAGATCTAAGTATCGTTAATGAATATTCATTTTTTTTATTGTTAATACTTGAAATCTTGAGTTTATTACTATTTTTTATTCTTAAAAAATATGAGAAAAACTTGCATATCTGTGTGTTCATCTATAGTTTTTTCTCTTTAACTGCCATTTAACATTGTCATTTATGTGTTGATATTGGAGCAATCAACTTTAGTTTTTTAGGTTTGAATTCCAGTTTTCTAACCTTTATCTTGGGCCAAGCAAATTTCTTGATAACTACTCTATCCATCACTTAGCTGGGTTTCTCTCCCCAAACCTCTAATCAAAGTTTCTTGTCACTTTTTTGTAAATCCTTTTTTATTTATAAAACCACCCATTCTTTTTCAAACTACTCAAATTGTAAACAATTGCACAAAACCATTTCTGGGTTTTATGCATCTTGTTTTCAAATTTCTAGATCATTTTTAAATTTTAAATTTCATTAAGAATAAAAAAATTTCACATTTGTATTTACTATGGTACTATTCAAAAACAAAAATGATGTAGATTTTTTTAAAAAATTTTTAATATAAAAATAATATATTTTAAAAGGGGACAATATATGGTGGGAGATTTTTTACTTATTTTTTATATAAAAGCAGTATAGTGTTTTTTTGATTGTTTTTATATAAAAATAATATCATAATAGAGAGATATTATTAAGAAGACATTAAGGATATTATTTTATTTTTTGGTTACATACCTCATATTTTCACTTGATGAAGATGGAGGGTGAGTCCCAGTTTGGCAGGTGGTCAAACCCTCCCACAAAAAAAAATGACTTTCTTATTCTTCTTCTTTCTTATTCCATGTATCACTTTTCTCTCTTTTTAGATGCATTATTAGTAGAACCCAATGTCCCTCTTACCTTGTTTCACTTATATCACATGTGTTGCTAAGTTTTGACATCACAAGCACTGATTACTCATGGATGCATTCTCAATTGAGTTTGACATCTAACATTAGTGTGATGTGTAATTGAAAACTTTAGTGGGGGTCATTACTAATTATCTTATGGGTTGTTTTGTGGGCCCTAAATTCTTTCTTGTGTACACATAATTTTATTGACTTATGTGTGCCACATTGGTAACCACTACACTGATTGATATTGTATTCTTAAATGCATTTTTAGTTGAGCCTGATGTCTATTCACTGAGTGTGCACTGTCGCTTATGTAGTGTTTTTCTCATTACACTTTTATGGTGTCTTTTCTTAGTCATTTCAATTCCACTTGAAAGATACCAATGGATGAGGAGAGTTGATTCTACACTAGTGGTTCTTCTTAGAAAAAAACACATATGCCTCATGGTGGATGTACATGGAACACTTGCTCACATAACATGACCTTATTCCATTTTTATATGGATGGATTTTTGTTCCTATTAACCCTTGTCAATACAATGTATAGTACAACTCTTGTGATTGTGTATATGGTCACTTGATACATGTTTCATGGAATCTACACCACCATGTGGAAAACATAGAGTGTCCCTCCATTGTATGGATCACTCTTCAACCTATTTTTAGAGATACCACTAAGATTTATATCACTCCTCTTACTCATATTTATATTGTCTCTTCAGAGACTATTGTAATCTCTCCTCCTACTTCTATTTCTTATGATGACACTTTCTTGATGGATAGTGTTCTTCCTTCTATCAAGACACTAGATTGAGATTCTTATAGACCTTAACTATCCTTTTACAAATTTTACATTTGTTCCTAGTTAAGATATTACTCTTCTAGAGCCATGACATATTTATATTTTAGAGTAATCTATTATTTTTATTGATAGTACACTTAGTAAGATCATCAATGACTCATCTCTTACTATGGATATTAATTTTATGGATCTATGTGTTTCATCTATAGTCTCTTCTTCCATTTTGAAAGTTGTTGAGTTATGCTCTATACTTCACATGGATATTGTTTAAGTGAATGTTCCATGTCATTCTTTTGACTAGTCTACTTTAGTACCTTTTGTTCTTATGCATGATATTGTCAAAATTATGTCAGACATTAGATTTGGACCATACTCAAAGTTCTTCATACAAATACCCTCATCTTCCATCATGGAAATAGCAGAATTTCCATACACACATCATGTTCTTCCTTTAGAAAAGGGAAAAAACATTGTTTGATGCAGATAGAACTTCTTTGATCTTCAGGTAGAGGATCTCATTATTGACATTAGTCATCTTTGAAGTTGTAATTAGAGTGCAAACTGATTCAACATCATCTTTGAGGGGGGTCTTATATCCCTCTCTTATTATTTTCTCCCTCTCTATTTTTTTTTTGGGGGGGGGGGCTAGGAGTTTTTCCTATGGGTTTTCTCCTTTTCTCCACTTTATGAGAGTTGATTTGTACTTGGGTACCTAAATAGCCCTTTGTTTATGGTACCTATTTCTTCTTCCCACCTAAGCTATGCTTAAGGGGGTGTTGGTGTGTAGGGTTTTCCTACACTTCTATTTAGCTTGCTACTTGTGTGCTTTTTATGTATACTGGGGAAGTTTATCCCACATGTATGAGGATATTAGCTTGATGCCTTTCTTCCACATATTTTGGGGAAGTTAGTCCCACATGCATAGTGTGGTTTGGTTATAGCTATCTTACACCTATATATGCACCTATTCATCTAATAATTTTCTAATGCAATGCAAGGCTATTTTGGAATACACAGTACTCAATTTTTTCCTCATCTTGGTTTCAATCTTCAATAGAATTTGTGTGTTCAATCAACTAGTCTTCAGTCTTGGATGTCCTCATCAATGGACAAATATTTCACACATAAGCACACAAGATATGACATGACTTTGACATGACACATACACAACATGACCATGACTCAAACTAGAGGATCCTCTAAAAAAAATGACACTTGATGTGATAAAATGGAGTTAATGCATCCATAGAATATTGAGTATAGTACATATCAATGATCACTTAATGTCACAATCATCAATATCAAGTATGCATGGACTAAGCAATGTTAGTCCCTATGATTAATCAATGTCATAATCTAGTATAATAAAGATCAATATCCATAGGAAATAACACTCTGGAAAGTATGAGCAAGAGCAATCCATCTATACTAATTTACTATGATCAATGGACCATTATAGAAGAAAGAAATAAATAAGTGTAAAAATATGCCACCAGTGTAGGCATGCCCCAGATGTAGAAAGGTTTACCCTAGGTGTAAGTAATTCCATGCATCTATATGTCCATGTATGATATATAAAAAGTATGTCTTGCATCCCACTTATGTATCTTATGGAAATAATGTGTGTATAAAATAGATATATAATTCACCATGTATACGATGAATAATGTCAATCATTTATATTTACTATCAAAACATGTCTTGCATAGGTTCTAGTTTTGTGTTTTTTGAATATTTGTTTTTTTAATTTTTAAATTGAATTATGTTTTGGATAACCTATCATCCCATCAAAGGGATTCTAATGTGAATGTCCTAGATCAATTGGTGAAAATTTCACACATTATGGGTGAGAAGTAACATGTATATAATTATTTGAATTAGGAAAGTGATCACGTGTTATAAAATATCTAGTTTTAGACACCTAAAATTTGTATTATACACTTAGAAACATTAAATTTGGAATAATTTGATATACTTGGACTTTGTGTACATGTTTTAATCTTGTACACACTTTATCCTATTTGTCTACCCACATGTTGTCTTGGGTAACACAAATTACCAGATATACATTTTTAAAATCATCGTAATCTATGCAAAAACCTACCAGGATCCTAAATAAATTATTATATGATATCACTTATTTTTATTCTTAGGATAGTACTAATAATAGTTGGATCGTTGTGATTTTTTGGTGGTGTCTGCTTCTACCAATAGAGTCCACAAACACTCAATGACTATTTTTTTATAATTAGGGCATTTCCATTAGGTTATCATAGACATGTTTCATGGGTATCAAAACAAGAAATATAAAAGATTTAACTATAAATAAAAAACAATCCTAAGTTTATACGACTTCACTATTACATTGAGAATCACTTAAAAGCTTGAGAAATCCTTTAACACCCTCTTCAGACATTATCTCAGAGGCATACACATTTGAATATTCTTAAAAATAATAACCCTAAATCTAATTATGAATACAAACACATGTCAAAGTTACATGGTGTCAAATGTTTAAAGCCAAACATTGCATTAGTTCTAGCATGATCATTATGGTGCACGCACACCCTTAGGTGGGAGAGCTACAAGTAGTTTAAGCCCTCTTCAGAGTATTAAAATGTAATAAAAGCTTAGTCAATCAGTGGGTGAGTGTGATGGAAAAATAGGGTTCAATGCATAGGATTTAGGGTCAATGCACACATCAAAGGTTTCTACAAGTGCAGGTGCATTAGTCTAAGGTGTCACAAACTTACATAATTAGTTGGGATAATATTGGTAGAGCCTAGATAATAACAATTGGCACAGGGGTGTAAGTTTTGTTGGTATCCTCTAAGTGAGCACTTATTACCTAATTTAAGTGGTTATGGAGTAGATACAAAATTATTTTAGAGACATTGACAAAGACAATGTGTTATATAAATTACTATAGGGAAATAATCATGAAAATCCTATATTTTTTATTTCATCTTATTAGGTGTCTATTTTAGTGTTTATATTATTGATATACTATTTATACAAACCCTAGAGTTATAAGTTTTCAATTATCTTAGTAGTAGGTATTGTGATTGTGTTCCTTGTCATTTTAGAGTTTGGAAAAATTTCCATGCTTATGCATCCTTCAAACCTTATTATGTCTCATCCTATGTATTCCTTTTTTTCTACCCATGATGTGCCTTATGATTATACCAATGAGTGGGAAAATGTGGATGTATATACCCATGTTTGTGTGATTAATGATAAATATTATGTGAATAACGATCATGCTTGCATGAATAAGGGAAATGATTATGTTTATTATGATTATGTGCATGATGATATGGAGGATTATTATGTTAGTGATGTATATTTGTACAATGGTAGTGAAAGAAGTAGTCAAAGTAATGTTGTAATATAAGATACTACTTCTCCTTCCATTCCATAGGCCTTTCCACTAGTCATGAAATATAACAAGAAGAAAGTAAAAAAATAATCAACCAACATACTTCTTGATACTACTAAGGTTACAATTATGAAAGATGATACAAAAAAAAAATGGAAATATAATACACATGTTGCTTCCCATAATGCTAGGCCTTGTAATTATATTTATAATGACATGGCATGTAATTATGTTCTTAAATACAATTATTATTCTATTGAAATGAAATGTGATGATAATTATACTATTAACATGAAATGCTATGATTAATCTATTGATAGGAAATGTGATGATGTTTTTCAACCATGCAATGATTTAAAATGTGATAATTTTTGTGAGTGATGCAATGATATGCATAATTTTGATGAATCTTTTATACCCACATTTAAGATATATGGTGAAATGAAACCTATGATTGAAAATTTCTAATCTATAACCATGCCTATTATATGCACTAGCTAGGGTGACCTAAAACTATCCTCTTTATCTTAATAGGATAGGCCTCAAATAAGGTAAATCAAATAAATCCTATATATACTAGGATGAGTGGGGAAGGACCTATGATATCCATAGATCTAACAAAGGGTAATGTGCAACTCAAATATCAAGCGGAAAGGGTTTCAAAGCCTAAGTCTATGACATAAGGATATGGCTCTCTCTAGACCTCAACAAAGTTAATGATTATAACTATGATTTTTTTTTTGGTAAGTAAAAATTGTATTAAGTGAAAAATTTCCCAATTACATCTTACAAGAACTTAAAGTTTCCTCTTTCCTAAAAATTAGGTTTCTTATCATAGCATGTTTTCATTTTTCCTAATTTTTGTATGCATGAAAAGAAACACAAGCATCCATGCATGCATGCAACTCTAACAACTTTCATGCATGCCTATTTTTTGGTAGAACCTACATGCATCCTTTCTATAGAACATGTATGCCTATTTTTTATAGTTAATCTAAAAATAATAAAAAAATTGAAATTTACCATTAATTTTATATTTTATTTTTTCCCTCTGAACGTTTTGAGATGATTTAGAGTTTAAAATTTTATCCCTCTTCTAAATTTGAGGTTCATTGAATTTCATTCAAAGAATGGCTTCTTGGATCCTTTTTCCTCGTCATTATTGATTTTTGTCTTATTACAAGGGAAATTTTATTTTCCCATCCATGTGAATCACACTAATCTCCATTTTCTATGGAATTTTTGATGCTGCTACTTTTTCCAAGGGAGTATTTAATAACATTTCTTCCTCAGATTACTTCTTTTGATCGCTCACTTCAATCGATATGTGGCCCAATGTGGCTCCCTTCCACTAAGTATATTTTTATTCTCTTTATTTAAACCACCTAGAAACCATTATCACCTAAAATAATATTCTGATCCATTGGATTTTTACTTGGATCCTAAAGACATGGACATGCAATAGCCAAATGGTCATATTCAAAACATTGCCTACATCTAAGAGTAATATTTTTAATCTACTTTTTGGGTTCTTGATGAACCACCCCAAACTACGAAAAAATTAGTAGGGAGCCCTTTGCTCAAATACACAAACACACAAATTTAAGCACACATTGATTTGAATATTTTCTCAATTGAGGAATCTTGGCTATAAAAAACATCTATAACATCTCTAATCTATTTTAGGGTTGGTAGGGTCCAAAAATGCAAAGGTAAATTTGGTAGCCTCACCCAAACTAGAATATGGGAGAGGTTTTTAGTTAAGGGATCAAATTTTGGAAACCAAGGCTTCAGGAAAAATGTTTCCCCTTATAAAACCTTGACCCTTTTTTCAAAATATCATCTCATTTTAATTAGTCTAAATATAATGCAATGAAGAACCCTTGTGCACAAGGTAAGATTTCCACATCTTCTAATATGATAGGCAGCCACTATTGGCTTATCCATTCATGTAGATTAGTAAGAGTAGCCTAAAATCCATTAAACCTATAAATTAACCCTCTTTAACTAAGTATAGATTCAACATAAGATGTCTCCTCATTATCTGGGGAAATCATGAGGGGTGTAGCTAGTTTATCAAAATTAAATCATTGCTTAAGAGAAGGAAGGAGAACATTACCAAATCTATGATATTTATTTTCATCTACCACATGTCATTATTTTCACAAATATGTATTTCTTATGTTTTTCATATGAGTTAGATTTAAAATAACCTCTTTGAATGAGGCTTTCCCATGAGTGTTTTCTTCACCATATCTCCTACTTGTACTATGGGAGGTTGTCTTCGGTTCTTCTTATGGGTGATCCTCCTGTAGTGTCTTTGAATATCATTATTTTGTCTTACATGCATTATCATGGATAGAATTGGGAATTATTACCAATGGATGCTCATTCAATAGGGAAGAAACCTCTCCACAACTCTTACATGCATCCTTGGCTTGTGATCTTGTGGATTTCCCCATCTCTCTTGGTTGGCTCTAGATCACTTGGTTTGAGTATAGTTTGGAAAGAATGTGATATGAAATTTTTTATTATAATTATGATTTAAATATACAATCAAATTAAATGATATTAAAGGTTTACAAATAAATAAAATGATGGTTAAGTTACTGTAAATAAGGTAAGGTATAATGGTAAAATAAATGGGGGTCTATTCAATCAAATGTGACAAATGGAAAACATAAAAAACCTTATATTTATACCAAATTGTTCAATATAATGAAGATAATAATAAAGGATTCACACACACATCTATAATGTAACAAATAATATCTAATCTACTAAGTAATGGAAAGAGTATAGGGATAGAAATACTTATCTTGAGGTGGATCCGTTGACACTTCAATCTCCCACTTAGCTCAAGTGGAGCTTCATAAGACATGTTGTAGGTTGAAGAAATCAAACGGCTGGATTATTATCTAGATCTTTTTAGTTAGGAACACCGAATGACCTCTCTTATTGAGATTAAATCACACCACAAGATAAGACCTCTAAGATAAGTTTCTAAACCTATAAATATCCCAAATATTTCCTTAAGGTAGAAGTGTGAGTGAAAGTAGAGTTTATGAATGTGATATATCTTATTAGTAATGAAATATGACCCCTATATATTTCCTCTTGGGAATGCCCTCTGTCTGAGATAGAACAAAGGGCACTTCCCCTATTTTCTCAGATAAGACAAGTATATGAGAGGATTGATCAGGTGATGGGGATGTTCTATACTAGTTTTCATGACCTAATAAAATCAATTACCCCTCCAAATCTCGTAAAATGTAAGGCAAACTTCTTGAACATTCACTACCTATGCAATGTTTTATGTATTGGCTGTAGGTTGCAAGTTGAAACCTCTCCATGATCTATTTACATATGATCAGAGTCTCATGAAATGGTCTTGATAATGTGGAGTCCCTTTCAATCATGTCAACACTCAACCTTTGACAAACTCTTCAATGCATATCGATCTCTTGATAAGGTTGATAGACTATGACTGTATTCTACCTTTCTTGCTCAAGAAATTAGCATACCTATAGTGGATCCTTTGTCTTAGACTTTATATACCATTATCCACATCTAATTGAAGTAATTAATACCTTAGTACAATAATTTGGACCTATTTTCATCATACACATGATAAGACATCCTCTTAAACCACTATCTTTTAGCTCATTGTCATGCTATAGTCCAACTATAGATGTACATTTTGAGAGTCAAAAAGACACTTATAAGATGCTATGCATAGTTAATTTCATGTCTAGACTCTCTTGAAATAATTTGGTCTCATTTATTGAGTAAAATATACTCATATCATACTTAAGACTATACCAATGCACCTACTGTTGTGTTCTAACATGTCACTTCTCTTTGAGACCTATAGGTGTACTTTCTTGGGCTAAAAGAAGGTCCTATAGGTTGATGACACAGGTCAGGACCTCACACTTAACATTTACTTAATGTTATTTGAAATCCCATTATCATTCTCACTTAAATAAGATCACTTTATATGGGAATATGATTTATTATTCTACCTTGAATTGTAAGGTCACTTGAAGTTGAATAAACTACATAGAATACTAACCTTTTGTAGTAAAGAATTGCATGATTTTGAAACCATATAACATCATCCTTCTTTATTCAACATCCATTTTATTTTGTAAGGTATCTCCCCTATAATAGGTATTCATGATGGAATCATACAAACTCATTTATACCACATGTTACTTCATCATATGGTATCACCAAAAGTGTACAGAGGTTTGTTTTAGATTTTTTAAGGTAACTTGTCCCTGAACTCAGTCTCCACAACTTGAACATGACTCTCAAGTTTGCTTACAATTAAATGAATAAAAAATTATTGTTAGGAAATATTAAATTTTTAAATACCTTAAATAAGGTCTCCAATATGCTCAAACTCCTTTATGACTACTTTTAGGCCTCTGTGAGAGCCATCTATAGGTGTAATTATAGAATGCAAGGCAGTGAATATGAGCCATGAGAAATATGTATAGGGTATGGCCTAAAATAAGTAATATACCTCTTAAAGGTCTTAAAATGAAACATTTAAACTATGAGGGACTTGAAACTAATAAAATGCCTTGTTTCAATGTGATTAGCCTCCTTTAGGGCACATGTAGGTGCACATTAATGGTGTAAGACTGTGTATGGAGGGGAAACTAATTGCCATAGTCAATCATATGTCACTTATAGAGGTTAGTTTGGTTACTAATGTTATAAATATTTCAAACCTATAAAAAATGTTTATTATATCTCCATGGATATGCTTAGGACCTTCATACACCATGACTCAACTGACTACAAGTGGGGAACTGATTATGTTGTCATGTTTAACTGTAACTCCACTAATGATCTCCTTTGAGATTAAGATTCATAAGTAAATGTGGTTGATATGAATTTAAAATCATATAATACATCATGTCATATTAATTTGAAATAATTAAAAGAGGATACAATGTCTATAGTTGATGAATCTACCTACAACTAGTAATGGAGATCTCAACCTATAACTTAAGAAGTTTGATCTCATCAAATCACCTATAAACATGAAAATAAGGATGGTAAAAATGAAAAAAATAATCCTAAATTTTATATAAACACTTTCACCAATTGGATTGTACGTACCAACTCAAACAACAAGAAAACTTGCAGGGTGTGGGGATCAATAAACAAAATGAGATAGTCAACTTATTAAGAATGGTTAATAAAGCATAGGCAACCATTTTTACAAATCCTAACATGAATGTGAATTATACCAAGTGTAGTAACACCCCATAAGATAATTTTACCTAAAATTTCTCCTACTAGTGATATCAAGAGAAGACTTGTTGACCAATTTTGGATGCCTAATGGAGAGATGGAGGAAAATAATGGTTATGGTCCATTTTTGATACTTATAAAGTATATAAAGCATGAAAATGGAGTTAAATAAGCTTTAGTGTCACTATATGAGCTTACCACATGTGCCACACTTCCCTATAGGTCATACAACTACCAAAATCCTTTTTTTCAACTATTTTCCTGATTTTAGTTAGGAACCTACAAGTTTTCAATTATTACTAACAAAGACTTATAAGATCTAACATATTAGACATTAAAAGAGACTTTAAAACACTTTTACACTTGAGGAAACCATATAACCTTCATTAATGACTCTAAAAGTGACCGTAAGTGACATTAAATGACTTAGGACTAATTTTGAATATGACCAAGGTGAATAGCCCATCAAATGACATTAAATTGACCATGACACACCCTAATTTTTTTAATAAACCCCTATTTAAGTTATAAATTATAGGGGGTTGACCTATTTTGACTTATGGTCAAAATAATCAATAATAATTCAAGCCTTGTTGTTGGCTCAACCCATGGGAAACTTACTCTTATTGTGTAATAAAACATAATTTGTTGAAATCCCTTTTGAGTCTTACCATTTATCCTTATCAGACCTATATGACTATAGGCATTTTGAAAAAATTTGAGCCTAGCTAAAACCCTATAATGATTTATACATGCTTCAAACCTTCAAGGTTGAAGTCATGAAACATGTTCACATTATTTAAAACATTCAAAACATGGCCACAGGCTAGAAAAAGCTTTGGGGGATCTTGAGAAACATTGCAACCTCGAAAACCCAACATTGCTATCTTTCTTCTTGTAAAAGATTACAAACCAACTTCCTTATTTGAAGATTTATTGAGTCAACCCTACATGTTCATGTCCCTATGACCTTGTTGTTAGCCTTAAGTAGGGATTATGAAACGTTTGAAATCATTACCATGCTCTTAAAGCCTCAAAAAGCTTGTAATTTCCTCTTTCAAGGTCTTAGGGTTTTAGTAGGGTTTGAGAGTATTCTATCATCTTTTCATTAAAATGACATGCTTATAATCTCATTATTTACTTTGATAATTAATGATGGAAGATACACAAAATTATTTATGTCCTCCAAGACCTATATCAAGCCATGCAATAGGAGAAATGTGTATAAACCCTTAACTGTGCCTTCTTCGAGTGACCAACAAATAGATTCACTGCTTCTTAGTGATTGTTCATAAACTTGTTTATCCCTCACTTCCTCTTAACACTTATATATGACCCTTCAATACCTTATCCATGCCCTCAAATGGTTGTACCAATCCATGTCATAAGTGAGTAGATAAAACACATCCTTGAAAACTTCCTGTAGGTGTCTGTGAGTAAGGTTTTGGATTAGTTTTGACTTATTAGGAGGTTTAGGAGCATGGTTATCCACTTTAAAGGCATGTGAGGGGACCCCATGTGACCCTATTTTGTTCTTTATGACCCATACAACTATCAACAATACCCTATAAAAATGTATAATCTCTTGAAAACCTTCATATCTGAGGGATTTTATGCCTTGTTCTACATGTTAAAGCATTAAAGAGGCTTAATACACCTTTTATGTACTTTAATAAGGTTTTATAATCCTATTTACATGCATGAATATTCATAAATCCTTGTAATCATGTGTACACAAGCTAAAACCTGCAACTTCATGAAAATTTATTTCTTTGTGATCTTTGCCTAAAACTTGCATTTATTCAATGAATGGGTCTCCTCTTCATTGAAGAACCTGCATATAATTTTGAGACCATAAATCCTTCAAGATTATGGTGCTTTCTTACTTAGAGCCATGAAACCTCCATGACCATGCTTAAATATGAACAAAGGTTCAAATGTTGTTTGATGCACTCTCCCCATGCTGGGAGAAATGAAGGCCACTAAGGATAAGAATGGAGGGAAAATAAGAGGTTCAATGTATTTTTGATCTTTTGTATGAATGGGAGAGTTTAAGGAGCATATTCAATGAAGTTTATGACCTTTTTAAACCTTACGAATGCCCCACTTTCTTAGAAATATTTTAATGGCCTTAAATATGGCTTCTTGACCCTTCATAACTTCATAAACACTTTTTAGAATCTTTTACTTTGTTTATGATATTATTATGCCTCTTATGACCCTTTTTGACCTTATTCTTTATTGGAAAGCACCTGAATAACCTCTACAAGCTAATATGATGCTAAAAAATGCATTAGGCTCTTTTTAGATACATTTACCCTCAAGATATGGATAATGACCCTTAGACCTTTCTACTTATGAAACATTGCATTGATAATGGATCTTGTAAGACACTAACGATGGAATGAACCTCAACAAGGTTGGTATGACTGTATATAATATGTTAAATGTATCCATACATTGAAAACTATGCAACTAAACCCTTTGCAATGCCAAACATTAACTTAAGACCTCATTCAGTGTGCTTGATCATAACAAATGATGAACAATCCACTTAGGAAACATGAACAATCTTGGACATACCTGATTCTAGTCCATAATAGTCATCATGAAGGTGATATGGGTCTTAAACTCAGATAATTTTTACAAATAATACCCCTCTCCATGTGTGCAAGTTCCCAAGGGACTAAGGTTGGATATAATATCCAACAATGACTAACACAAGAGAGCTTACAACTATCTCCTAGATAGAAAAACCTAAAGACCATGGTGGTTAAAGACTCTTAGAATTATACCATGATAAGGAGTGCAATGATAAAATTGACCTAAGTGTGCCTTGTGTGAAAGGAAAAGGGAAGGTGGGGATCATGGAATATCCATCCATGTGAAGAGGTGATACGATGATGAATATGCTAGTAGTTGACCAGAAGAATGCATATTTTTTTCTTCAAAAGTGACTTTTGAAAGTACATGGAAATGTAGGTTAAATTGTAGAAAGGGAACCCAAAAAGGAAACACTGTGAAAGATGGTAATCATGCCACTAAATAAGCCATACTAAACTATTAGAGTCTATCATAATCACTAATCATAGAAATCATCCCAAAATAGGGGGATCACAAAAAGACACCAAAGGATCATAAGGAAATTAAGGACAACTAAAAAATGGTTAAAATAAAAAAATAAACTCCAATATACTACCTAAGATGCATGAGGGACACTCAGGATGAATACAAATCATCCCAAAATAGGGGAAAACTAAAACTACTAAAAATAAAACCTGAAGGTGATACCTATGATCTACAAAGGATACTAAGGCTGATTGTAAAATGATATAAATATGTTGAAAAAAATATACATGATGAAAATTAAAGTGTTATAAAGTAAATATTATGATTTAAATAAGATATGTACAACAAACACCACATATATTATAAATAATAACATGAAATCTGATCATGTGCCAATATGAATTAAATGATATGAAATTACTATCTACTCACAAGTGTTATGAAATATCTTGACATACACCATCAATAACATCTACCAAATATTGATACAACTAACATACGACTTGTATCATGGTCTATTCTACTTTTTTGAGAGTCATGTTAGGACTACGTGGAGGACAAGCTATAATAAAAAAGTAGGTGCACTAGAAAGAAGAGGTCATGGGGCCTCTGTATGATAATAATCAATGTAAAGAAGATGTAGTGCCATGGAAAACACATCTTTGGGTCTAAGGATGGGTTTTGGTCAAAGGGGAGACTGCTCCTCCATTGTAGATGGACCATATAAATGCTAGTGAGAAACTTGAGGTGGGGGCTTAATAAAGTTTTCAAAATTCTAATGAATTAATCTACACTCATTTTTATGATGTGTGGAACACTAATGCCAAATACTATACACCTCCCCATGTATGGGAATATAATCATGTGTAATATTTGTAGGTGGCATGCTTGGTAGACTAGTAAATTTAGCTGCTTTAAGACTAAGTATATCAAGATACTACAACAAATCTCAACATTTAGTAACATAATGTGTACTAGTCCCATGGAAGAAATAAGAGCCTTTCAAGATTATCAGGTCAAGGTGATTGACTAGCCATGGTAGGTTTTGGACCTATCATTTTATGTTGTGATAAAAATCTATGATAATCTCCACACTCTTAAGTTGAGTGACCGAATTATTTATAAAACTCGGAATGTATTTCATCCTCTACGATGGGTGGGCATGGTACTAAAGCCAATTTTGATGGGGGAACATTTTGGGATCTAGCTAGAGTCTTATTGAAAAAATCATCACTATCATGGCATAGAGTGGTTGAGTGAGGAGTTTGGTTTTTTTGCTTTAAATATGTCTAATGCTCAACACTAGTGTTGTGAGTGATCGTAGACTCTATGGAATGAGCAATATGATGTTTTTATCTCTTTAAGAGACATCCTTCATACATGCCATATAAGTGTGGCCAACATATTTAGGGGAAATGTGCTCGATGAATTAGAATATATGGCAAGCCAATAAGGTCTAGTTTTAATGTAATTGATAAGCATGATCCAAAAAGGCTAAGAAATAATATGAACTACATGTGAAGTAGATGTTAGAATATGTTCCATATATGACCTATGAACATTAACCAAAGGAGGCATAACATAAGAAACTTAGGGTAAGAAGGAGTGCTGAGTTGAATGATATCAATTAGAATAATGCTAGATGAAGATGATGATTACTCATAAGAGCACTGAAGGGAAGAATGATAAAAAAGGATTTCCATATCCTTGGCCTAGGTGTAGCTAAATAAGTATGGGTCATCTAAGGTGTAACTATCATTTTAATCCAGAGTGGTGAGATCTATGTTAAGAGACTCAACCACTATGTCACTAGATGATGTATGTGAAGTAAGCTTCTTGGGAATGGGCATAGATGTGGGAAACCCATAAGTTGGTTTATTATGATAATGAGGTCACAAGGTAGGTGGAAACTGAGCAATGAAGCTAGAAGGAAGTTCTGATGTTTTGATTTATAAATTAAAATCTTTGGGTTACTCATCACTAGACTCAAGGAGGATGGGTGAAATGTTTCCCATAAACTCAAGGTGACCATTATAAACTTGATTTGAGTTGATGGGATAATTTAAATGCTGATATTCATAAAATGGTATGCTAGATAAAGATTTAAGGGTTAGGATTTAAATACACCACAATCCTAGAATTATTTAATACTCCAAGGGTTAGTATCAACTTTTGTCTTGTAAATAACATCTATATAAGGAAATTTAACATATTGGCATGGAAAAGAGGTCACAAACCTCATGCAATTATTCTCAGGGTGGCCAAGAAAAATGTTATATGATATAAGGAATTTAAAAATCATGACCTTAGCTCTAATCATTTTAGGTGGTACCATGATACATATCCAAATGCATGCTAATGGAGGCATTTATCTTTAGTTATATCATTGGCAGATGATTTGTGTAGACTTAATATTGCATTAAAAATATCCTAAGGTTTTAATAAATTTTGAGACAACACAAGTGGTAGAGCCTTCATCTATTAAGGCTCGACTGACTAGGATATCACCAACTTGGATGCTAATAAACAAAGCAGGGTCCCCCACATGAAGTAATATTTATTCAAGGATCATATATGCAATAAATTTTTTTAATGAAAGAGATACATCCATAGTGTGATCAACTTGTATGAATATTTATTCATAATTGCTAGAAGATGATTTCCTCAGACTCAAGCAAGGTAGCTTCTTGACTCATAGGTGGAAATTGAGGAATGTTAATATCAAACAAAAGATACATATGAAGGTTTCCATGAAATGGATAAGTCATCATGATCTCAAGAAATAAATTTTGAGATGGGAACTTAGAAATTTATTCTATGGGATATGATTTACAAAGATAATGTGAGCTAGACAAGACAATAAAAGAGGGATGGAATTCTAAAGCATATCAACTATAAAATAAGATGAACCATACTATATCTTATTTAGAATTAAAGTGTGTAGTCTCAACACTTATAGTATAGTTGAGGCAATTTGAGCCAACTATTTTAGCATGACTAATGTCATTGGTGACACAAAGACATCATAAACATAATGTATCAGCCTAGTTGATCCAATAGAATTAGAATTAGGTAAAGAGATAGACTGTACTAAGCTAGCCAATGAAATTAAGGTAGATCTAGGTAAATGTGACTATACCAAGTTGGCTGATACTATTGGACTTGAACTAAAAATAAGACATTATACTGAGCTATATGATATAACAGGAATTGAAGTGGTTATAAAAATAAATTATATAACTGGAATACAAGTGATTATAAAAATAGACTACATTAGGTTGGTTGATATAATTATACAAGTAGGTAACTATACCAGGTTATACGATATAGTTGGGAGAATAAAGAATTGTCCCAGGTTGGCTGATATAGTTAGGCTATCAGAAGGCACATGCATGATAATTTATCTAGATTCAATAGCTACAAAGAGACATGGAGGATTATCTTGATCTATTTTATAAGTTGGATAAGTAATATGAGACTTAAAAAGATAAGGATCAATGTACGAGACAATACACTTCATGTTGTTCATATTTACCAAGTTTTCTACATCATTAGAAGAATGAAGGTTAATTATGGTCTCAACAAAATTAATGGCTGGTGGGGAAGGGGTTTGATTTTTATTATTGGGTTATTGATTTAGAGTATGTATTGTAAGTAGATTGGAATAGATGGTAAGGTGAGCACTATCTTGGTGAAGTGCTTCACATTTGACCTTAGAGTTATGAGTCTTAACTACCTTGTCATATGTTTAGTGTTACTTTATAATAAAGGATTCATGATCAAAGTTTTGACCAAGTAATAACTCAAAAGCTATATATTTAAGTTACAAGTTTCATGAGAATGAACCTAATTTACATGAAACCATTTTTTTTAGCATCATAACAATGAGCATTTAGATGGAAGGATCAAAATCATAAGGTGAGGGTCTATGAAGGCATTTCCTAATCTTATCTAGGGAAAGAGGCTGATGGATTTCATAATTTTTGATTTGTGAATGAGTATGATGATGTTGGAAGGGACTTCTCTTGAAAGGCTGGGAGATAGTCAATTCATTGGAGGTTCTTGATTAAAGACACTATCATCTATAAAATTATTATCTTTAGATCTCATAAGCATTTAAGTACCAAGCTTAGGTTGGGAAGGCTCAAATCATATTATAAGGAAGTATTGATGTTTATCATGATCTAAGGCTTCCTCCAATGAATTTGGAAAAAGAGTCCTGATAATATATTATAATTTGGCATTTAGTGTGTTGGTGAAAAGGTGGAAGAGGTTGCCTTCCAACATATTATGCTCAACTTTGTTGGCTATGGATTTCTAAAGTTTGATGAAGGTTTGGGAAGTCTCATTTTCCACTTGTTTGCAATTGATAAAATGAACTAAGTTATTTTTAGAAAAATCATTGGACTAAAACTCTTAGACCAATTCATTAACTAAGTCTTCAAAATAGAAATAGAGTTAGACTTTAATTGATTGTACCATTCTAAATCATCACTAGAAAAGATTTTGACAAGTAGTTTGGTAGCTACAAAGTTGTTGATTTGATCCAATCATTATGAAGGTTACCAAAGGCCTTGAAATTAAAATTAGGATTGGTGGATCCATCATAGGATATCGTAGGAGTGATACCACTTATGTCAATATTTTCAATTTGAGGGATTATGGGTTTGTTTTGCAGGTATTTGATGACTTTTTACAAAGTTAAGGTTATGAAATGAGATTGCCAAGGACATCTCTAAGGGGGGTGGGGGGATCAATAAAGATGTTTGGATTGATTTTAAATTTTTAAAAGTTAGTTTTGCATTTGCATCATTTGAGCACTATTATTAGCTTGAATTTTATCCATTTGACTAATTGTTTATAAGATAATTTGATTAGTATTTTTAGTGTTTTGGTTGGAAGTAGAGGCTTGAGTGGCCTATTGGGATGCAATGGACATGGCATTAACATTGGTGTTAATATGATCACTTTAATTAGGCCCAATAAAAGAGAGACCACCATGTTAGTATAAATACCAGGCATATTGGATGAGGAAGGAAATGGGGAAGTTATAAATTGGTTTGCCCAAAGTCTTGTAGAAAAATTATGAGTAGGGAAAGGAGAAAAATCCACATGGGGTGCCGTCATAAGGTGATAGACAACCAAGTGATCCTTTCCCCTATGCTTAATATGCTCTTGGAGATATATTATCATCTTATTTGTGTACTCTATGTCATATTCCTCTTTAGCATCATGGTCATTGAGTAGGTGACCTCATCTAGTGGTTTTAGGGTTGTTTTATGGCTCATAACATTTGTATCTAGTAGAATCCATATTGTAATTTGATCTTTATTCATGAAAAAATTATAAATCACGAAAATATTTTTAAATAATCTATCAGGATATGTTAGTTACATAACATTAGGATTATTACCAAATATTTGAAATAGAAATGTAGTTAATTTCATAGGAATGCTAAAAACATATTATATCAGGTTGGTCAATATAGTTTAGAAATGAAACAAAGATGTTATGATATATCAATTGGTCAATACAACAAAGTTCATAAAGAATAACTAAATGGGTTAGATGATATAATTGGTAGGGATATGGTAAAATAAAACTATGTCAGGTTAGCTAATGTAGTTGATAGAGAGAATAAAATTATATTGGGTTGGCTGATGTAGTTGGAAAGGACATAAATTTATTGGTTTAGTTGATATAGTAAGGTCACAAATAATAACTATACTTGGTTGGTTGATATAGTTGGTAGGATATGATAAACTAAACTATATCAAGCTAACTAATGCAGTTGGTAGAGAGAAAAATTTGTATTAGGTATGCTGATGCAATTGGAAAGAAGGACAAAAATATATCAGGTTCAATGATATAGTTGGAGATAAGACTAATAATTTTAAACTGTATCAGGTGGGCCAATACAATTGGAAAGATACTCATAACTATATTGGGTTGAATGATATAGTTTTCACACATAACAAGAATGGTATTGGGTTGGCTAATATAGTCTAGAAAGTAAATAAGTTGATGATATAAAAAAATAGTACAAAAGAAACACAACATGAATTTATTACTAAGGTGTGTTTTAAATTTAGGCTCTTAAATATATTGATCCCAAGCATAAAAAATGATCAAGGCACAAAGGGAAATGACTATGTAGGATTCCACCATCCCACATCCACACTATCCCATCTTTGAGTTACATTGAGAGTAACTTCTCAAGACTAACTGCTTACATGTGCACTAAAAAATCAAATGGTTAAAAGGATTCCTATAGGATGAAACCCCCCCAGGTATTTACACTATACAGTGAGGTATGTCAGTGTTGTCTACTAGCTTGAGTGTTGGGGTAGTACCCCTCACACCACATCTTAGGTGAAAATGATAACTGTTTGGCATAAAATGAATGATCCTATGATTTTTAAAACTATTGAAACATAGTTATAATAAGACAAGTAAAAAATATAAATAAAAATGATTCACTTAGAAAGTGAAGTGTACAACATATAGTGAAAAAATAAAACACTAAGACTGGTATCAGGCTAGATGATACAGTGAAAATAAAAAATTGATAAAACAAAATATAAAATGCGAAAAAAATCATATATTAAAAAAAATTACAAAAGTAGGACTTATGCATGACATGTTTTGCTAACACACATGATTTATTGATGTTATTTATCATGTACATGTTGAATTACTTATATTTTTTATTTTCACATGTTTTTCATGGTATACTTGAGTTGGATACATGATATATATGATACATGTACATATAGATGCATGCCATTCATCACACCTAGAGGCTACCTTTCTACATTGTAGGCATCTTTGCACACTTATCATGTTATATCTATACTAGTCCATGAATCATAGTAGAATGCTATACACAACTTGCTATTGATCATATTTTATTGAGTGCCATTTTTTATGGATATTATGCTTTGTTAATACTAGATGATGATATTGATTGATTATGTAGACTAACATTGCTTGATCCATATGTGTGTTTTATAAAATTTGGGAAAAACTAGCAAGATGTAGATTACCCCAAGTGAAAAAACACTATGAAAAATTAAAAATATTAATGCTACAAATATAAGTAATTCACTAATTTAAAATTAGATATATCTATAAAACTCACTAAATAAGGAAAGTGTAATAGAAAATTAATACTTCACTAGAAAATAGTGTTGTCAGAGGAATTAAAAACTGAAACTAGTAGGGTGGTTGGATCTATTGACTATGAAACTAGATCTATAGTTAAAATGAGCCATGGATAATAACACCCTATGGATATCATAACAGATGCACTCTTATCCTTTCTGAGGCCACACATGTCCATAGATTAAATATATTATATTTATGGGTTCTATTTGCCTTCATCTGTATGTTGTGTTCCATGTGAGAGCTTCCAATCAAATATGATGACCATTATATGACTATTTTTACTTCAAAACCCTAGCTCATTAAAATATGAATTCCAATTAAAATCAATGGGAGAAAAATGGGTCAAAATTTGAAGTTGGGCATGAGATCAACACCCCATGTGTTGAGGGTTTCCTACATACCAATACTTCAAAGACCTATCAAACTTTCTGTAGTTCTCCCATGATATGGTGGTGTGTGAATAACTAGTGAAAAGTGATAGATGTTGGTAAAATACTAGTGTGATTAAGTTACTTAACCATGACTTATGACCTTGGAGATGTATTTATATTTTATCTCTAGGCTAATAGGGTTATATGTAATTAGAATTGGGAGAAATAGGGAGTTTTCTCTCTATGCAATTTGAATTTTGGTATTTTTTAGTGTGGAATCATATTTTGCAAAAAATGGTTTGAAATATGTTTATATAGTCATATCTTTGAAATTCATTTGAATGGGTATTATTAGGGACATATGGAAACCTTTCCATAACTTTGAATTTTACAAATTAATCATTATTTGGTGGAAGGACAAGAGAGGGGGATTGGAAAATAGAGTGGGAAAATCCTATTCAATTAGGAATTGTTGTATAATGGGGATAAAAAGGGGTAATAAGGGTCTATCATGGCTTATAATATGTTTGTGGTTAATATTATGATGAATAAGTGCATTCTAGGGTCATCAACTAGCTTATAAGAGTGAGTCCTCTATGCGTAAGGTGGTTGAAAGTGATTAAAAGGGCCCTATGATAGATCCAGAGCTAAGTGTATAAAGGAATAACCATAAGTGAATTATTTTAGCTTAAATGTCAAATTTATGTGTCTACATCCCCTCCTTTTATTTTAGTAATGCAACAGAGTGAAAGTAATAGCGTAAAATGAAAAGTGTGTACCTAAACTTACCTGTGAAGTTAGTCTTGAATGTAGGCCACACCATTGAATTGTGTTCCATGTAAGCCTACAATAAAAAATATGTAATATTAGTCTTTAATTAAGATTAATATCAAAAAATAAAATACAAGAAACTAGAGAATGACAAGGAAATATTACAATTGATTAAGTATGTGAACAATTTTATTTTCCTGGTGCAAAAAACCTAGTGCAAAACTGGTGATTATAGAGGGTAGGATCCTTGGAGATTTCGTTTGAATTTATAGTTTGGATTGGATTGTGCATTCCCCAATCCTCATCAATAGGCAAGTGTGCATATAAACTCAAAGTGTGCTTAACTCTATCATTTCATACCCAAAGTAGTGAAGTAATTTGGAATTTATGTATAATCCCAATAGATTATTCTGGTGCAATATAGTGTAAATATTGGTGCAAATACTGGTGTAAATAGAAAACTAAATGTTGCATATGAAATAAGCTTCAATTATAGTGTAAATTCTAGTGAAAAAAATTGAGTATAATCTAGGTTTAGTTTATATAACATAGATAATTACATGGATTTACCATTCTATCTATAAAATTGGTGTAAGTAATGAGGAAACCATGTACTTTACACATGCTCGAAAACTAACATTTGATGTATATATATTTTGAAATTGAGCAATATTAATTGTGATTTTGACAAACCTATGTGTTAAAGAATAACATGTCACACATGATGTACCAAAACTGAGTAAATCTAAGACAAAATTGAGAAATTTTGGAAACTGAGATTGTAAAACTATTGCACATTGTCCTGGGTCAATGAAGATTCTAAAAAAATTCTATAAATGTTTTTTTATGCATTTGGACAATTATGGTGGGAATGATATGAGAGTAGTGATTTCATGTCCATTAGGGTGCTCCTATCCAAAGTCACTTTCTATGCACTTTATGATATTAAAATTGTGTTTTACCAAATTTTGTGTGTGCTGATTTGGGAGGTCTATTCTCTAAGATAAACCTATGTGATTGTCCCCTCTTTTGAGGTGAGTTGTTAAGCCTACGTAATAACTTAATTCAAAATAAAAATTAATGAGATATATTATTATGACATAAAGATGTAAATATGATTACTAGTGATAACATGGAGAAACATGACATCATCATAGAGATAAATTGATCATAGTAGTAATGTGAGATGCATGTAGGATCAAGCATTCATAGTAAGAGTGTCGAGATAGATTTTAGCATTTAAGCATGTAGATAAGTGATCAAACTATGTAACACTGAATAGAACTACTTAGGGAGGAATGCATGATATCCATCATGGCATTGGAATAGTTGAGTGGATGCATTATGTCC